>JAQISU010000115.1:7310000-7910000 GCA_029339505.1 Unio delphinus | reverse complement strand
ACAAAGTTACTAGAGAAGATAGGTAAGTTTGTTAGAGTATTGAGTGTATATTATAGGTAAGTTTGTTAGAGTATTAAGTGTATATTATAGGTAAGTTTGTTAGAGTATTGAGTGTATATTATAGGTAAGTTTGTTAGAGTATTGAGTGTATATTATAGGTAAGTTTGATAGAGTATTGAGTGTATATTATAGGTAAGTTTGATAGAGTATTGAGTGTATATTATAGGTAAGTTTGTTAGAGTATTGAGTGTATATTATAGGTGAGTTTGTAAGAGTATTGAGTATATATTATAGGTGAGTTTGATAGAGTATTGAGTGTATATTATAGGTGAGTTTGATAGAGTATTGAGTGTATATTATAGGTGAGTTTGTTAGAGTATTGAGTGTATATTATAGGTGAGTTTGTTAGAGTATTGAGTGTATATTATAAGTGAGTTTGTTAGAGTATTGAGTGTATATTTTAGGTGAGTTTGTTAGAGTATTGAGTGTATATTATAGGTAAGTTTGTTAGAGTATTGAGTGTATATTATAGGTAAGTTTGTTAAGAGTATTGAGTGTATATTATAGGTAAGTTTGTTAGAGTATTGAGTGTATATTATAGGTAAGTTTGTTAGAGTATTGAGTGTATATTATAGGTAAGTTTGTTAGAGTATTGAGTGTATATTATAGGTAAGTTTGTTAGAGTATTGAGTGTATATTATAGGTAAGTTTGTTAGAGTATTGAGTGTATATTATAGGTAAGTTTGTTAGAGTATTGAGTGTATATTATAGGTAAGTTTGTTAGAGTATTGAGTGTATATTATAGGTAAGTTTGTTAGAGTATTGAGTGTATATTATAGGTAAGTTTGTTAGAGTATTGAGTGTATATTATAGGTAAGTTTGTTAGAGTATTGAGTGTATATTATAGGTAAGTTTGTTAGAGTATTGAGTGTATATTATAGGTAAGTTTGTTAGAGTATTGAGTGTATATTATAGGTAAGTTTGTTAGAGTATTGAGTGTATATTATAGGTAAGTTTGTTAGAGTATTGAGTGTATATTATAGGTAAGTTTGTTAGAGTATTGAGTGTATATTATAGGTAAGTTTGTTAGAGTATTGAGTGTATATTATAGGTAAGTTTGTTAGAGTATTGAGTGTATATTATAGGTAAGTTTGTTAGAGTATTGAGTGTATATTATAGGTAAGTTTGTTAGAGTATTGAGTGTATATTATAGGTAAGTTTGTTAGAGTATTGAGTGTATATTATAGGTAAGTTTGTTAGAGTATTGAGTGTATATTATAGGTAAGTTTGTTAGAGTATTGAGTGTATATTATAGGTAAGTTTGTTAGAGTATTGAGTGTATATTATAGGTAAGTTTGTTAGAGTATTGAGTGTATATTATAGGTAAGTTTGTTAGAGTATTGAGTGTATATTATAGGTAAGTTTGTTAGAGTATTGAGTGTATATTATAGGTAAGTTTGTTAGAGTATTGAGTGTATATTATAGGTAAGTTTGTTAGAGTATTGAGTGTATATTATAGGTAAGTTTGTTAGAGTATTGAGTGTATATTATAGGTAAGTTTGTTAGAGTATTGAGTGTATATTATAGGTAAGTTTGTTAGAGTATTGAGTGTATATTATAGGTAAGTTTGTTAGAGTATTGAGTGTATATTATAGGTAAGTTTGTTAGAGTATTGAGTGTATATTATAGGTAAGTTTGTTAGAGTATTGAGTGTATATTATAGGTAAGTTTGTTAGAGTATTGAGTGTATGTTATAGGTAAGTTTGTTAGAGTATTGAGTGTATATTATAGGTAAGTTTGTTAGAGTATTGAGTGTATGTTATAGGTAAGTTTGTTAGAGTATTGAGTGTATATTATAGGTAAGTTTGTTAGAGTATTGAGTGTATATTATAGGTAAGTTTGTTAGAGTATTGAGTGTATATTATAGGTAAGTTTGTTAGAGTATTGAGTGTATATTATAGGTAAGTTTGTTAGAGTATTGAGTGTATATTATAGGTAAGTTTGTTAGAGTATTGAGTGTATATTATAGGTAAGTTTGTTAGAGTATTGAGTGTATATTATAGGTAAGTTTGTTAGAGTATTGAGTGTATATTATAGGTAAGTTTGTTAGAGTATTGAGTGTATATTATAGGTAAGTTTGTTAGAGTATTGAGTGTATATTATAGGTAAGTTTGTTAGAGTATTGAGTGTATATTATAGGTAAGTTTGTTAGAGTATTGAGTGTATATTATAGGTAAGTTCGTTAGAGTATTGAGTGTATACTATAGGTAAGTTCGTTAGAGTATTGAGTGTATACTATAGGTAAGTTCGTTAGAGTATTGAGTGTATACTATAGGTAAGTTCGTTAGAGTATTGAGTGTATACTATAGGTAAGTTCGTTAGAGTATTGAGTGTATACTATAGGTAAGTTCGTTAGAGTATTGAGTGTATACTATAGGTAAGTTCGTTAGAGTATTGAGTGTATACTATAGGTAAGTTCGTTAGAGTATTGAGTGTCTACTATAGGTAAGTTCGTTAGAGTATTGAGTGTATACTATAGGTAAGTTCGTTAGAGTATTGAGTGCATACTATAGGTAAGTTCGTTAGAGTATTGAGTGTCTACTATAGGTAAGTTCGTTAGAGTATTGAGTGTCTACTATAGGTAAGTTCGTTAGAGTATTGAGTGTCTACTATAGGTAAGTTCGTTAGAGTATTGAGTGTCTACTATAGGTAAGTTCGTTAGAGTATTGAGTGTCTACTATAGGTAAGTTCGTTAGAGTATTGAGTGTCTACTATAGGTAAGTTCGTTAGAGTATTGAGTGTCTACTATAGGTAAGTTCGTTAGAGTATTGAGTGTCTACTATAGGTAAGTTCGTTAGAGTATTGAGTGTCTACTATAGGTAAGTTCGTTAGAGTATTGAGTGTCTACTATAGGTAAGTTCGTTAGAGTATTGAGTGTCTACTATAGGTAAGTTCGTTAGAGTATTGAGTGTCTACTATAGGTAAGTTCGTTAGAGTATTGAGTGTCTACTATAGGTAAGTTCGTTAGAGTATTGAGTGTCTACTATAGGTAAGTTCGTTAGAGTATTGAGTGTCTACTATAGGTAAGTTCGTTAGAGTATTGAGTGTCTACTATAGGTAAGTTCGTTAAAGTATTGAGTGTCTACTATAGGTAAGTTCGTTAGAGTATTGAGTGTCTACTATAGGTAAGTTCGTTAGAGTATTGAGTGTCTACTATAGGTAAGTTCGTTAGAGTATTGAGTGTCTACTATAGGTAAGTTCGTTAGAGTATTGAGTGTATACTATAGGTAAGTTCGTTAGAGTATTGAGTGTATACTATACTATAGGTATGTTCGTTAGAGTATTGAGTGTATACTATAGGTATGTTCGTTAGAGTATTGAGTGTATACTATAGGTAAGTTCGTTAGAGTATTGAGTGTATACTATAGGTAAGTTCGTTAGAGTATTGAGTGTATACTATAGGTAAGTTCGTTAGAGTATTGAGTGTATACTATAGGTAAGTTCGTTAGAGTATTTAGTGTCTACTATAGGTAAGTTCGTTAGAGTATTGAGTGTATACTATAGGTATGTTTGTTAGAGTATTGAGTGTATATTATAGGTAAGTTTTATTATGTATATATTATAGGTAAGTTTGTTAGAGTATTGAGTGTGTATTATAGGTAAGTTTGTTAGAGTATTGAGTGTGTATTATAGGTAAGTTTGTTAGAGTATTGAGTGTATATTATAGGTAAGTTTGTTAGAGTATTAAGTGTATATTATAGGTAAGTTTGTTAGAGTATTAAGTGTATATTATAGGTAAGTTTGTGAGAGTATTAAGTTTATATTATAGGTAAGTTTGTTAGAGTATTGAGTGTATATTATAGGTAAGTTTGTTAGAGTATTAAGTGTATATTATAAGTAAGTTTGTTAGAGTATTAAGTGTATATTATAGGTAAGTTTGTTAGAGTATTAAGTGTATATTATAGGTAAGTTTGTTAGAGTATTAAGTGTATATTATAGGTAAGTTTGTTATAGTATTATAGGTAAGTTTGTTAGAATATTAAGTGTATATTATAGGTAATTTTGTTAAAGTATTGAGTGTATATTATAGGTAAGTTTGTTATTGTATTATAGGTAAGTTTGTTAGAGTATTAAGTGTATATTATAGGTAAGTTTGTTATAGTATTATAGGTAAGTTTATTAGAGTATTGAGTGTATATTATAGGTAAGTTTGTTAGAGTATTAAGTGTATATTATAGGTAAGTTTGTTAGAGTATTAAGTGTATATTATAGGTAAGTTTGTTAGAGTATTGAGTGTATATTATAGGTAAGTTTGTTAGAGTATTGAGTGTATATTATAGGTAAGTTTGTTAGAGTATTGAGTGTATATTATAGGTAAGTTTGTTAGAGTATTAAGTGTATATTATAGGTAAGTTTGTTAGAGTATTGAGTGTATATTATTGGTAAGTTTGTTAGAGTATTGAGTGTATATTATAGGTAAGTTTGTTAGAGTATTGAGTGTATATTAGAGGTAAGTTTGTTAGAGTATTGAGTGTATATTATAGGTAAGTTTGTTAGAGTATTGAGTGTATATTATAGGTAAGTTTGTTAGAGTATTGAGTGCATATTATAGGTAAGTTTGTTAGAGTATTGAGTGTATATTATAGGTAAGTTTGTTAGAGTATTGAGTGTATATTATAGGTAAGTTTGTTAGAGTATTGAGTGTATATTATAGGTAAGTTTGTTAGAGTATTAAGTGTATATTATAGGTAAGTTTGTTAGACTATTGAGTGTATATTATAGGTAAGTTTGTTAGAGTATTAAGTGTATATTATAGGTAAGTTTGTTAGAGTATTAAGTGTATATTATAGGTAAGTTTGTTATAGTATTAAGTGTATATTATAGGTAAGTTTGTTATAGTATTAAGTGTATATTATAGGTAAGTTTGTTAGAGTATTGAGTGTATATTATAGGTAAGTTTGTTATAGTATTAAGTGTATATTATAGGTAAGTTTGTTATAGTATTGAGTGTATATTATAGGTAAGTTTGTTATAGTATTAAGTGTATATTATAGGTAAGTTTGTTAGAGTATTAAGTGTATATTATTGGTAAGTTTGTTATAGTATTAAGTGTATATTATTGGTAAGTTTGTTATAGTATTAAGTGTATATTATTGGTAAGTTTGTTATAGTATTAAGTGTATATTATAGGTAAATTTGTTAAAGTATTGAGTGTATATTATAGGTAAGTTTGTTAGAGTATTAAGTGTATATTATAGGTAAGTTTGTTATAGTATTAAGTGTATATTATAGGTATGTTTGTTATAGTATTAAGTGTATATTATAGGTAAGTTTGTTAGAGTATTGAGTGTATACTATAGGTAAGTTCGTTAGAGTATTGAGTGTATACTATAGGTAAGTTCGTTAGAGTATTGAGTGTATACTATAGGTAAGTTCGTTAGAGTATTGAGTGTATACTATAGGTAAGTTCGTTAGAGTATTGAGTGGATACTATAGGTAAGTTCGTTAGAGTATTGAGTGTATACTATAGGTAAGTTCGTTAGAGTATTGAGTGTATACTATAGGTATGTTCGTTAGAGTATTGAGTGTATACTATAGGTAAGTTCGTTAGAGTATTGAGTGTGTACTATAGGTAAGTTCGTTAGAGTATTGAGTGTATACTATAGGTAAGTTCGTTAGAGTATTGAGTGTATACTATAGGTAAGTTCGTTAGAGTATTGAGTGTACACTATAGGTAAGTTCGTTAGAGTATTGAGTGTATACTATAGGTATGTTTGTTAGAGTATTGAGTGTATATGATAGGTAAGTTTTATTAAGTATATATTATAGGTAAGTTTGTTAGAGTATTGAGTGTGTATTATAGGTAAGTTTGTTAGAGTATTGAGTGTGTATTATAGGTAAGTTTGTTAGAGTATTGAGTGTATGTTATAGGTAAGTTTGTTAGAGTATTGAGTGTATATTATAGGTAAGTTTGTTAGAGTATTGAGTGTATGTTATAGGTAAGTTTGTTAGAGTATTGAGTGTATATTATAGGTAAGTTTGTTAGAGTATTGAGTGTATATTATAGGTAAGTTTGTTAGAGTATTGAGTGTATATTATAGGTAAGTTTGTTAGAGTATTGAGTGTATATTATAGGTAAGTTTGTTAGAGTATTGAGTGTATATTATAGGTAAGTTTGTTAGAGTATTGAGTGTATATTATAGGTAAGTTTGTTAGAGTATTGAGTGTATATTATAGGTAAGTTTGTTAGAGTATTGAGTGTATATTATAGGTAAGTTTGTTAGAGTATTGAGTGTATATTATAGGTAAGTTTGTTAGAGTATTGAGTGTATATTATAGGTAAGTTTGTTAGAGTATTGAGTGTATATTATAGGTAAGTTCGTTAGAGTATTGAGTGTATACTATAGGTAAGTTCGTTAGAGTATTGAGTGTATACTATAGGTAAGTTCGTTAGAGTATTGAGTGTATACTATAGGTAAGTTCGTTAGAGTATTGAGTGTATACTATAGGTAAGTTCGTTAGAGTATTGAGTGTATACTATAGGTAAGTTCGTTAGAGTATTGAGTGTATACTATAGGTAAGTTCGTTAGAGTATTGAGTGTATACTATAGGTAAGTTCGTTAGAGTATTGAGTGTATACTATAGGTAAGTTCGTTAGAGTATTGAGTGTCTACTATAGGTAAGTTCGTTAGAGTATTGAGTGTCTACTATAGGTAAGTTCGTTAGAGTATTGAGTGTATACTATAGGTAAGTTCGTTAGAGTATTGAGTGCATACTATAGGTAAGTTCGTTAGAGTATTGAGTGTCTACTATAGGTAAGTTCGTTAGAGTATTGAGTGTCTACTATAGGTAAGTTCGTTAGAGTATTGAGTGTCTACTATAGGTAAGTTCGTTAGAGTATTGAGTGTCTACTATAGGTAAGTTCGTTAGAGTATTGAGTGTCTACTATAGGTAAGTTCGTAAGAGTATTGAGTGTCTACTATAGGTAAGTTCGTTAGAGTATTGAGTGTCTACTATAGGTAAGTTCGTTAGAGTATTGAGTGTCTACTATAGGTAAGTTCGTTAGAGTATTGAGTGTCTACTATAGGTAAGTTCGTTAGAGTATTGAGTGTCTACTATAGGTAAGTTCGTTAGAGTATTGAGTGTCTACTATAGGTAAGTTCGTTAGAGTATTGAGTGTCTACTATAGGTAAGTTCGTTAGAGTATTGAGTGTCTACTATAGGTAAGTTCGTTAGAGTATTGAGTGTCTACTATAGGTAAGTTCGTTAGAGTATTGAGTGTCTACTATAGGTAAGTTCGTTAAAGTATTGAGTGTCTACTATAGGTAAGTTCGTTAGAGTATTGAGTGTCTACTATAGGTAAGTTCGTTAGAGTATTGAGTGTCTACTATAGGTAAGTTCGTTAGAGTATTGAGTGTCTACTATAGGTAAGTTCGTTAGAGTATTGAGTGTATACTATAGGTAAGTTCGTTAGAGTATTGAGTGTATACTATACTATAGGTATGTTCGTTAGAGTATTGAGTGTATACTATAGGTAAGTTCGTTAGAGTATTGAGTGTATACTATAGGTAAGTTCGTTAGAGTATTGAGTGTATACTATAGGTAAGTTCGTTAGAGTATTGAGTGTATACTATAGGTAAGTTCGTTAGAGTATTGAGTGTATACTATAGGTAAGTTCGTTAGAGTATTTAGTGTCTACTATAGGTAAGTTCGTTAGAGTATTGAGTGTATACTATAGGTATGTTTGTTAGAGTATTGAGTGTATATTATAGGTAAGTTTTATTATGTATATATTATAGGTAAGTTTGTTAGAGTATTGAGTGTGTATTATAGGTAAGTTTGTTAGAGTATTGAGTGTGTATTATAGGTAAGTTTGTTAGAGTATTGAGTGTATATTATAGGTAAGTTTGTTAGAGTATTAAGTGTATATTATAGGTAAGTTTGTTAGAGTATTAAGTGTATATTATAGGTAAGTTTGTGAGAGTATTAAGTTTATATTATAGGTAAGTTTGTTAGAGTATTGAGTGTATATTATAGGTAAGTTTGTTAGAGTATTAAGTGTATATTATAAGTAAGTTTGTTAGAGTATTAAGTGTATATTATAGGTAAGTTTGTTAGAGTATTAAGTGTATATTATAGGTAAGTTTGTTAGAGTATTAAGTGTATATTATAGGTAAGTTTGTTATAGTATTATAGGTAAGTTTGTTAGAATATTAAGTGTATATTATAGGTAATTTTGTTAAAGTATTGAGTGTATATTATAGGTAAGTTTGTTATTGTATTATAGGTAAGTTTGTTAGAGTATTAAGTGTATATTATAGGTAAGTTTGTTATAGTATTATAGGTAAGTTTATTAGAGTATTGAGTGTATATTATAGGTAAGTTTGTTAGAGTATTAAGTGTATATTATAGGTAAGTTTGTTAGAGTATTAAGTGTATATTATAGGTAAGTTTGTTAGAGTATTGAGTGTATATTATAGGTAAGTTTGTTAGAGTATTGAGTGTATATTATAGGTAAGTTTGTTAGAGTATTGAGTGTATATTATAGGTAAGTTTGTTAGAGTATTAAGTGTATATTATAGGTAAGTTTGTTAGAGTATTGAGTGTATATTATTGGTAAGTTTGTTAGAGTATTGAGTGTATATTATAGGTAAGTTTGTTAGAGTATTGAGTGTATATTAGAGGTAAGTTTGTTAGAGTATTGAGTGTATATTATAGGTAAGTTTGTTAGAGTATTGAGTGTATATTATAGGTAAGTTTGTTAGAGTATTGAGTGCATATTATAGGTAAGTTTGTTAGAGTATTGAGTGTATATTATAGGTAAGTTTGTTAGAGTATTGAGTGTATATTATAGGTAAGTTTGTTAGAGTATTGAGTGTATATTATAGGTAAGTTTGTTAGAGTATTAAGTGTATATTATAGGTAAGTTTGTTAGACTATTGAGTGTATATTATAGGTAAGTTTGTTAGAGTATTAAGTGTATATTATAGGTAAGTTTGTTAGAGTATTAAGTGTATATTATAGGTAAATTTGTTATAGTATTAAGTGTATATTATAGGTAAGTTTGTTAGAGTATTGAGTGTATATTATAGGTAAGTTTGTTATAGTATTAAGTGTATATTATAGGTAAGTTTGTTATAGTATTGAGTGTATATTATAGGTAAGTTTGTTATAGTATTAAGTGTATATTATAGGTAAGTTTGTTAGAGTATTAAGTGTATATTATTGGTAAGTTTGTTATAGTATTAAGTGTATATTATTGGTAAGTTTGTTATAGTATTAAGTGTATATTATAGGTAAGTTTGTTATAGTATTAAGTGTATATTATAGGTAAATTTGTTAAAGTATTGAGTGTATATTATTGGTAAGTTTGTTAGAGTATTAAGTGTATATTATAGGTAAGTTTGTTATAGTATTAAGTGTATATTATAGGTATGTTTGTTATAGTATTAAGTGTATATTATAGGTAAGTTTGTTAGAGTATTGAGTGTATACTATAGGTAAGTTCGTTAGAGTATTGAGTGTATACTATAGGTAAGTTCGTTAGAGTATTGAGTGTATACTATAGGTAAGTTCGTTAGAGTATTGAGTGTATACTATAGGTAAGTTCGTTAGAGTATTGAGTGGATACTATAGGTAAGTTCGTTAGAGTATTGAGTGTATACTATAGGTAAGTTCGTTAGAGTATTGAGTGTACACTATAGGTAAGTTCGTTAGAGTATTGAGTGTATACTATAGGTATGTTTGTTAGAGTATTGAGTGTATATGATAGGTAAGTTTTATTAAGTATATATTATAGGTAAGTTTGTTAGAGTATTGAGTGTGTATTATAGGTAAGTTTGTTAGAGTATTGAGTGTGTATTATAGGTAAGTTTGTTAGAGTATTGAGTGTATATTATAGGTAAGTTTGTTAGAGTATTAAGTGTATATTATAGGTAAGTTTGTTAGAGTATTAAGTGTATATTATAGGTAAGTTTGTGAGAGTATTAAGTTTATATTATAGGTAAGTTTGTTAGAGTATTGAGTGTATATTATAGGTAAGTTTGTTAGAGTATTAAGTGTATATTATAAGTAAGTTTATTAGAGTATTAAGTGTATATTATAGGTAAGTTTTTTAGAGGATTAAGTGTATATTATAGGTAAGTTTGTTAGAGTATTAAGTGTATATTATAGGTAAGTTTGTTATGGTATTATAGGTAAGTTTGTTAGAGTATTAAGTGTATATTATAGGTAATTTTGTTAAAGTATTGAGTGTATGTTATAGGTAAGTTTGTTAGAGTATTGAGTGTATGTTATAGGTAAGTTTGTTAGAGTATTGAGTGTATGTTATAGGTAAGTTTGTTAGAGTATTGAGTGTATATTATAGGTAAGTTTGTTAGAGTATTGAGTGTATATTATAGATAAGTTTGTTAGAGTATTGAGTGTATATTATAGGTAAGTTTGTTAGAGTATTGAGTGTATATTATAGGTAAGTTTGTTAGAGTATTGAGTGTATATTATAGGTAAGTTTGTTAGAGTATTGAGTGTATATTATAGGTAAGTTTGTTAGAGTATTGAGTGTATATTATAGGTAAGTTCGTTAGAGTATTGAGTGTATACTATAGGTAAGTTCGTAAGAGTATTGAGTGTCTACTATAGGTAAGTTCGTTAGAGTATTGAGTGTCTACTATAGGTAAGTTCGTTAGAGTATTGAGTGTCTACTATAGGTAAGTTCGTTAGAGTATTGAGTGTCTACTATAGGTAAGTTCGTTAGAGTATTGAGTGTCTACTATAGGTAAGTTCGTTAGAGTATTGAGTGTCTACTATAGGTAAGTTCGTTAGAGTATTGAGTGTCTACTATAGGTAAGTTCGTTAGAGTATTGAGTGTCTACTATAGGTAAGTTCGTTAGAGTATTGAGTGTCTACTATAGGTAAGTTCGTTAGAGTATTGAGTGTCTACTATAGGTAAGTTCGTTAGAGTATTGAGTGTCTACTATAGGTAAGTTCGTTAGAGTATTGAGTGTCTACTATAGGTAAGTTCGTTAGAGTATTGAGTGTCTACTATAGGTAAGTTCGTTAGAGTATTGAGTGTATACTATACTATAGGTATGTTCGTTAGAGTATTGAGTGTATACTATAGGTATGTTCGTTAGAGTATTGAGTGTATACTATAGGTAAGTTCGTTAGAGTATTGAGTGTATACTATAGGTAAGTTCGTTAGAGTATTGAGTGTATACTATAGGTAAGTTCGTTAGAGTATTGAGTGTATACTATAGGTAAGTTCGTTAG
Source organism: Unio delphinus (assembly GCA_029339505.1). Taxonomy (NCBI): domain Eukaryota; kingdom Metazoa; phylum Mollusca; class Bivalvia; order Unionida; family Unionidae; genus Unio; species Unio delphinus. Next base: position 7,898,732 of record JAQISU010000115.1, on the reverse strand, counting down.
AGTATTTAGTGTCTACTATTGGTAAGTTCGTTAGAGTATTGAGTGTATACTATAGGTATGTTTGTTAGAGTATTGAGTGTATATTATAGGTAAGTTTTATTATGTATATATTATAGGTAAGTTTGTTAGAGTATTGAGTGTGTATTATAGGTAAGTTTGTTAGAGTATTGAGTGTGTATTATAGGTAAGTTTGTTAGAGTATTGAGTGTATATTATAGGTAAGTTTGTTAGAGTATTAAGTGTATATTATAGGTAAGTTTGTTAGAGTATTAAGTGTATATTATAGGTAAGTTTGTGAGAGTATTAAGTTTATATTATAGGTAAGTTTGTTAGAGTATTGAGTGTATATTATAGGTAAGTTTGTTAGAGTATTAAGTGTATATTATAAGTAAGTTTGTTAGAGTATTAAGTGTATATTATAGGTAAGTTTGTTAGAGTATTAAGTGTATATTATAGGTAAGTTTGTTAGAGTATTAAGTGTATATTATAGGTAAGTTTGTTATAGTATTATAGGTAAGTTTGTTAGAATATTAAGTGTATATTATAGGTAATTTTGTTAAAGTATTGAGTGTATATTATAGGTAAGTTTGTTATTGTATTATAGGTAAGTTTGTTAGAGTATTAAGTGTATATTATAGGTAAGTTTGTTATAGTATTATAGTTAAGTTTATTAGAGTATTGAGTGTATATTATAGGTAAGTTTGTTAGAGTATTAAGTGTATATTATAGGTAAGTTTGTTAGAGTATTGAGTGTATATTATAGGTAAGTTTGTTAGAGTATTGAGTGTATATTATAGGTAAGTTTGTTAGAGTATTGAGTGTATATTATAGGTAAGTTTGTTAGAGTATTAAGTGTATATTATAGGTAAGTTTGTTAGAGTATTAAGTGTATATTATTGGTAAGTTTGTTAGAGTATTGAGTGTATATTATAGGTAAGTTTGTTAGAGTATTGAGTGTATATTAGAGGTAAGTTTGTTAGAGTATTGAGTGTATATTATAGGTAAGTTTGTTAGAGTATTGAGTGTATATTATAGGTAAGTTTGTTAGAGTATTGAGTGCATATTATAGGTAAGTTTGTTAGAGTATTGAGTGCATATTATAGGTAAGTTTGTTAGAGTATTGAGTGTATATTATAGGTAAGTTTGTTAGAGTATTGAGTGTATATTATAGGTAAGTTTGTTAGAGTATTAAGTGTATATTATAGGTAAGTTTGTTAGACTATTGAGTGTATATTATAGGTAAGTTTGTTAGAGTATTAAGTGTATATTATAGGTAAGTTTGTTAGAGTATTAAGTGTATATTATAGGTAAGTTTGTTATAGTATTAAGTGTATATTATAGGTAAGTTTGTTATAGTATTAAGTGTATATTATAGGTAAGTTTGTTAGAGTATTGAGTGTATATTATAGGTAAGTTTGTTATAGTATTAAGTGTATATTATAGGTAAGTTTGTTATAGTATTGAGTGTATATTATAGGTAAGTTTGTTATAGTATTAAGTGTATATTATAGGTAAGTTTGTTATAGTATTAAGTGTATATTATTGGTAAGTTTGTTATAGTATTAAGTGTATATTATTGGTAAGTTTGTTATAGTATTAAGTGTATATTATAGGTAAGTTTGTTATAGTATTAAGTGTATATTATAGGTAAATTTGTTAAAGTATTGAGTGTATATTATAGGTAAGTTTGTTAGAGTATTAAGTGTATATTATAGGTAAGTTTGTTATAGTATTAAGTGTATATTATAGGTATGTTTGTTATAGTATTAAGTGTATATTATAGGTAAGTTTGTTAGAGTATTGAGTGTATACTATAGGTAAGTTCGTTAGAGTATTGAGTGTATACTATAGGTAAGTTCGTTAGAGTATTGAGTGTATACTATAGGTAAGTTCGTTAGAGTATTGAGTGGATACTATAGGTAAGTTCGTTAGAGTATTGAGTGTATACTATAGGTAAGTTCGTTAGAGTATTGAGTGTATACTATAGGTATGTTCGTTAGAGTATTGAGTGTATACTATAGGTAAGTTCGTTAGAGTATTGAGTGTATACTATAGGTAAGTTCGTTAGAGTATTGAGTGTATACTATAGGTAAGTTCGTTAGAGTATTGAGTGTATACTATAGGTAAGTTCGTTAGAGTATTGAGTGTATACTATAGGTAAGTTCGTTAGAGTATTGAGTGTATACTATAGGTATGTTTGTTAGAGTATTGAGTGTATATTATAGGTAAGTTTTATTAAGTATATATTATAGGTAAGTTTGTTAGAGTATTGAGTGTGTATTATAGGTAAGTTTGTTAGAGTATTGAGTGTGTATTATAGGTAAGTTTGTTAGAGTATTGAGTGTATATTATAGGTAAGTTTGTTAGAGTATTAAGTGTATATTATAGGTAAGTTTGTTAGAGTATTAAGTGTATATTATAGGTAAGTTTGTGAGAGTATTAAGTTTATATTATAGGTAAGTTTGTTAGAGTATTGAGTGTATATTATAGGTAAGTTTGTTAGAGTATTAAGTGTATATTATAAGTAAGTTTATTAGAGTATTAAGTGTATATTATAGGTAAGTTTTTTAGAGGATTAAGTGTATATTATAGGTAAGTTTGTTAGAGTATTAAGTGTATATTATAGGTAAGTTTGTTATGGTATTATAGGTAAGTTTGTTAGAGTATTAAGTGTATATTATAGGTAATTTTGTTAAAGTATTGAGTGTATATTATAGGTAAGTTTGTTATAGTATTATAGTAAGTTTGTTAGAGTATTAAGTGTATATTTTAGGTAAGTTTGTTATAGTATTATAGGTAAGTTTGTTAGAGTATTGAGTGTATATTATAGGTAAGTTTGTTAGAGTATTAAGTGTATATTATAGGTGAGTTTGTTAGAGTATTAAGTGTATATTATAGGTAAGTTTGTTTGAGTATTGAGTGTATATTATAGGTAAGTTTGTTAGAGTATTGAGTGTATATTATAGGTAAGTTTGTTAGAGTATTAAATGTATATTATAGGTAAGTTTGTTTGAGTATTAAGTGTATATTATAAGTAAGTTTGTTAGAGTATTAAGTGTATATTATTGGTAAGTTTGTTAGAGTATTAAGTGTATATTATAGGTAAGTTTGTTAGAGTATTAAGTGTATATTAGAGGTAAGTTTGTTAGAGTATTGAGTGTATATTATAGGTAAGTTTGTTAGAGTATTGAGTGTATATTATAGGTAAGTTTGTTAGAGTATTAAGTGTATATTATAGGTAAGTTTGTTAGAGTATTAAGTGTATATTATAGGTAAGTTTGTTAGAGTATTAAGTGTATATTATAGGTAAGTTTGTTAGAGTATTGAGTGTATATTATCGGTAAGTTTGTTAGAGTATTAAGTGTATTATAGGTAAGTTTGTTAGATTATAAAGTGTATATTATAGGTAAGTTTGTTAGTGTATTAAGTGTATATTATAGGTAAGTTTGTTAGAGTATTGAGTGTATATTATAGGTAAGTTTGTTAGAGTATTGAGTGTATATTATAGGTAAGTTTGTTAGAGTATTGCTTGTATATTATAGGTAAGTTTGTTAGAGTATTGAGTGTATATTATAGGTAAGTTTGTTAGAGTATTGAGTGTATATTATAGGTAAGTTTGTTAGAGTATTAAGTGTATATTATAGGTAAGTTTGTTAGAGTATTGAGTGTATATTATAGGTAAGTTTGTTAGAGTATTAAGTGTATATTATAGGTAAGTTTGTTAGAGTATTGAGTGTATATTATAGGTAAGTTTGTTAGAGTATTAAGTGTATATTATAGGTAAGTTTGTTATAGTATTAAGTGTATATTATAGGTAAGTTTGTTATAGTATTAAGTGTATATTATAGGTAAGTTTGTTAGAGTATTGAGTGTATATTATAGGTAAGTTTGTTATAGTATTAAGTGTATATTATAGGTAAGTTTGTTATAGTATTGAGTGTATATTATAGTTAAGTTTGTTATAGTATTGAGTGTATATTATAGGTAAGTTTGTTAGAGTATTAAGTGTATATTATAGGTAAGTTTATTATAGTATTAAGTGTATATTATAGGTAAGTTTGTTATAGTATTAAGTGTATATTATAGGTAAGTTTGTTAGAGTATTAAGTGTATATTATAGGTAAGTTTGTTATAGTATTAAGTGTATATTATAGGTAAGTTTATTATAGTATTAAGTGTATATTATAGGTAAATTTGTTAGAGTATTAGGTGTATATTATAGGTAAGTTTGTTAGAGTATTGAGTGTATATTATAGGTAAATTTGTTAGAGTATTAAGTGTATATTATAGGTAAGTTTGTTAGAGTATTGAGTGTATATTATAGGTAAATTTGTTAGAGTATTAAGTGTATATTATAGGTAAGTGTATATTAGTGTATTTTTATAATAGTTAATCAGGTTCGTGCTTTTGTCCAATTAAGTGAAATAGTCATTCTTGAGTCTGTCATTTTGACAGAACAAGCCCCAAATAGGAAATTCATGTTGCCTTGTCTTAGTTTCATACCCACCCACCCCTTTTGGTTTCAATACAATACATTGACACAGTAGAAAATAAACTTTTGTGTCATGTTCTGTTCTCTGTAGTCAATTTTGATCATAATTATGATGATAAATTCCAAAAATTACATTTTTCTTTGTCTGCCAAAACTCACACATGATCATTGAGTAAGCTGATTCTTTGGTAGCCCATTTTGAAGCTAATTATGACTCATTGGATGTATCCCAGTCTATTACTAATAAAATTATTAAATTTATTCTTATTTCATTGGATGTATCCCAGTCTATTGCTAATAAAATTAATAAATTTATTCTTATTTCATTGGATGTATCCCAGTCTTTTGCTAATAAAATTAATAAATTTATTCTTATTTCATTGGATGTATCCCAGTCTATTGCTAATAAAATTAATAAATTTATTCTTATTTCATTGGATGTATCCCAGTCTATTGCTAATAAAATTAATAAATTTATTCAGTATTTCATTGGATGTATCCCAGTCTATTACTAATAAAATTAATAAAATTGCAGATTTAAAATATTCAATAATTTTGTCCAAGATCTTTCTTTATGTCTGAATTCAATGTCCAATATATAGCATAAACAGAGTATTAACACTGTTTACTTACCAGCTGATATAGTACTGTCGTGGCATGTAGCTAATCCATAATAATTCCATTGCACAAATTGCAACGTGTTTAATCCATTCAATTTTTTTGTCACAGATCATTATGTGTCTGAATTCAAAGGGAAAAATTAACAGAAAATTAGGTTTAGAAAGATGAAGCACTTGTATGTTTCATTACATTCCAGGGTCTATAAATGGTGTCAATACAAATTGGAAACTTGATTTTCCATAACGGTAAAATATTTTTTTATATACAAAAATAGGAAATTAATGATGAGTTTATAACCAAACACCATACAGATAAAATCAGAGAATTAAATGCACTGAGTCTGTAATGGTCGTGAGCCACTGATATAAAGTTTTATAAGTTGTATACATGTACAATTTCATACCCTTTCAATATCCAGCTGGTCAAATGATTCTCTCAATTAACACCGCCAAGCCCAGAAAACATTGCGGCTATCATTTTTTCATGTTTATTAAATTGTAAGAATCCTGTATCAACTACCGCATTGTCTGCTGCTTGGTTGTGTATGCAGTTAAAGCAGAAATACATGTTGGCTATTGTTTTAGCAATGATTGTATACAGAATTAATCGAAGGCAATCACAAAGATGATTAGCTTGCTTTACTCATGGATCAATAATAAGTAACATCTCCGATAATGTTTACTTAAGCATAACAATTCACGAACCTGGTGAAATTGATACATTTAAGAAGCCAGGCTTTTTACACACCTTCTTGTACTTTATTCTATTATATATCGTATTATATTAGAATTCATGCACGATATATTCCTCCTAAAGTTTTCTGACGCAAAGTGCGGAGAATGACTGATGTTTGTGAACTTGCTTTTCCATAACGGTAGAATATTTTTATTTCTAAAAAGGAAATTAATAACAATTTCATAAGCAAAACCCATACACATGTAAAATACCAGAGCTAAGTACAGTGGGCCTGCAGTGGTCACTAGTCACTTTAATAATTGCTTGAATGCTGAATGCAAGTACAATTTCATACCCTCCAATTTCCAACTAGTAAAGCGGACATTATTTACTGTTCAACTGATTGTGTCTAATAACACCATCAAGCCCAGAAAATATGTTGGTGGTTTTCATGTTGTGATGTTTATTACACTGGGAGAAGCTTTTATCAACCACCACATTGTCTGCTGCTTGGTTGTGTGTGCAGTTAAAGAATAAACCCACGTTGGCTATTGTTTGAACAATGATTGTATACAGAATTAATTGAAGACAACCACAAATGACCACATAATGTTTATTTTGGCATAACACTTCAAGAACCTGGTGAAATTGTTATATGTAAGAAGCTACGTCATGACCGTATTATATTAAAATAAATACACAAACTATTCTGCAAAGTGATAATAAACATTTCACACACTATTTTTTGTGCATAATTTTTTTTTAAATTCCCACTATGAGAAAAATATACGTACATTTATTTAAAGTTTCAGGAACCACGCCAAGATCATATTATTTTTGAATTCATAGATCTTTTCTCCATATGCAATCTCTTCCCCAAAATGATAATATTCTTAATACACTATTTCACGTACTTTAGAGAAGAAATCAAAATCATGTGCAAATGAATAATTTCGGGAGGCACACTACAACCGCATTATATCCAAATTCCCATTATCGTGGGGTTCCACTGTATATAAAATGACAAATTATACTGTGGAAAGAAATAATTTACTGTAACCTATTTTCAAGGTTGCCATTGTTTACAGTGACTGGTGAAGCATGTAAGGACAAATTTAAATATTTTAACAAATTTGATCAAAGATTAGACTTAAACAGCCCATCAGGCTTGTACTAATTGTCTAACAATTAGGCTAATAGAGTCCACATGTTGATCAGTTTAGATTTTCAGAATTACAGCCATCCTATTTTTTAACTTGATGTTCTGATAATGAAAATATGTTTTGATAATGCAAATGTCACCATGGTTAACATGGTTTTGTACATTTCCACTTGACAGGGATGTCTGGCAGATGTATCTGGACAAGCAACAGTTTGAAATGGCCAAAGAATATTGTAAGGTAAGTTTATCAAGGTGACTAAACATCGGAGTTTCACAGTTGTAAAATAGATATCTTATTTCCCTTGTTACATAACATTATCATTGTATATTTATTCAAGTTTATTGCATTTGTATCTTATGAATGAATTTCATATGTTTGTTTTTTGTATAAATAATAAAGGTATTTTGACCCTTCTTTTTCATGAACTGAATTTGTTTGCTTTCTTTATTTCAGAACTATTTACAGGTTCCTAAATATGTACAGTATATACTTGCATTAAAGTTGAGACCAAATACAAACTGCATAGACAAAGGTTCATATAGCACCAGCTGATCAGGGTCTATACTGCTTGTTAGGAGTAATTAGTTAATTAATTAGTTAGTTAATTAGTTAGTTAATTAGTTGAATAAACAGAATAAAGCTTGATCTGACAGCACACTATACACTGGCAGATCAGGGTCTATGTTGTTTGCAACAAGGTTCAACTCATAAACGAGAATGTATTGTACATATTTGTGAGACATAAATCATTTAAGTGTATGATTAGAATATTGACTTTATTAATATAGATTATGTTATGTCATGTAAATGTATATAAATTCGATGTGAATATCAACCATAAGAATGTAATCCAAGGTAGATTTGATCATTCCAGGACAATCCAGTTCATATGGATAAAGTGCTGACCAAACATGCTGAGCATCTTTTAAGTTTAAAACAGTGAGTACAAATTTCAGCCTCATTTATCCTCTCTCCATCACTCCTTTCATAATACCACTTTCCCAAAACAAAAGAAATATAAAAGCTTCAGTGTTTAAAGTTTTATCTTTATGATTCACCACGCTGGTGGCCAGGTGATTAGAGCATCAGCTTTGGATGTGGGAAGTCGTCAGTTCGATCCCTGGCCAAGTCATACCAAAGACTTACAAAAATGGCACTTACAGCTGCCTCGCTTGGCGCTCAGCATTAAGTTGTTAGTGTTAGGACTTTTGGGCCTGGTGTCAGGATAATGTGACTGGTTGGGACATCATGCTACATGTCTATGGCATGATGCCCCAGTGCTAGACATCACTGTAAACTGTCACACTGCAGACATCATAGCGATATGACTGAAACATTATTAAAGCTACTTTTATAATCCAAATCACACACACACTCATCTCTATGATTATATTGAATAATACATCAATGTGTTGGTTATGATTATGTATATTGTTAACATATTTTGCCCTTGAAGGTGGGTGCACTAAACATACTGGCTTTGTTTGAATGGTGTTAGGGTCAAGATGCAAACAGCCAGAATAGTCTTTTGTCATCATTTGATGTTAAAGCTCAACCTTTGTTCAAACCAGTTCTAGAAAGTCGTTAGCTTATTAATGATTTACTTTGTTCCCTTATTTTTGTTGCTTTTAACACCACTAATAAAATCTTATTGGCAGTATCATGCCCACAAATTGGGCACACCAAGGTACACAACCAGACTCATTTAAGTATCGAACCTGTGACCCTTGTATTACAAGTCTGATGTTCTACCAGCTTAATTACCTTTGTCTCTGTTCGTATTTCCCTTTTCTGATTCAAATGTTAGTTTTGACATTCATAGACAAAGACTGTCTCAAGATACCATTTACATTAACCCATCCATCGACAAATGTGAACCAGAATGTGATGATGCTTATCAATATCGAGTGGCTGTAAATAAATATGTTTAAATTAAAGCTGGTGAAATCATCTGTATTTTTGCAAACAATTATTTTTTGTTGTTGCAGGTATGCAGAGAGTGCACAGTTATATGCTCTTACTCAGAACTCGTTTGAAGAGATTGCTCTCAAATTTATTCGTCTCCAAGAGAAAGGTCCTTTGCGAAGTTTTCTACATAAAAAATTGGAGTCATTGAGGCCTCAGGTTAAAGAGATACTTAGATTACATTCCAAAGAATTAAAAACATAATTAACTTGAAATTTTCCTAGATTTACCTGGCAACTGTTTCTTTTCTAATATTAGCACAGGGTAACACTGTGCCTTCTGTGAATTAAAAAAAATCACATTTCTCCATCAAATACATTGGGGATTACCATCTGTTTCCTCTGAATCCAGCCCTCCCTGAAAGGAAAAGAACATCTTTATCTCATTACGACACATATGCAAAGGGAAATAACTCTTAAAGATTAACTCCCTTCTCACTCTTGGTTGCCACCATTATCACAGATGTAACAACTTGAAACATTCCAATGAATGTTTGACCATATATCATTTATTTTCAGTGATAGTAAATCAAAACATTCTTATACATAGTATCAACAACAAATATGTATTATTCCTAGTTATATTATTTGTAGTTTTGAAATATTTTTAAAAGGTAACATATAAGTATATTATTTGTAGTTTTGAAATATTTTTAAAACGTAACATATAGGTATTATTCATAATTATTTTATTTGTTTTTTTGAAATATTTTGAAAAGTTATTATTGTCCACATGATATCGATTGGTAACTAAACAAATCAGTGCTGTAATTGAATTGTGCTGTTAGTTTTCAGTTTAGTATATATTTCTTGGGTTGTCTTGATAGCATGAATTTATTTATTTCAACAATTTGTATATTTGTAGTATGTACTTGTGTGTATTTTGCTGCTTTTGCTTTCAGAGATATCATTCGAGTACAAAATGTGTTGAAGCTTTAAACTCATGGAGTACAACTGTGAGACATGCCTGACCTGTAGCATGAGTACATAAACAAAGCAGATGTATGGTCTGTACAGAGGCAAAGGAAGGGCCACACATATTTAACAATCCAAATCTTCTGAGCATTAAATCCTAATTATTTACTTGATTTTGGATACTTTGATCAGCTTATGGAAAATATAGAGATGCTGCCCCCCCCCCCACTCCCCATGAAGATGTCAGAACAGTGAATGTGACTATGTTGGCTTCTAATGAAACTGACTGTATGATGAGTGATTTCATTCCAATATTACAATAGCAAATTATATGCATTGTACAGCAAGCTCTGTCACTGAGCATGTCACTGAACGAGTTGCACAAAAACAGTTCCTATCCATGCCCATGTATGGAATTGGAAATATTGTGTCTGGGCATGTGGGATTACCTCTCAATTTTGATTGTCAAGACAATTAGTGTTGAGTTTTGGCAGTCATGAATCTCTCATCTTGGACTGGCAATCCAGTATGCCAACAATGTCCCACAGCAGTTTGTATGATGATGGCATCATATACCAAATAGACTGCCTTGTTGGCTAACTAATTCCATATCTCTGAACAGTTCTTATAGTGAAGGCATCATATGCCCAGTAGACTGCCCTGTTGGCTGACCAATTCCATGCGTCTAATCAGTTCTTATAGTGATGGCATCATATTACTAAGCAGATTGCCCTGTTGGCTAACCAATTCCATACCTCTAAACAGTTCTTATGTCATATGCCCAATAGACTGCCTTGTTTGCTGACCAAATCCATATCATTCAGCAGTTCTTACAGTGCTAGCTTAGTTTTAAGGTGGAAACAAAAAAAATTGGCTGAATTTTGCCTCCATATGATGGCCCTTTTCCACTAGCAGAAAATTGTACTTACAAAGTCAACACCTAGGTAGATATGATGATGACAAATATTCATCCTTCAGAATTTTGTCAAAATCATCACAGATTATAGAAATTACTAGGCATCTTTGCAATAAAATTTGTGACCTCTATAACACGAGCTTTCTTTTTAGAAAGTCATTTGCAAGCAGTTTTAATACAGAACTGGTATCAATCACATATCAATATTATATATATTAATTAGGCAAGAATAGTTGCTGTCTTCAGCACCCTAATTGTCTTCATGTAACCAGGATAAGAAAGATGCACTTTTATTATGTTCTTCTCTGAAACCACATCATGTGGCATTCATTCACTCCCTCTTGTTTCTCCCCTTTTATTCAGATGACAAATTGAGAAAATCAGGTGGCACACAAATTACCCCATCAGTATTCCATGCAAACCATTATCTCTTCACAATGATCAATGCCAGAAAGATCTTAGATAATTCTCTTCAACAATCATGGTAACCTTTCATGGCCAAATAAATTATAGGCTGTTATATGCCTGAAACTTTCTCAGGCCGGCTGAGAGAAAACAATGTTTCTCTTTCTCCATGCCTCATGCCAACCATAAGTGACTTTCCATCCCTTTCATTGCTGACTCTCCTGTCATGCACACACTGTCACATAATCTACTGTGGGGTATTCAACCATTTTGCCTTTGTCCTAGCCCCTAGGCCTTCACCAGGACAATGGACTGTGTATAATCACTTGTCAGGACATATTTCTCCACAGCAGTGATAGTGTACCTAGACAATATGCTTCAGAAACATTTGGTAGGTTTGGTTTTGGTTAATGACATAAACAACCTTCTTTACCTCAGTTGCAGTCATGGAGAGACATAGAATCTTATCCCTTACCATCATTTTGTTCATCTAGGTATAGCGTTTCTAACTTGTATCAAGTCCGGTTTTGCAGTTAGGTAGAATAACTAAGTGCCCACTTTCATCAATGCATTCTCAGACCCACATGCATGGGTTGTCGATTCCCTTTCAGTCAGCTGAGAGGGGATATATACTTATACCTTCCCTCCTGCAGATTCTAATACGAACATTAGGACAGAAACTATGGGCCCTAACTGAAAAATGATCATGATTGCCCCTTTTCAATGAGACAAATCATGGATCAATAGTTTTATCAATTTAATGACATACCCAGGAAATTTTCAGCTACCCGTATGCTGATCAAGCTGCTTAGGTTGCCATTATTCCATCCATGTCTGGAGAAACTCCTCCTTCACACTTTGTTATTATCAGTGATGCCTTGTACATAATGGATTTTTGGTCATGGAGAAGATTTCAACAAACTTTATGGCCCTCCACCTTAATGGCATATGAAGGGAAATGGCAAGTTTTCAGTCAGTGGTGTTATGTTAATGATGTCACACCACTCTCAGTCTCCATTCCCCATCTGGCTAACAATCAAGGGATACCATTACATCATATCAGAAATGTTAAGACATAATAAAATAAAAGATTTGGCTGTAAAGGTCCGTTCCGACTTTTTGTCATATTTCAGCATATCCAGGCTGTGCTCACTCACCTTGTTTTTAAAAGAAAACCTTTCCGGCCCTGGCTCAATGTCATAGAACAGGCTTCTGTCCAGCAAACAACATTGCACTCTCTCTCTCTCTCTTCAGTCGATCCATTGCCAGAGGTGCAGATGTGGTCATTATAGCCTATTCCTCCTGGTTGATGCAGAAAAGCATGACATAACCTCACAAGTGCTTGCTGTTTGGCTTAAATCAGTGTAGTCTGAACTCTCACAGGATCTGGTGTGACTAATGAAGAGTTCAGCTTACAAAATACAAGCGAATTATGTGATCCTGGCTTTTGAACATAATGTCTCAATTCAAGACATTGTGGAGTCATTTGTCTGATATGTTAAGTCAGTTTACTCCAGTTTCTGTGTATACATCATGGTCTCCCAAAGAGAGTGCTGAATCTCACTGAGCTGCTGGTAACTGTTCAGACTGCTTCTGTTTATGTGACCTGGCCTCACAATCAGATGTGTATAAACACACCATTGGTTTAGCTAAACTTGTGTTAGGAAAATTTCATCCTTTTCAGTGGAGGGATCACCATGCTCCTGCAGGTTGATGTAAGTGGAGGTTTTTATGGTCATGGATTACCTCCTCTTGCATATTCTTCTAATGTTAATGTGATCAAATATTTGATAGAGAAAGTTAATTTTGTAAAATTAGTCTTTTCCAAAAGTACTTACCTGATTGCAATTAACCCCATCATTTTCCTGCAATTTGAGGAGCATCATGTCAGTGTTTAGTTCAAGCTTGAACTGGTTCCATCCAAAATACTGGTTACACTTTGCCAGAACAATGGAGTTTATCTGTAAAAGTTATTTCCTTTCATCTATATGATATACAGCTGGAAAAGCAATTTTTTGGTTTTCAGGTATGGCTGGATCAGATTAACTTAGTGTTAATGTGATCAGGTTGAGATTTATAAATAAATAAATAAAGTTAATTGACTACAAAATTTCTTTCCATAAAAGTTCAACTTGTTATTATGAAAAGAGTTTCAATCTTGTACATGGACATTTGCACATTATTTTAGAGATTCTTTGTTAACTGAGAGAGCTGCAGTAGCTCATAATCCAAGGGTCCTGGGTTCAATACCCACTCAAGCCAGTCCAGGCTGTCCTGATATGCCCTTGTGAAAGGCACTTAGTTCCCATTTTCATAGCAACCAATGATGTGTTCAAAGGGCCATACATGACAATAAAAAGATCAAAATAAATCTTTATGAATTTTTTTGGGAGAAATTAAAAATTCAAATGAATGTAAAAAAGCTTGCGGTCACCTTATCCATATGTTTTAAATAGTTTTATATATTATTTTTGTAATTATTTATTATTAGATTGTAGTTGCATACATAAAACTATATTAAACTTGTTGTCCAGGAAATTTACAAGTTACATGTCAGCAGAACCAGGAAAGTTGTAATTTTAAAACCAGCTGTGATGTCCTTAAGCCCTTAAATGCAACCGTGTTATTATCTTCATTTGCACACATTTTTCAATAGTTTTAAGGGAAAAAATAACAAATGTTTAAACTATTCATGCCAGGGCCCCAAATGGTCTAAAGTGTTCATCGTTATGGATCACTGCCATCTCACCTGTCTGCATGAGTTCGACTCTGGGGCTCTGTCAATGTGGGTACAAGAGAAACTTTGTCAGTAGCTTCTCATGGGTTGGTGGTTCTTTCCAGGGTTCTTCCTCCACCATTTATCCTGGCTGTGATGTATAGCCTATCTTGTGCTGAAAAATGGCGTTAAACCCTATAACAACTACAATTCATGCCATTACAATGTATTTATTATTTTTGATAAATTGTAAATTTTAATGTTGATATTTTTAATTGAAAAAAAGATAATACTAGTTTATTCATTCACAGATTTGATTTTTAGGGGGTGTTTCTTTTTCAGGACAAAACACAGATGACAATGCTGGTGACATGGCTGATAGAAATTTACCTGAACCAGCTTGGGGAGCTGAAAGAACAAAACTTGGAATTTGACCCTCGCTTTAAAAGTCTGCAGCAAGAATTCCAAACATTTCTCAAACAAACCAAGATCAAGGTATAGTTTTCCTCCAAAAGTTTAAAATTCGTCCATGCTAACCTAATACAATTTGTGTTTAACTGACTTTTTTTTTAAGATTGCTTTATGAATTGGTACACTTAGATGTTTTCAGGTAGTTCATTCACAGTGAACTCCAAAAAGTGTTTGCAGTGTACTCATATTTGGGGTTTGTTTTAGGTGAGTGAGAACATGAATTTTAATGTAGGTACCAGGTTGACCTTTTCTATGGAAATTTAATGCATGCAGATCAGAGGTTATTTTATAAGCACAGGAAAATCGTGTAATGTAATCTGGGGTAATGCTGGAAACAGAAGACATCTGCGGTACACATAAATACTGTCATTCAATTTGTAAATACTGTCATTCAGTTTGTAAATACTGTCATTCAATTTGTAAATACTGTCATTCAATTTTTCAGAAAACATATATGGTATGCACAATATTTATCCATTTCATGTAGTTCATTACACAATACTTAAATCTACAGTTATTTTAATTTTAATAATTTGAAAATATTATGGCTAAATTAAATACTACTCACTGCAAGGTAAAGTGTCAATGCTTTTAACAACTTGTATTTGTATTAATATTTGTCTTTATAACACTGTGTCTGATGGAAATCCAATTTTGATTTATATTGTTTTTTCCTTTTCCATAACTTATATTCAATTCTGAAGTGATATTTCACTAGTTTTCTACCTGTACATCTGGTCTGATAAACCTTGTTTTGTAAAAGCTGCACTCACTTTGTTTTCTAGTAGACAATCCATTTGATTGAGCTGTAAATCAATTGACGGCATTCAGTTGTATTAGATTTCACATACTGTAATCATGCCACACAATTGACTGTGTTCAATTGTATTAGATTTCAATGAATTAGAGTTCGAGTCCCAATCAAATTAAAAATAGAAGGTTATAATGTCTGTTGCAACCGTTAGAGTGCTCTCGTATCAACAGTTCCTTGTTGAATAACAGAAAAATTTAATCGTTTTAAATTCCAAATTAATTTTGATGACTGTCTAAGAATTCTGTATAAACACGCATATATTTCCAGAAAATATAATTACATTTTTTATTCCATAAAATAAAATTTCAACTGAAACTGGTCACAACTAAACCCTTTAAGTGTCAATGGTTTAGAGCCTGAATGCCCATATTCTATCCAGAAAACAGTGATAAACTAATTTAAGATGCAAAACAGATTCCCATATAAGGGTCATATGGTCACCCTTCCAGAACAAAATAGAAACTTTATTTTCATGTCTAACATCACATGCTCCTAGTATGGCCTTGGCCTTAACTGAAGTCAATAGTTCTTACTCGGGGGGGGGGGGGGGGAATTAAAAATATTTTAAAAAGTTGTTTACCAGAACCCTTACAACTTTTGAAGATAGGTCAACAACTAGATACAGTGTTTCTTTATTATAATAGTCAGGTCAAACAGAACTGAACTTAATTTCTGGAAAACAAATGTCAGATCCAGTAGACAAATTTACCCTAAAATACCATGTAATAGAATTTTAAAAAATTATATATATATATATATATATATATATATATATATATATATATATTGATTGAGTTTGTGTGTGTGTGTGAGAGAGAGAGAGAGATATTTTCATGCAGGCATAGATTTGTAATTAGCAGAAAATAATCACTAATTTTAATGTACCATATTTTCCGCCCTATAAGTCGCTCCGGGGTATAAGTCGCGGGAGGGGGAAATCCAGATAATTTTGGAAAATTCAACAGATAAGTCGCTCCTGCGTATAAGTCGCTCCTGCGCACTTACCGTAATCACGGTTTTGATACTGCCGGCCATTGCATACGACTTAGTAATTCCAACAACGTGTAAGTATATTCTTGTTTGAAATTTTAAAAATAGAAATATAAGCAAATAAGATTTATAAATAATGTTTATTAAGTAAATAATAGCGCCACTGCACGATTTCCGTTTTCTTTCGCAAATGCTACGACGTTTAACTTAAATTCTGCATCATAACTTTTTCGCGTGGTAGTTGTTGGTGCCATGATTAAACTGTATTGACTTACGCTAACATAACAATTTTAAATCATACAACGTTATTGTGAAACTATCTTTTTTTAATGCTCCATGGTATGAACGGTCCGTATTTATATACCGGTCAATTCCACAACCCAAGCGAACTTCAAAGGCACTTTATAAAACAAATGAAGTTGTTCGCCAGCCTTCCAGTTTTTTTTATTAATTACTTTGAAGTTCTCTCAATGAAGCCAGTCTCGGTATTCCGGTCAATTTCCACAACCCGAGCAAACTTCAAAGGCACTTTATAAAACAATTGAAGTTGTCCGCCAGCCTTCCAGTTTTTTTTATTAATTACTTTGAAGTTCTCTCAATGAAGCCAGTCTCGGTATTCCGGTCAATTTCCACAACCCGAGCGAACTTCAAAGGCACTTTATAAAACAACTGAAGTTGTCCGCCAGTCTTCCAGTTTTTGTTATTAATTACTTTGAAGTTCTCTCAATGAAGCCAGTCTCGGTATTCCGGTCAATTCCACACCCAGAGCGAACTTCAAAGGCATTTTATACGACAACTGAAATTGTTCGCCAGCCTTCCAGTTATTTTTATTAATTACTTTGGAGTTCTCTCAATGAAGCCAGTCTCGGGTTAATCCAGAGTTTTTTTTATAAACTATTGAAGTAAATTATGAAGCGCTACCGGTACATTTAAATACATATATTGTAGCGACATCTGACCAACACTTTGCTTGAAGCACGTGGTGAATAATAAAAGGAAAACAATGGCAATCATAATTTCAATATTTTTTTTAATTAATAACAACAAATTTTAACACATATATATTATAACTAAATAATATTTGATTATTTAATTTGATATTCTTGTAGTCTAATACTTACGTGTATGTAAGTTTCGAGCAATTGGCTTGCCGGTATACGTAGATGCATTCGCTATAACACAGCATCACTGCGCATCAGTCATATCGGTCGTTAAAAAAATTTATTTATCGTATAAGTCGCTCCTGCGTATAAGTCGCACACGTCATTTGAAAGAAAAAAACGAAAAAAAGTAGCGACTTATACCCCGGAAAATACGGTAATCAGATAAGTATTATCAGTAAAGCCATAATTTTGTAAAACCTTTTTAAAAAATTCTCATAAATATAATGTTATCTTTGTCCAGTTATAGGTCCATCAGTTAGGCTTATTGTGTTACTTCTGTCCAGCTGTTGGTCCATTACCCTTGTCTGGTTGTATTTGTCCATCCATCTGTCTCATTATTTTTTTGTGCTTGTTTTTTCATGCACTAGTTAGGCATCAGTTTTTCATGAACACAGTTTTTGTTCTTAATACAGTCATGTGTTACATCTGGATTTTAATTATGTATTCCCAGGAATGCGTAAGTCATAACAGGACCGTGGTGTATGACATGATTGCCAGTCATGGAGATGTGGTAGACCTTATTTTCTTTGCTGTCTTGATGCAAGGTTTGTCTGTATTGATTCTTAAGATAAACGAACATGTCACTTTGAACTTTCCAGTATTGTAACTCATTGTTTCATACAGTAATAACTTTTTGCAAGTGATAAACTTTACAATATAAGATCACTCTATTCCAAAACTATACGTCTAACAGTTTATTATATTTTATGAATTTAGTCTTGTAGCTTTCACATAATTTTCCAAAAGTACTTCGTAGGTACAATCTCTAAAAATAAACAGTTGTTTTATTGTTTTTGGATTTAGCCAATGATGCTGTGATAGACTTCAAATGTACCTTTGAATTTGTATTCATTATTCTTTTCATGTGTGTAACCTGTTTGAAATACACAACTAGTGTATTTTTGTATCACAAAGGACTTCTTAAAACGGGAAATATTAGATAACTATTTTTTCATCTGTTTTTAATAAAGTTCCGTTTTGTTCAGACATTTTACTTGTTTCTTTGAGATTAAATGGGTTTGACACTCTTGGAAATCTGTTAATATAGTTTTATAGAAAAAGGTGATTAATGCTGCATTAAATTTGATAAATGTATAACAGGTTGGTGCTTCAGATTAAAATATAATGCAATCCACCATACAGAGACAGGAACAGCAAAGAGTGTGATGCAAACATTCATACAGACAGTAGAAACAAACATAAAGACCATGATGCCAAGTATCACACCAACCACAGAAACGAACATTAAGACCATGATGCCAAGTGTCACACCAACAGCAGAAACAAACATAAAGACAATGATGCCAAGTGCCACACCAACAGCAGAAACAAACATAAAGATCATGATGCCAAGTGCCACACCAACCACAGAAACAAACATAAAGACTATGATGCCAAGTGCCACACCAACCACAGAAACAAACATAAAGACCATGATGCCAAGTGCCACACCAACCACAGAAACAAACATAAAGACCATGATGCCAAGTGCCACACCAACCACAGAAACAAACATAAAGACCATGATGTCAAGTGCCACACCAACCACAGAAACAAACATAAAGACCATGATGCCAAATGCCACACCAACCACAGAAACAAACATAAAGACCATGATGCCAAGTGTCACACCAACCACAGAAACAAACATAAAGACCATGATGCCAAGTGTCACAACAACAGCAGAAATGAACATTAAGACCATGATGTCAAGTGTCACACCAACCACAGAAACAAACATAAAGACCATGATGCCAAGTGTCACACCAACAGCAGAAACGAACATTAAGACCATGATGCCAAGTGTCACACCAACCACAGAAACAAACATAAAGACCATGATGACAAGTGTCACACCAACCACAGAAACGAACATAAAGACCATGATGCCAAATGTCACACCAACCACAGAAACAAACATAAAGACCATGATGCCAAGTGTCACACCAACCACAGGAACAAACATAAAGACCATGATGCAAAGTGTCACATCAACCACAGAAACAAGCATTAATACCATGATGACAAGTGCCACAGACAGCAAAAAACAAACATAAAGACCATGATGCCAAGTGCCACACCGACAGCATAAACAAACATAAAGACCATGATGCCAAGTGCCACACCAACCACAGAAACAAACATTAAGACCATGATGCCAAGTGTCACACCAACCACAGAAACAAACATAAAGACCATGATGCCAAGTGTCACACCAACAGCAGAAATGAACATTAAGACCATGATGTCAAGTGTCACACCAACAGCAGAAACGAACATTAAGACCATGATGGCAAGTGCCATACGGACAGCAGAAACAAACATAAAGACCATGATGCCAAGTGCCACACCAACCACACAAACAAACATAAAGACCATGATGCCAAGTGTCACACCAACCACAGAAACGAACATAAAGACCATGATGCCAAATGTAACACCAACCACAGAAACAAACATAAAGACCATGATGCCATGTGCCACACAGTATAAACAAACATAAAGACCATGATGCAAAGTGTCACATCAACCACAGAAACAAGCATTAATACCATGATGCCAAGTGCCACAGACAGCAAAACACAAACATAAAGACCATGATGCCAAGTGCCACACCGACAGCATAAACAAACATAAAGACCATAATGCCAAGTGCCACACAGACAGCAGAAATAGACATAAAGACCATGATAACAAGTGTCACGCCAACCACACAAACAAACATAAAGACCATGATGCCAAGTGTCACACCAACCACAGAAACAGACATAAAGACCATGATGCCAAGTGTCACACAGCATAAACAAACATTCAGACCATGATGGCAAGTGCCATACAGACAGCAGAAACAAACATAAAGACCATGATGCCAAGTTCTACACAGACAGCAGAAACAAACAGCATGATGAAAAGTTCCACACAGACACAGCAGGAATACAGAAAAAATGAACTTTAGTTAAATTCTTTGCTTCATTCATTGCTTTGATGACATTTTTCTAAATTGTTCACAGATAATAATGTACAAGCTGTTTCAATGATTGATTTAACATTATTAGTAATCTAGAAGTATGCGAAATTGTTTATTTTGTATGAATAGTATCCATGTAGTATCTTGAAAAGATTGATTTTACATGATTATTTACATGAATAGTATCCATGTAGTATGTTGACATGATAGAATTTAAAATGAATACTATCCAAGGAGTGTGCAACAGAGTATTCACAACAGTATTGCAGGGCAGCATCCAGGGTGGTAGAAAGAGAGGAAGACAGAGAAAAAAGTGGACTGACAACATCACAGATTGAACCAGGAAAAGTTTTGCGGAGACACAGGCATTGGCACATGATCGTGACAGGTGGAGGAAACTGGTCAGATGTTCATCAGCACAGTGCCTCAATGACCTCTCTTGGTCAAGAGACTGATGATGATGATGATGATGATGATGATGATGATGATGATGATCCAAGGAGTGTGTTGAAATTATAGATTTTACATAAATAGTATCCAAGGGTTTTTTTGAAATTGTAGATCTTACAAATAGTACCCAAGGAGTGTGTTGAAATTGTTGATGTTACAAATGGTATCCAAGGAGTGTGTTGAAATTTTAGATGTTACAATGAATATCCAAGGAGTGTGTTGAAATTGTAAATGTTACAAATAGTATCCAAGGAGTGTGTTGAAATTGTAGATCTTACAATTAGTATCCATGGAGTGTGTTGAAATTTGTGCATATGCTTAAAATTGTGCCTTTTGAAAGGTACACAGGTGCTCCTCCTCAATGTACATTTGATCATATTTTCACCTTAATTCTTCATGCATTTCAGACTATGAGAAGGTGATCAACCAACATATCCAGTATGATGAGTACAAGACAGCTTTGGAGACTCTTGTACGCCAGGTAGAACAACTTTCTTGTTACTAACTGAATGATGTGCATCATTATAGTCAAACATAACTGGAAAATGTTCAGATAACACAAAACCGAAATGTTCTTTGTATTTTATACCATATATACTCACTTATGCAACAAGTCAAACTGCGAAGTGCACAGACCCAGATATGCAATCCCATAATGCAGTTTGTTCGGAGTAATCAGTAGAACAAATAGTATCTTTGCAATCTCATTCAGCTATGGTAGAACAGGATCATTGTTATTTTCAGTTGATTTGACTTACAAGCGAATATACACAGTATTTTATATTTATTGGTAACATAAATATTTCTCTCGTTTATTAAAATTAGGATAATATTAGAACTGTTTTAATAAAAGCATCACTTAAGTGACCTTTTGCTGTTTGAAGTTTTTGGTATTTGAAATGGGCCTAAATTCCGTTCCAAAAAAGCCCAGAAATGTGACCAGTAACTGGGAATGAGAATTGATGGCTAGTTGAATTGTTAAAACATCCATTTTAAATTAATTTTTCAAGAAGTTTTCCCCAGAAATGGCTTAGAGGAGGAAAATTGCATTTTGTTATGCATCTGCATCATCCATATATCTAACGAACAAAGTTTCGTTAAAATCCTCCAAGTAGTCGGAAAGGAGAAACGTTGACAATCTTTATGATGGATGGACAGACCCATTTTTGGGGCCAGTGGCAATATCCCGCTATGCAAGGATTATTATAATAACAGCAAAAACAATAAAATCAGTGCGAAAAAGAAAAAGAAACAGCTGAAAATAAATCACTACTGCTTCTAGCGCTGTTAATTGTACTACTGTTATATTAGCACTGCATTATTTCCTTATGGTTGTGTTTTCTTTAAACCTTTGTATAAGATAAAGAATTCTTGCATTTCAGAGTGATCCAGAGCTTTACTATAAGTTCACCCCAATCTTAATGCAGTACATTCCAAAGGACACTGTGACAGCCTTAATTCAGCAGGGAAAGAACCTTGACCCCAAGAAACTGATTCCAGCTCTTGTACAGTATGATCAGGAAAAACATCGTGACCAGGTTATGGTTTATCCTTGGATTTTAGGCCCCGTTAATATATATAGCCATGTCTGCCCATTACATTGTGTCATGTCCCAACTGTTGCAGATTTCATTTCACTCTTGTCATGTTTGAACGCTTTATGAATTTAAACTAAATTTTATGTATGGCTTTGCACTATAATGTCTAGTTAGATTTTGCCATTTTCAGACAAAATGCAATGGTGTTATGGCCTCTGTTGTAATATAAATTTTGCTTTTAAATTGCATATTGGTGGGGGTCATCCTTGTTTCGCAGACACAAACAGGTAAATCCCATTATAACATGATTTTACTGTTAATTTGATGACAGCCTGGCTCACATCTTTTAATTTAAGCTCTCATTTAAACATCCTAAATACATGTTCTCACAAAAGCTGATTATTTGTATCCCTAGCAGATTTTTAATCTCAGCAATGTTTAGTATTGCCTTCACTGTGTTGTCTTAACTTCACAATGCACCATTTCCACAATATTGGCATGTATACAATTCAAAACTGAAGTATAGTTGATGTCTGATAAAACCCAGCGAACAAATCAAATGATATATAATCAAGAGGTTACTTAAAACATGACTTTGCAATTTCAGTTCACATTTTCTGTGGGGATGTTTTTAAAAAAAAATATAATATGATCCTGCTTATATTGCAGTGTTTTTCTTTGGATCCTGATCATCACATTAAAACAGGTTTTACCTGTATATCTTTTAAGAACTAGTCATTATGTGAAAGCAGGAGAAAATTAGCATAGCATGAAAGGATTATTTTTGGACTGGACCAAACTGCTTGATATACACATGTTCTCAAGATAATGAAGATGAGATAAATGGGTTTGACTGTATTAAAAGTGTAATTTAATAACAAATAAAAAAAAATCTTAATATTTATATACAAGATAATGAAGGGGCCCCGAGTGGTCGAGCGGTCTAAAGTGCTGTCCATTACGAATCACTGCCATCTCACCTCTGTCTGCGTGGGTTTTCAAGTCTCAGATTTGGCCAATGTGGGTATGTGAGAAAGCTTGCCAGTAGCTTCTCGTGGGTCAGTGGTTCTTTCTGGGGTTTTCCCCGTTCTTCCTCCACCATTAATACTGGCCGCGATGTATAGCCTATCTTGTGGTGAAAAATGGCATTAAACCCTAAAAACAACAAACAAACAAGATAATGAAGTTGAGATAAATGGGTTTGACTGTGTTAAAAACGTCATCTAAAAAAACAAATAAAAAAATCTTTATATTTATATACAAGATAATGAAGAGCTGAGATAAATGGGTTTGACTGTATTAAAATAACAAATAAAAAAAATCTTAATATTTTTATACAGATTTTAAGTCTACATTTTTTCTTCCCAGGGTAATGAGGTCATTCGGTATTTGGAATTCTGTATTGAAAATCAAGGCAACCAGGACCAGGCAATACATAACTATCTGTTGTCTTTGTATGCTGAAACTCAACCTGATAAATTGATGACCTATCTCAATCTTCAAGGACAGGTGAGAATTAGAAAGTTGAAGTTCTGTATTTAAAATTCTTAAGTAGAATGACTGTTACTTTGCTGCTGACATGAAACAAAGATTTATTTTCAGATGTATGAAACTGGCATATAACTTGATGAGTATCAGTTATTTTTATATAAAAAGGACACTTTTTCTGGCTAATTGAATTTATTGCGGATATTAAATAATGTTGACTTGTATCATTTTTCGCTTAAACTCTCTTCATCTCAAAGCCATGTTTATAGGCATAAATACATAGTATACATTGATCAGTTATAATATAAATAGGTATTTGCATTTATGACATCTTGCCAGTATCATTCTCTAGAATTAGCAATGCCTGCTTCAATCAGTCCTCTACCATGATATCATTCTCTAGAACTAACAATGCCTGCTTCAGTCACTCCTCTACCATGACAGCACTATATATATCTAGTGTTGCCTACTTCAGTCCTCTTCCACGAAATCAGTATTTGAGTCTGACCAACTGTAATCAGTGGCTAAAAGAAATGTGTGTTTACTTACTAGTTTTGTGGTAGAATTCACAGATTAAGGATAACGTTTAAAATGTGTGTTTACTTACTAGTGTTGTGGTAGAATTCACAGATTAAGGATAATGTTTAAAATGTGTGTTTACTTACTAGTTTTGTGGTAGAATTCTCAGATTAAGGATAACGTTTAAAATGTGTGTTTACTTACTAGTTTTGTGGTAGAATTCACAGATTAAGGATAACGTTTAAAATGTGTGTTTACTTACTACTTTTGTGGTAGAATTCACAGATTAAGGATAACATTTAAAATGTGTGTTTACTTACTAGTTTTGTGGTAGAATTCACAGATTAAGGATAACGTTTAAAATGTGTGTTTACTTACTAGTTTTGTGGTAGAATTCACAGATTAAGGATAACGTTTAAAATGTGTGTTTACTTACTAGTTTTGTGGTAGAATTCACAGATTAAGGATAACATTTAAAATGTGTGTTTACTTACTAGTTTTGTGGTAGAATTCACAGATTAAGGATAACATTTAAAATGTGTGTTTACTTACTAGTTTTGTGGTAGAATTCACAGATTAAGGATAACGTTTAAAATGTGTGTTTACTTACTAGTTTTGTGGTATAATTCTCAGATTAAGGATAACGTTTAAAATGTGTGTTTACTTACTAGTTTTGTGGTAGAATTCACAAATTAAGGATAACGTTTAAAATGTGTGTTTACTTACTAGTTTTGTGGTAGAATTCTCAGATTAAGGATAACATTTAAAATGGGTGTTTACTTACTAGTTTTGTGGTAGAATTCACAGATTAAGGATAACGTTTAAAATGTGTGTTTACTTACTAGTTTTGTGGTAGAATTCTCAGATTAAGGATAACATTTAAAATGTGTGTTTACTTACTAGTTTTGTGGTAGAATTCTCAGATTAAGGATAACGTTTAAAATGTGTGTTTACTTACTAGTTTTGTGGTAGAATTCTCAGATTAAGGATAACGTTTAAAATGTGTGTTTACTTACTAGTTTTGTGGTAGAATTCACAGATTAAGGATAACGTTTAAAATGTGTGTTTACTTACTAGTTTTGTGGTAGAATTCTCAGATTAAGGATAACATTTAAAATGTGTGTTTACTTACTAGTTTTGTGGTAGAATTCTCAGATTAAGGATAATGTTTAAAATGTGTGTTTACTTACTAGTTTTGTGGTAGAATTCTCAGATTAAGGATAACGTTTAAAATGTGTGTTTACTTACTAGTTTTGTGGTAGAATTCACAGATTAAGGATAACGTTTAAAATGTGTGTTTACTTACTAGTTTTGTGGTAGAATTCTCAGATTAAGGATAACATTTAAAATGTGTGTTTACTTACTAGTTTTGTGGTAGAATTCTCAGATTAAGGATAACGTTTAAAATGTGTGTTTACTTACTAGTTTTGTGGTAGATTTCTCAGATTAAGGATAACATTTAACTTTTTTTTTCAGGACCCAGATAGTATTTGTTATGACCTGAAGTTTGCACTGCGACAGTGCTCAGAGCATGGTAACCTCAGAGAGTGCGTCCACATCTACTCCTTAATGGGCTTGTATGAAGAAGCAGTGGATTTAGCTCTTCAGGTAAACTTATTTCCCTGTGACTGGTCAATTTCAACATAAAAGCTCAGAACTGTTTGATGGAATTACTTGAAGTAACTAAGATTATCAAAGGTGATACAGTTAAGGTACGATTATATCTTATTGACAGATTGTCAGCAAATTCTGGATTATTTGCGTAAGACCATTACTACCATTATTAAATCCTATATATATTGTTTGCTTAGTAACTTGGCATACTTCATCTTTCAATAGAAACATGCCAGATTTAGTCTCTAGGAGTTGCCTTCATATAGACAATCAATACTATACCAATTTATACAGTACTGGATATATGTCAGTTCTATACCAATGTATACAGTACCGGATACATATCAGTTCTATACCAATGTGTACATTACTGTATGCAGTTGAGTTCTATACAGATGAGTTTTATACTAGTGTATACAGTACTGGATACATATCAGTTCTATACTAATGTGTACAGTACTGTATGCAGTTGAGTTCTATACAGGTGAGTTTTATACTAGTGTATACAGTACTGGACACAGGTGAGTTGTATACTAGTGTATACAGCACTGGACACAGGTGAGTTTTATACCAGTATATACCATATATAACTTAATTATATTCTTAGGCCATACTAACTTTTAATTTGTATTAAATATTTTTAACCAGCTGGACTTTAGTTGTTTTGATGAAATCTTGTTAAAGAGTCTGTAGCCTCTCCCTGTCATATTTACAAAAGTTGTACACAGTACATGTATACATACATACATGAAGGGGTCCCGAGTGGTCTAAAGTGCTGTCTGTTACGGATTACTGCCATCTCACCCCTGTCTGAGTTGGTTCAGGTCTCGGATTTGGCCAATGTGGGTATGTGAGAAAACTTGCCAGTAGCTTCTTGTGAGTTGGTGGTTCTTTCCAGGATTTTCTGGGTTCTTCCTCCACCAGTAATACTGGCCGCCACATATAGTCTATATTGTGCTGAAAAATGGCGTTAAACCATAAAAAACAAAACATACATACATACATACATACATACATACATACATACATACATACAATGGCCTCTTTTGAGAAGAGGTTTTTGGGAGAGGGGCCAATGTGTTTCAAAATATTACTTTTTATTATTTCTCCAGGTTGATGTGGAATTATAGTATTTGTTATGATTTGATTGTAATTATATTTTGTTATTTCTTTAGGTTGATGTGGAATTATATTATTCGTTATGATTTGATTGTAATTATATTTTGTTATTTCTTTAGGTTGATGGGGAATTATATTATTCGTTATGATTTGATTGTAATTATATTTTGTTATTTCTTTAGGTTGATGTGGAATTATATTATTCGTTATTTTTGATTGTAATTATATTTTGTTATTTCTTTAGATTGATGTGGAATTATAGTATTCGTTATGATTTGATTGTAATTATATTTTGTTATTTCTTTAGGTTGATTTGGAATTATATTATTCGTTATGATTTCATTGTAATTATATTTTGTTATTTCTTTAGATTGATGTGGAATTATAGTATTCGTTATGATTTGATTGTAAATATATTTTGTTATTTCTTTAGGTTGATGGGGAATTATATTATTCGTTATGATTTGATTGTAATTATATTTTGTTATTTCTTTAGGTTGATTTGGAATTATATTATTCGTTATGATTTCATTGTAATTATATTTTGTTATTTCTTTAGATTGATGTGGAATTATAATATTCATTATGATTTGATTGTAATTATATTTTCTTATTTCTTTAGATTGATGTGGAATTGTAGTATTCGTTAAATTTGATTGTAATTATATTTTGTTATTTCTTTAGGTTGATGTGGAGTTAGCCAAACAACAGGCTGACAAACCTGAGGAAGATGATGTAGAGATAAGAAAAAAACTATGGCTGAGAATAGGTAAAGTGGACAAGACAAGTGGAAAAAAGTAGTGTTAAACTGCTAATAGTTAGTTTACACTGATTGATACAGATCATTTTTACTTGTAATGAGAAAAAAAAAATAATTTTTGGAGTCAGCTTTGTTTGTAATAAAACCCAATTATCATTTAATAACTTAAATATATATTATCACACATGCAGAAAGTTAAAAAAAATATACAATAATTCTTAGCAGTTTTATTGGACATGTGTTTTTTTGCCATTTCTCCTTTGAATACGTTCCCCGATCACATTACTTTAGGGATATTAGCCTGCTACCTCGCGAATCCAGCCCTACCAAAAGACGAAAATTCGTCTTTCCTGTCTATGTCATATAGACAAAGGGCAATAACTCTTGCCCTTACCTCCCCTTGCTACCCGCTAGGTGTCGCTTCTTTAGTTTTTTAGCTTCGCTGTACGTGAAAACACGTACAATTAGACCTCCAATGAATCCAAGCCATCTTAGTGTAAATTCTGACCATCCGAAGTTAAATTTGGAATTACTGTGTTGGATAATCATTCCTCTACAGGTTGTATACATTATTTTACAATATTTTCCAGTTTGAGTGACTTTGTCACCTTTTCTAGACTTCGGACCAGGTTGCAACGTGGTCAAGCACGCTTATGGCGGTACTAGCATGTAATACATGTAGCACTCAATAATTTCGCTTATTCCGTATGTAATGTTTACGATGTTAGCGACTTAATAACGTGCTGCATTGATAATTTGTGCTTTATTTACCTTCTTTGTAGTTTCAGTAGACTTCAAAAAAGTCTTTGAACGACCAAGTTGCGACTATTTAATGGCGGACTTCGTGTTGTAGTCACGAGTTCACGCGACACTTAATCATTTCGCTTCATCCGTTAGTTACGGTTATGGTAATAGCGACTTAATAGCGTGCTGAATTGCTAATTGTGCTTTGTTTATCATCTTTTTCGTTTCAGTAGACTTCGTCTTGAACGAACCATTGCAACACGCTCACGGCGATAACTAGTGTTGTCATTAAGAGTTAACATGGCACGGAATAATTTGACTACTCCGTTAGTAACGGTTATAGTATTATCGAATTAATAATATGCTGAATTTTTTAATTTGTGCTTTGTTCTCTTCTTTTGTCGTTTCAGTAGCAAAGTCGACAACGAAGGCATGAATGGCAAAATGGGTGTTGGCAATGTGGAAATGGAGGAAATTATGTTGACATGGTTTAGGCTGCCCAGTGGGTGTAAATTTCACCGCAGGTCCGTGCATGGCTTTCGGGCCTGTAAGTCCGGACGCATGGAGTCTATGATGGATCGATTGGATCCATTTTAGTATGCACTTTCGCCGGCCGTCCAGCTGTCCGTCCAGCTGACACCATCAGTTCAGCCGGCACTTCAGCAGCGCCGACCTTCCAGCCGGCATCAACCGGCACCGGCCGTCCAGCCGGCAACGACCGTTCAGCCCAAATGGCACCGGTCTTCCAGCCGACCATCTGGCAACGACCGTTCAGCCCAAATGGCACCGGTCTTCCAGCCGACCTTCCAGCCTGCATCAACAGGCATCGGCCGTCCACCCGGCAACGACCGTTCAGCCCAAATGGCACCGGTCATCCAGCCGACCTTCCAGCCGGCATCAACCGGCACCGGCCGTCCATCCGGCAACGACCGTTCAGCCCAAATGGCACCAGTCTTCCAGCCGACCTTCCAGCCTGCATCAACAGGCACCGGCCGTCCACCCGGCAACGACCGTTCAGCCCAAATGGCACCGGTCGTCCAGCCGACCTCCCAGCCGGCATCAACCGGCACCGGTCGTCCATCCGGCAACGACCGTTCAGCCCAAATGGCACCGGTCTTCCAGCCGGCATCAACCTGCACCGGCTGTACATCGGATTTACAGAGATTATAGTGATGTACCAGTCAGTCAATCTGTACTACTGGTTACATATCACTACCATGAGAGAGATATTATAGATGAATCTCCGTCCAATCAGACCATTCGAGAGGCAGGTGCCGGTCATAGCCGGACCTTCGCCGACATTCCGGCCGACCATATACCAGACAAATCAGTCGGTATTGCCGGTGTACACCTACCGTCACGTCAAATACGTGACGGTGTGATTTTAAAACAAGGGAGAATTAGTGACATTATCAGATATGACGGAATTGAGTTATCTATGCCACTTGGTATGCGCTACCCAGATATGGCAGCTTTACCAGAACAGGACTTTCAGGCCGACCATTCGCCAGTTCAATCAGCCATTAGTGCCGGCTGTACCAGAACTAACATTTCCTCTGAGCGAATGGTAGATGGGCGCGCAGTGCTGGCCGCACTACACAAGCATTATGGAGATTTATATTAAAAATGATGACAATTCCGCTGCGAATGGATGCTTGAGTTGACCAGAACACGACTCAGCACACAGTGAGTGTGACGAAACACTTTCAGCCGTCCACAGTTCAGGTCATGGACCGGACTGAGCTTAGCGCCACGGCCGCAGAATAAAAGATTTATAGGTTGTTGGGAACTTCAGAATGCCCAAAACCTTCTACTGCCACTCAAGACTACACAATTCAGGCACCTGTAGATCTTGAATGAGGAGGAAGAGACGATGTCCTTCCTGCTTCTTTGCCAGTCGGAAAAAAAAAAAAAAAAAAAAAAATTCAGGAAGCTAACTTCCAGCGACGTTCTAGTGTAGCTGGTACGAAAACTCCATCAGACGCCTTCAGTACTGATCTCAAATGCCACGTCAAAGCTAGTCCGAAACATAGTCGATACGTCTTCATTGTTAGACTTGACTTCACTAGCCATTTTTATTCCAACTCCCTAGGCAAATCCAGCCATGATCACGCTTGTGAAGTGAAGGCCTGGATTGCTAGAGTTGTTAACAGGGCAGCTCACCATTCTATGACCAATGCGTTGACTGCTTCTGCCAACTTCGACCTGATACGATGTGACGTCTGTAGGTGGTCCACGTCGCGCAGGCCCCATCGTACTCGGATTTTACGGATGTCTCAGTTTGGGACACCTTTACACTGTGGGGGAAAATTGAAAAAGTTTGGAGGCAGGCAGCTCAGGAACTGCCCCTCCAACTCGTCGCCCAACTTTCGCAGGCGTTTCGAAACAATCATCCCCTGACACAGCGGAGGGATGATGGGCGGACCGGGGAAAAGGGATCCTTATAATCAAATGTGTAATATAGATCCCAACCCAATGCTGGGAGTCAACAGTCTAATCAAGCTAGACGGCAACCATACAGAGGCGGCAAGAACCAAAGTTTCTCCGCCTTCACGCCTCCTAACTCTAGACGTTGACATACCCTGCCCACCGCCAGCGGACTGCCTACCTGTGGGCAGCCGCCACCTGCAATTTCAGGACCACTGGACCACTTTATTACCTTAGAACATTTGGGTGATTCAGGTCATTTCGGAGGGACTTGGGACTTCATTTATCCATCCCCTCCTCTGTCCTCCTCTCCCCTCTTCATGGATGTATCGTCAGACAGGGAGAAGGATGCCTTTATATATATATTTTTATATCTTAATAAACCTGCAATAGCTGGGGTTTTATTCATGGCTGTTTCTTATCCAGAGGCCGTTCATCGACCTGAGCCGCCTCAACCACCCTGAAAGTCAATGTGGCGATGGCGTGATCAAACCATCCGACGGGTATGCTGTCAGTCTAGATATGACCGACGCACATTTCACGTCCCTATCCCACGAGTAGCGGACATTTCTCCGTTGTGCTTGTCGGGACTCGGTTTATCAGTCCAGGTCATACCTTTTGGCCTCAACTTAAGCCCTTGGGCTAGTACCAAGGTTATGGATTACGTCGTCACCCTGTTCTGCTCGACTTCATCTATGGCGTCGGCAGTATATTTGGACGACATCCTCCAGAAACATCTGTCAAGTTCTACTCTGCTCAAAGGCAGAAACGATCTTATATCACTTTACATCATATAGGCTTTCTCGTGAACTGGATAAAGTCTGATCTCTGTCCAATCCGGATTTTTGGTCCATCTGGGTGTGGAGTTTTCTCCCGATCTGAATCTGGTAAGGCTTCCTCGAGTTTGCGATCATCCAGATAATTGCACTCATAGAGTCCGTTTCCAACAGGATGCGCAT
Source organism: Unio delphinus (assembly GCA_029339505.1). NCBI lineage: Eukaryota > Metazoa > Mollusca > Bivalvia > Unionida > Unionidae > Unio > Unio delphinus. Next base: position 7,866,842 of record JAQISU010000115.1, on the reverse strand, counting down.
TTAGCAAGAGAGTTGCAGATCCTCGGATTATTCAATGCGGCAGCAGACTTGATTCCACTCAGCCGTCCTTTTATACGCCCTTTACAAAGGACGTTGCTAGCGTAATTTTGCCCTTTTCAAGTCCCTTCGATCCCACAGTCATGCTCACGCCAGAGATATGATCATTCTTGAGTCAGTGGCACAACCCCTGCGGGCTGTCCACAGGGATTACTCTGGAGATACCCCAAGCGGGGATAACGGTATGTTCCGCCACTAGTACCTACGGTTGGGGTGCCCACCTGTTGCCGGACTTCGATACTGTCAGCGGCACGTGGGTGCCAGGGGCGAGCCCTTTCCACATCAACCTTTCAGAAATAACGGCTGTCATCAACGCCTTTCATTTCGGGCAGGATCAACTCTTATTACAAACTGCCCTCATTATGTCAGACAACTTTGTGGTGGTGCCTTGCCTTAAAAACATGGGGACACTAATCACCAGACCTGTGCAATCTGAGCTGGCAGTTTCTACATTGGTTCGACAATCTCCACCTCAATGTACAATTCCGGCACATTCTTGGCAGACTCAATGTCTTGGCTGACACTCTGTCTAGTCATTCACACAGAATGGTCACTCCATCAATCGGACTTTCTTCCAATTGACACACTTTGGGGACGTCCGATGATTGATCTTTTGCAACAAGGTGAAATCGCAAGTTGTCCACCTTTCATCTCACAGGTTCCAGACCCAGAAGCTTGGGTCGTGGATGCTCGATCAATCAGCTGGGAAGGGTTGTGGTCATTTTTCTACCCTCCCACGGTCTTGGTACTGAAATTAATCCAGAAGTTAAGGGGTCAGAACTGTCAGATGGTTCTGATTGCCCCTCTCAGATGGAACAACTCCTGGGTCTCCGATCTACTCAATCTAGGCGATAGATCTACCCAGGAAGATTACAGTCAGCACAAGTATTTGCAAGCGACCGCGGCCAGGGGTGTTCCACCCCTGTCCGGACCGTCTTTATGTTCAAGCCTGGCTCTTGTCCAGACAGCCTTGCAAGACAAACAATTTAAATCTTTGATTGAGGAGAGAATCTCAAGAGCAAGAAGGCCCTCTACTCTGAAGGTTTACGAGGGTAAGTGGCATGTTTTCAGGGACTGGTACCATATCATTCACATTGTTCCTCTGAGTGTCACAATCCCTCAACTGGCCAACTTTTCTCTGGCTTTTCGAGGAGAAACAGCTGGCTCCAGTTATCAAATGCTACCGCTCCATGATATCAGACACATTCCGCCATTCTGGTACATGTGCTATCAGCCATGACAAAGATTTGTCAGATCTTTTAGACACTTTAAAAAAAAAAAAAAAAAAATTCAATCGACTTATATCCCTCACCCTGTTTCCAAATGGAATCTGTCCTGGGTTTTAACATGACTCAATTCAGACAGTATTGAGTCTTTAACCCACGATTAGTTAAAGCTACTATCATACAAATTGGGTTTCTTGATAGTCTTAGCTTCAGCATGCAGGGTGAGCGAGTTACATGTCCTTTCTAGTGACCCGAACTCTCTTCCGTTCCGATCAGAGGGTTTGATGGTCCTCTTGACGCAGCCAGGCTTCGTAGTCCAAAATAGATTACCATACATTGGCGATCAACGAGTCGTCATTAGCTCGCTTCTTTATAGATAAGTCAGGATCAACCGCCATGTAAGATCCTGTTTGTGCACTCTAGCACCATTTCAATGCATAGAGGTGAGTCAGGTCACATACAAGCACCTCTTTCTTCTGGTGATAGCTGGGACATGAGATATCTCCATTCAAGCCCTTGCTTCATGGCTGAAGTGGGTTATACGCTCGGCGTACTCTGAGGATTCGCAAATCAGTCACCTTATAGAAGCTGTTGGCTGACATGCAGAGTCAACCTTCTACAGTTTTATCTTCAAGTTTGTACTCGCAGAGGCAAACATTGATTCTAGTAGGTCCGGTGTTGGGCAGCCCAGACGCCCACCAGACCCATGTGCAACAATCAGCACAGCCTATTAGCTTCGCTGGATTCGCCAGATAAATTTTCGTAGATAAGAAGATTTCAATAACTATCTTCTTAACCGTATAAAGGGGTCACATATCACGTGACCCTGGGCTGTGTTGCTGATTGAAAATTAGGAGACCGGGTTATCATTCACATGGGGAATCCAACCATCATTCCCTAGAGGATACCCGGGGTGGAGGTCGGATGCTCCGCATTCCCTCCTCCTATTACTTATTCTCCTAAAGTAATGTGATCGGGGAACGTATTCAAAGGAGAAAGCAAATTTTGTAGTAAATTATGTTTCTCCGAGAATACTTACCTGATCACATTACTAACAAACCCTCCCAACCACCCCGCCATGCGAGCATCCTCGTGTTTTATATACCGCTCAGCTTAAAAACTAAAGAAGCGACACCTAGCGGGTAGCAAGGGGAGGTAAGGGGCAAGAGTTATTGCCCTTTGTCTATATGACATAGACAGGAAAGACGAATTTTCGTCTTTTGGTAGGGCTGGATTCGCGAGGTAGCAGGCTAATATCCCTAAAGTAATGTGATCGGGTAAGTATTCTCGGAGAAACATAATTTACTACAAAATTTGCTTTTCAAAAGAATATTAACATCGACTTTTTGATCAATATTTTAAAACTATATTGGTAATAGCTGTAATTGTTGTAAACATCATATGACTGTCAGACTTCGAATGCAAGTTTAGGAGGGTACACTTGTAGTTTGGTGATGCAAGATGAGACAAACAAGTTGTGGTTATGGTTCTTAAGTCATCGGGTGACATGTTGACTCGTGACCAAAAAGGTGTTGGTTTGCCTTTTCTCTTTGACCAGCCGGGTCAGTGACTATGCTGTATACTTGGGAAAGGCACTTTACTCCAATCACCTTGGCACTAAATAACCTATTTGTGTTGCTGTGCTGCAAAGTACTAAACCAAAATCATATGTGCTGACCTTCTCCCAAGGGCTATGGCTATTGCTATGTCCATGTGTCTGTCTGTCTGTCTGTAAACATGATCATTTCTGGAACATAATTATTAAACTGTTCAGCTAGAATTGTTACACACATCAATCAATTTGCTTTAAGTTCTCTTTTTATTTCTTATAATTTTCTGCATTTAATATTTTTTATTTTTTTTTTAACCATGGAAACAAAATGTAGCCTAAGCGGTATATGCATTGCAAATACTGGACTAATACAAGTCTTCCTGTTACAGGAAAGATATGACTCATTCTACAGTTATTAATATTGTTTGTCACAGACATATATATATTGATTTTTTATGTTGTTGCATGGTTTAATGCCATTTTTCAGCACACGATAAGTTATACATGGTGGCCAGTATTATTGGTGGAGAAAGAACCCAGGAAAACCCACGGAAAGAAACACCGACCCACAAGAAGCTACTGGCAAGCTTTCTCACATAATTACATAAGCCAAATCTTAGACTCGAACCCACGCAGACAGAGGTGAGATGGCAGTGATCTGTAACAGAGAGTGCTTTAGACCACTCTGCCACTTGGGGCCCCTATTGATTTATTGATGATATGTCTTTGAGAACATTTTGCACAACATTTAAATAGTTGCTTTGGTAACTAAATTGGGTAGAAAATTTTCACAATGGATTTTCTGTGACAAATGTGTATTGTACTTTTACTCTATCTGTGACTAATGTATATTGCATTCTGTGGCTAATGTGTATTGTATTATCTGTGACTAATGTGTATTGTACCATCTGTGAATAATGTATATTGCATTCTGTGGCTAATGTGTATTGTATTATCTGTGACTAATGTATATTGTACTATCTGTGACTAATGTGTATTGAACTATCTGTGACTAATGTGTATTTTACTATCTGTGACTAATGTATATTGTACTATCTGTGACTAATGTGTATTGTACTATCTGTGGATATTGTATATTGTACTATCTGTGACTAATGTGTATTGTACTATCTGTGACTAATGTGTATTGTACTATCTGTGAATAGTGTATATTGCGTTCTGTGGCTAATGTGTATTGTATTATCAGTGACTAATGTGTATTGTACCATCTGTGAATAATGTATATTGCATTCTGACTAATGTGTATTGTATTATCTGTGACTAATGGATATTGTATTATCTGTGACTAATTTGTATTGTACTATCTGTGACTAATGTGTATTGTACTATCTGTGAATAATGTATATTGCATTCTGTAACTAATGTGTATTGTATTGTCTGTAACTAATGTATATTGTACTATCTGTGAATAATGTATTTTGCATTCTGTGACTAATGTGTATTGTATTATCTGTGACTAATTTGTATTGTACTATCTGCAACCAATGTGTATTGTACTACCTGCAACTAATCTGTATTGTACTATCTGTGAATAATGTATATTGCATTCTGTGACCAATGTGTATTGTACTATCTGTGAATAATGTATATTCCATTCTGTGACTAATGTGTATTGTACTCTGTGACTAATGTGTATTGTACTATCTGTGAATAATGTATATTGCATTTTGTGACTAATGTGTATTGTGTTATCTGTGACTAATGTATATTGTATTATATGTGACTACTTTGTATTGTACTATCAGTGAATAATGTGTATTTTATTATTTGTGGCTTATGTATTTTGCATTCTGTGACTAATGTGTATTGTATTATCTGTGACTAATGTGTATTATACTATCTGTGACTAATGTGCATTTACTATCTGTGGCTAATGTATTATGCATTCTGTGACTAATGTGTATTGTATTATCTGTGACTAATGTGTATTATACTGTCTGTGACTAATTTGCATTGTACTATCTGTGGCTAATGTATTTTGCATTCTGTGACTAATGTGTATTGTATTATCTGTGACTAATGTGTATTATATTGTCTATGACTAATGTGCATTGTACTATCTGTGGCTAATGTATTTTGCATTCTGTGACTAATGTGTATTGTATTATCTGTGACTAATGTGTATTATATTGTCTGTGACTAATGTGCATTGTATTATCTGTGGCTAATGTATTATGCATTCTGTGACTAATGTGTATTGTATTATCTGTGAATAATGTGCATTGTACTATCTGTGGCTAATGTATTTTGCATTCTGTGAATAATGTGTATTGTATTATCTGTGACTAATGTGTATTGTATTATCAGTGACTAATGTGTATTGTATTGTCTGTGAATAATGTGCATTGTACTATTTGTGGCTAATGTATTTTGCATTCTGTGACTAATGTGTATTGTACTATCTGTGTCTAATGTGTATTATACTGTCTGTGACTAATATGCATTGTACTATCTGTGGCTAATGTATTTTGCATTCTGTGAATAATGTGTATTGTATTATCTGTGACTAATGTGTATTGTCTGTGAATAATGTGCATTGTACTATCTGTGGCTAATGTATTTTGCATTCTGTGAATAATGTGTATTGTATTATCTGTGACTAATGTGTATTGTATTATCAGTGACTAATGTGTATTGTATTGTCTGTGAATAATGTGCATTGTACTATTTGTGGCTAATGTATTTTACATTCTGTGACTAATGTGTATTGTACTATCTGTGTCTAATGTGTATTATACTGTCTGTGACTAATATGCATTGTACTATCTGTGGCTAATGTATTTTGCATTCTGTGAATAATGTGTATTGTATTATCTGTGACTAATGTGTATTGTCTGTGAATAATGTGCATTGTACTATCTGTGGCTAATGTATTTTGCATTCTGTGACTAATGTGTATTGTATTATCTGTGACTAATGTGTATTGTATTATCTGTGACTAATGTGTATTGTATTGTCTGTGAATAATGTGCATTGTACTATCTGTGGCTAATGTATTTTGCATTCTGTGACTAATGTGTATTGTACTATCTGTGACTAATGTGTATTATACTGTCTGTGACTAATGTACATTGTACTATCTGTGGCTAATGTATTTTGCATTCTGTGAATAATGTGTATTATATTATCTGTGAATAATGTGTACTGTATTATCAGTTACTAATGTGTATTATACTGTCTGTGACTAATGTGCATTGTACTATCTGTGGCTAATGTATTTAGCATTCTGTGAATAATGTGTATTGTATTATCTGTGACTAATGTGTATTATACTGCCTGTGACTAATGTGCATTGTACTATCTGTGGCTAATGTATTTTGCATTCTGTGAATAATGTGTATTGTATTATCTGTGACTAATGTGTATTATACTGTCTGTGACTAATTTGCATTGCACTATCTGTGGCTAATGTATTTTGCATTCTGTGACTAATGTGTATTGTATTATCTGTGACTAATGTGTATTGTATTATCTTTGACTAATGTGTATTGTATTGTCTGTGAATAATGTGCATTGTACTATCTGTGGCTAATGTATTTTGCATTCTGTGACTAATGTGTATTGTATTATCTGTGACTAATGTGTATTGTATTATCTTTGACTAATGTGTATTGTATTGTCTGTGAATAATGTGCATTGTACTATCTGTGGCTAATGTATTTTGTATTCTGTGACTAATGTGTATTGTATTATCTGTGACTAATGTGTATTGCATTATCTGTGACTAATGTGTATTGTATTGTCTGTGAATAATGTGCATTCTACTATATGTGACTAATGTGTATTTGCATTATCAGTGACTAATGTGTATTGTATTATCTTTTTTGCATTTTCTTTGTTTAGCTCGTCATGTTGTGGAAGAAGAAAAAGATGTGAAACGTGCGATGGAATTCCTCCATGAATGTGATTTATTGAAGATAGAAGACGTATTACCATTCTTTCCCGACTTTGTCACAATAGACCATTTTAAGGTTTGTTGTCTCTCTTGTATAAACATTCCTTAATAACATTAATGTTAGGAAGGTAAACTCTGCTACATCATGAATACATCTGTCTTATTCATGAATTCATCTGTCAACATAATACTACACGTTTTCTTTGAATATTTTTGTAATTTCAACCTGTCTATCCACAAAGGCCGTTTGCTTATTAGATTCATCTATCTGCTTCAAGTTGCAGTCATATTTTATAAATTTTGTATTCATATTTTTTAAAAATTCACAGTTGTGAACTAATTTATTTGTTCCATTTGTTATACAACATGGTGCCATTTGAAGTATGTTGTTGGTTGTATATTCATGCTCAGGTCTTATAGTTATTGCTTGTTTTATGTAGCAAGTGTTGTTATTGTGATTTGTATTGTTATTTCCAATTTTTGTTTTCCATTTAAATAGTGGCAACCAAATTTAAGTGCAAGAAGTGTAGAGGTAATGTAGATAGGTGTTCATGAGACATACCTTACATGTTCATCATTCTCAGGCTGCAGTGTTGGTTCATTATGGTCAGAAGGAATCTGGTCCACTTTGAACTCTCAGACTGAATTTTGAGCCATCACCCAAAGTTAGCATTAATTGCTAGCATTATGATGGTCCCCCTCTATTTCATTAATGTGTGAAAGGTTTCAGAGTTGCAACCCCACAATATTTTCAGACACAGATGCAATCGCAGATGCATAACCTAGTACATGAAGCAGTAATGTAATTGTTAAGATTGTGGTTGGAACCTTGTAGAAGCTGTTTTCATACCAGACAGGCTTTTCTGATAGTTTTAGCATCAACATGCAGAGTTAGCAAGTTGTTTCCTCTAAGTGGACCTGGACTATATCAAGTTCAGGTTGAGTGGTTCGCTTATTCCAATGATGTATCCAGGCTTTGTAGCTAAGAATAGGTTGCCATCAGCAGGCAGTCAGAGAATGGTAATACATTCTCTTCTATCCATTGATAGACAAATCCATGCTCTCAAGCATTCCCTAATGCACAGGGAGAAAAGTCAGTAGGGCACAAAATCTCGTTCTTACAGTAAAGGCAGTTAAAGAATAAATGAGACTGTAACCACTTAAGCTAAAGCATGGCTGAAAGAAGCTGTAGCCACCCAAGCCATATCATCATGGCTGAAAGAAGCTGTAACCACCCAAGCCATATCATCATGGCTGAAAGAAGCTGTAGCCACCCAAGCCATATCATCATGGCTGAAAGAGGCTGTAACCACCCAAGTCCTATAGCATCATAACTGGAAGTGGTTGTAACCAATCATGCCATAGCATCATGGCTAAAAGTGGCTGTAACCACCCAAGCCATAGCATCATGGCTGAAAGAGGCTGTAACCACTCAAACCATAGCATTATGGCTGGAAGAGGCTGTAACCACCCAAGCCATAGCATCATGGCTGGAAGAAGCTATAACTTCCCAAGCCATAGTGTCAAGGCTGAAAGAGGCTGTAACCACTCAAACCATAGCATCACAGCTGGAAGAAGCTATAACCATCCAAACCATAGTATCATGGCTGGAAGAAGCTATAACTGCCCAAGCCATAGTGTCATGGCTGAAAGTGGCTGTAACCACTCAAGCTTGTGTGTGTGTGTGATTTGGATTTTTAATGTAGCTTTAACAATTTTTCAGTAATATCTCTAAGATGTCTGCTGTAAGGCAGGTTATAGTAATGCATATAACAGTGATGTCTATGACATTAGCTCTAAACAAGAACAAATCTTGATAGTGATGAACTATGTCTGACATGGAAGGATACAAATTTGCAAATGGTCTGGCATGATAGACTACTTGGTAATAATCTATCATGGACTGAACATATCAAACATATCAGTGAAAAGTCAGATAGCTTTAGCATCAGCATGCAGAGTTAGTAAGTTGTATTTCCTTTAAGTGGACATAGACTATATCCAATTTAGGTTGAATGGTTCACTTGTTCCAATGATGTAACCATTCTTTGTAGCTAAAAATAGGTTGTCAATTCAAGTTTATAGCTTCTCAGTAGGATAAGACATTTTCTCCCTGAAAGGCACATAAAATTATTTTATAACAGTTACATACAATCTTATTTAGGCTACTGTAACACAGTATGGGGTAATTCAAATGATAAAAGCATAGCAAAGCTGGCACATCGTCAAAAAAGAGCATTTGAAAGGATGTCCAAAGTAAAGGATGCTCAACATTTCCTCCTTCTTGTGACTTGTTTTTGTGACTGGTGAATGTATTCAATGGAGAAAACATATGTCTGATTGCAAATATGAGCATCTTAGTTGATGTGTCACTCGACATAAAACTGGTGAGCATCCAGTTGATGGGTTGCCACCTATCATTGGTATGGGGAGGTATTTCTTCCTTTGTCTGTATATGTAAATGGAATTATTTTTTTTGTGGAAAGGCTGGATTTTGGAGGTAGCTGAGAGTTTCTTGTCCTAATTTAATTATGATAGGTATTTATTTTCAATATCACAAATTTACCAAAATCTTTTCCAAAATTACTCAGCGAGTTTTATCTGCATCTCAAGTTCATAACCATATGTTCATTTTATCACTTTGTACTACACCTGTTGTTTACCTCAACCATCCTTATCATCTCAAGTTCATAACCATATGTTCATTTCACCTCCATGAACTACACCTGTTGTTTACCTCAGCCATCCTTAACATGTCAAGTTTATAACCATATGTTCATTTCATCTCCATGTACTATAGCTGTTTTTTAACCTCAGCCATCCATAACATCTCAAGTTCATAACCATATGTTCATTTCACCTTCATGTACTACACCTGTTGTTTACCTCAACCATCCTTATCATTTAAGTTCATAACCATATTTTCATTTCACCACCATGTACTACACCTGTTGTTTACCTCAACCATCCTTAACATCTCAAATTCATGACCATATGTTCATTTCACCACCATGTACTACACCTGTTGTTTACCTCAGCCATCCTTAACATCTCAAGTTCATAACCATACGTTCATTTCACCTCCATGTACTACACCTGTTGTTTACCTCAACCATCCTTAACATCTCAAATTCATGACCATATGTTCATTTCACCTCCATGTACTACACCTGTTGTTTACCTCAACCATCCTTAACATCTCAAATTCATGACCATATGTTCATTTCACCACCATGTACTACACCTGTTGTTTACCTCAACCATCCTTATCATCTCATGGTTGAAAGGGGACAATAAAAATGACAAAGGTGTCAACCAAGATATTAAAAGTGTATGGGAATGGATAGTACAGGAAATTGATGGCCAAATGCTGGGACAGTTTTTTCTTCCAAAAATTCAGTTTTTCTAGAAAAGCATCTTGCATCAGAAGTATTCGAATTACCATTCACATTTAGAAAGGTACTAAAGAACTAGGTGGAAATGAATATCTGCATCAGATCTGTAATTATTTATCTTGATCCCCATGCATTCTGCACACCCACCCAATGTTGGGGTATATTAAATGTACCCATGCATTCTGCACACCCACCCAATGTTGGGGTATATTAAATGTACCCATGCATTCTGCACACCCACCCAATGTTGGGGTATATTAAATGTACCCATGCATTCTGCACACCCACCCAATGTTGGGGTATATTAAATGTACCCATGCATTTTGCACACCCACCCAATGTTGGGGTATATTAAATGTACCCATGCATTCTGCACACCCACCCAATGTTGGGGTATATTAAATGTACCCATGCATTTTGCATACCCACCCAATGTTGGGGTATATTAAATGTACCCATGCATTTTGCATACCCACCCAATGTTGGGGTATATTAAATGTATGTGTGTGGGGAGGAGAAGTTCTGCCTCTAGGGCCAACAGTTCATAAAGGACTGAATCTTTCATTTCTCATCCTTTTTTCACCAAGTTGAGCATTTAAAGAAATGAACAAAGTATGAACTATTTGTAAAAACAATTTTAAAAAAGTATTAACTATTTGTAAAATGAAGTATTAACATTTTTTATTTTAAAAATATAGTAAAAAGAATAAAAGAGATACCAGGAGTGCCAGAATAGATCATTTCAATTTCGTGAAGATCTTTTTTGACCTGAACCACCCCAATGGAAGAGAATCTCCAGATAGCTTTACCAATTTTCAGATTTTTTAAAAAGAAATGTCACAATCCTTGGTTTAATTCAGCTTACAGCCTTTTGTTGTGGTATTTGTGTTCCATGAAGAGATTTTGGTTTTTTTGATTATTTAATTTTGTATCCACAGGATGCCATTGTGACGTCCTTACAAGAGTATAACCAGCACATTGATCGCTTGAAAGAGGAGATGGATGAGGCAACTCAAAGTGCTGAGGAAATTCGAAAAGAAATACAGGGATTTAGAAACAAGTAAGGTCTTAAGGAAATCAAGGATTTTGAAATAATTAAGATCTTATGAAATATAGGGATTTAAAAATAATTAAGGTCGTTAAGAAATACAGGGATTTAGAAACAAGTAAGGTCTTTAAGAAATACAGGGATTTAGAAACAAGTAAGGTCTTTAAGAAATACAGGGATTTAAAATTAATTAAGGTCGTTAAGAAATACAGGGATTTAAAAATAAGTAAGGTCTTTAAGAAATAAGGGATTTAAAAATAAGTAAGGTCTTTAAGAAATACAGGGATTTAGAAACAAGTAAGGTCTTAAGGAAATACAGGGATTTAGAAACAAGTAAGGTCTTTAAGAAATACAAGAATTTAGAAATAATTAAGGTCTTTAAGAAATACAGGGATTTATAAACAAGTAAGGTCTTTAAGAAATACAGGGATTTATAAACAAGTAAGGTCTTTAAGAAATACAGGGATTTAAAAATAAGTAAGGTCTTTAAGAAAAAAAGGGATTAGAAACAAGTAAGGTCTTTAAGAAATACAGGGATTTATAAACAAGTAAGGTCTTTAAGAAATACAGGGATTTAAAAATAAGTAAGGTCTTTAAGAAAAAAAGGGATTAGAAACAAGTAAGGTCTTTAAGAAATACAGGGATTAGAAACAAGTAAGGTCTTTAAGAAATACAGGGATTTAAAAATAAGTAAGGTCTTTAAGAAAAAAGGGATTAGAAACAAGTAAGGTCTTTAAGAAATACAGGAATTAGAAACAAGTAAGGTCTTTAAGAAATACAGAGATTTAGAAATTAGTAATGTCTCTAAGAAATACAAGGATTTATAAATAATTAAGGTCTTTAAGAAATACAGGGATTTAAAAATAAGTAAGGTTTTTAAAAAATACAGGGATTTAAAAATAAGTAAGGTCTTTAAGAAAAAAAAGGGATTAGAAACAAGTAAGGTCTTTAAGAAATACAGAGATTTAGAAATTAGTAATGTCTCTAAGAAATACAAGGATATATAAATAATTAAGGTCTTTAAGAAATACAGGGATTTAAAAATAAGTAAGGTTTTTAAGAAATACAGGGATTTAAAAATAAGTAAGGTCTTTAAGAAAAAAAAGGGATTAGAAACAAGTAAGGTCTTTAAGAAATACAGAGATTTAGAAACTAGTTAGGTCTCTAAGAAATACAAGGATTTAGAAATAATTAAGGTCTTTAAGAAATACAGGGATTTATAAACAAGTAAGGTCTTTAAGAAATACAGGGATTTAAAAATAAGTAAGGTCTTTAAGAAAAAAAAGGATTTAAAAACAAGTAAGGTCTTAAAGAAATACAAGGAATTAGAAATAAATAAGGTCTTTAAGAAATACATGGATTTATAAATAAGTAAGGTCTTAAAGAAATAAAGGGATTTAGAAATAAATAAGGTTCTGACACTTACTATGCATAAGTTTGCACATTGCAGTATTCAGAATTTCATGGAAGCAACAGTAAAATTACATGTAACATCCCATTGCTTGTATCTTTGGAGGAGGCATATGGCGTTTCCCATGTCCATCTATCCTTCACATTGCATACCATTGCTCATACCCTACCATATATGTGGAAGGTGCATCTGGTGTTTCTCATGTATCCACTCACATAATGTCATATCCCATAGCTCTTCTCCTATGATATATGTAGAAGGTGCATACAGTGTTTCCCCATGTACATCTGTCCCCTCACATAATGTCATGACCAATTGCTCATTCAATTCATCAATGGAGGGACAGATAGTGTTTCTCATGTCCATCTGTCACATCACGTCATGTCCAATTGTTATTCACCACATCTGTGGAGGGGCAGATAGTATTTCCCATGTCCATCTGTCCCCTCATGTCATGTCCAATTGTTATTCACCACATCTATGGAGGGGCAGATAGTATTTCCCATGTCCATCTGTCCCCTCATGTCATGTGCAATTATTCACCACATCTGTGGAGGGGCAGATAGTGTTTCTCATGTCCATCTGTCCCATCACACCATGCCCCATTGTTCATTAAAGTATATCTGTGGAGGGGCATATAGTGCTTCCCATGTCCATCTGTCTCGTGTCATGTCCCATTGCTCCTTTACCACATATATTGAGGGGCATACAGTGTTATCTTTACAACAAAATATGTGTTACCTAGACCCCTGTTTTTAACACCTAAACTATTATAACAGCTTGAGCTAACTCGGATATAACCAGAAATACCTGACAGTTAAGTGTTATATATTCTCAGGGTTGTAAGTCTGGTTGTTGTCAATTCATAATTACATTTTTTAATCAATAGAGTGAAATAAAATGCTGTCATTGGGTGAAATTCTATCGTATAATTTTCTACTTAAAAAAATGATTTTAAAGAAAGCAATCATTGACAGATTCTATTAAAAATGAAGATGCAGTCAATTCAAGAATGAAAATGACACACACAGTTATTAGTGCATGTAATATGTCATTGTTTTCTTGTTTTAATTTTTCCCCATTTTTTTTCTACATTCTTTGAATGTTTTTTTTTATATCAAATTTTCAAATATCTTACCACCACAGTAGTGCTATCAAGAAATGTCCAGCAAAATAATTTTAAATGTCAAAATCCTTGATTTGCCTTGTGTAACATCAACAAAAGAGAACATTATTGTCTTGCCTTAATTAACAAGACATGTTACTTTCCTTTAGTGTGGTGGTTATCATCTTTACCATATTTTTACTGTATATCTTGTGACATAATACAATAAATGATTTTTTTCATACCCCAGAACTTATGGTGAAACTTTTTTCACCTGGGTCATATGTCCCAAGATTTAAGAAACAAAATACATTTGTGTTGAGTTTGTGTCCCAAGATGTAAGAAACAAAATACATTTGTGTTGAGTTTGTATCCCAAGACTTAAGAAACAAAATACATTTGTGTTGAGTTTGTGTCCCAAGACTTAAGAAACAAAATACATTTGTGTTGAATTTGTGTCCCTAAACTAATCTTATATTGTTATCATTTATTCATCTTCTTTTCAGCTATTAAAGTTGTCCATGAACTCCAGATATGTAGCATGTGAATCCATACTGTAGTGTGAATTTCTTAATTTCTTATGTCAGATGACACATGACACATTTGTTCATTGACTTGAATTTAGAAACATGAATCGTATTTGGTTGTACTCAAAGGTTTAATTATGTTATCAGACTGAAAACTGGATCCAACAGAACTCCAAGAAAGAGAGGGAGAGAGCATTATGAACCGATTGGTTGAAGGTACTTGCCATTCATGCAGGAGATGGTGTAAGGTGCAAAATAACCAAGATTGCATTATATTCAGATTTATTATATCACAACACCTTACAAATAAAAATCATTATTTAAAATATACATTTGCTTGTATGGCTATAAAAGTTTTTATTAAAACAAGTTACCAAGTAATCCTGCAGACATCAGTGCCCATTTGTATCAAGAATGATTACAGATGGCAGACAAATAGAAGCCCAGGTGGTGAACAAACACAACTGGTAGTGAGACATAAACCCATTGTTTGAACTTACCAGCAAGACATCGTATACGAAGATTATTTTATTACAAAGCAAGTTGACAGTGGAAGCTGACTTTGGATTCTTTTACGTGTGCAGATTTTTTAAAAATATATACAACTTTGACCGACAAAGAGAAGCCCAGTTTGGTTTCTTTGATTGCTTTTTACAGGTATTCATGAGAATTTTAAACAGATTTTAAAGTGATATATTTTGGTGCTTCATGCATGGACATTGATAATGCAGCATCTCCAAGAAGATTTGGAAGAGAAATTATTTTCTATCTGTAGTACACAGTTTAGTATTTTTTTAATAAAATTTGAGTGCATTTTCAGACATGGAGTTTTTGAATGATTTAAAAGGTATGTCCCACAACTTATGATGCAAAAACAATGATCTCTCCCAGAACATACAGTGCACCCCAAAAATTACTTTAAAAATTAATTTTGTTGTCTCAAGAAATATGGTGTCCCAAAATATAAGGTATATATGGTATTCTAAATGTTAAAATTATGTTTGTATATTTGTCATGCCTGTATAGCATAGATGAGATATGTGTTTCAATGGACAGGCAGGTTTGTGTTTGGCATAGGTGTGAGTGATTGTGCATTTAGTAAAAGTTTCTCTGTGGCTGTTGCATGTGCAGTCATGAAATTTAATGGGTGCATTTTATATTTAGGACACTTCTCACTATGGACAAAAGTAGAGCGCAGTGACCTACTATGGTAGTTGTAGTGACTGCAAGGTTGTGGAGTATTCCATGGTGGGTAAGAAGAGACTAACCATTTAGTGATAATCTCGTTGAACGTCATATACATGGAGGGTACAACACAGATTGTAGTGAACTGAATCCATTATGTTTTCCGTGGGAATTTTTCTGTGCTCTTTTCACAGACATCAATTGATAATGATTAATATCTTCTGAAAATAATTTCCATAGTTTGCTTATGTTCAAAATCAAGTCTGTATTTGATTGTTCATTCAAGTTGTTTTTACTGAGAGATCTAAAATTATTGGATAGTAAAAGTAATTTTGTTCTTTTTAAATTATTATTTCTTGTTTAAGGTATGCCCAAGTGAAAGCAAATGATAAATGCTCAACCTGTGGTTTTCCATTGATGTCAAGGGCCTTTTATTTGTTTCCATGCCAACACAAGTTTCACTCTGATTGTCTTATAGCAGAGGTAAGTCTTACCTGAAATACTCTTATTCAGTCAAGAAAGAAATTTATAACATATGTTGTTAGGCTGTTTTGTTTCTCCATTGCCTACATAAATTTATAACACGTCATAAGGCTGTTTTGTTTCTCCATTGCCTACAAAATGACATTTATAACACATGTCAGAAGGATGTTTCGTTTCTCTGTTGCATACATTATGAAATTTATAACATATGTCGTAAGGATTTTCTCTGTTGCCTACAGCATGAAATTTATATGTCAGAAGGATGTTTCTTTCTACATTGCCTACATTATGAAATTTATAACATGTCAGAAGGATGTTTTTTTTCTACATTGCCTACATTATGAAATTTATAACATGTCAGAAGGATGTTTTTTTTCTACATTGCCTACATTATGAAATTTATAACATGTCAGAAGGATGTTTTTTTTCTATATTGCCTACATTATGAAATTTATAACATGTCAGAAGGATGTTTTTTTTCTACATTGCCTACATTATGAAATTTATAACATGTCAGAAGGATGTTTTTTTTCTACATTGCCTACATTATGAAATTTAAAACATGTCAGAAGAATGTTTCTTTCTACATTGCCTACATTATGAAATTTATAACATGTCAGAAGGATGTTTTTTTTCTACATTGCCTACATTATGAAATTTAAAACATGTCAGAAGAATGTTTCTTTCTACATTGCCTACATTATGAAATTTATAACATGTCAGAAGAATGTTTCTTTCTACATTGCCTACATTATGAAATTTATAACATGTCAGAAGGATGTTTTTTTTCTACATTGCCTACATTATGAAATTTATAACATGTCAGAAGAATGTTTCTTTCTACATTGCCTACATTATGAAATTTATAACATGTCAGAAGGATGTTTTTTTTCTACATTGCCTACATTATGAAATTTAAAACATGTCAGAAGAATGTTTCTTTCTACATTGCCTACATTATGAAATTTAAAACATGTCAGAAGAATGTTTCTTTCTACATTGCCTACATTATGAAATTTAAAACATGTCAGAAGAATGTTTCTTTCTACATTGCCTACATTATGAAATTTAAAACATGTCAGATGAATGTTTCTTTCTACATTGCCTACATTATGAAATTTATAACATGTCAGAAGAATGTTTCTTTCTACATTGCCTACATTATGAAATTTATAACATGTCAGAAGGATGTTTTTTTTCTACATTGCCTACATTATGAAATTTATAACATGTCAGAAGAATGTTTTTTTTCTACATTGCCTACATTATGAAATTTATAACATGTCAGAAGAATGTTTTTTTTCTACATTGCCTACATTATGAAATTTAAAACATGTCAGAAGAATGTTTTTTTTCTACATTGCCTACATTATGAAATTTATAACATGTCAGAAGGATGTTTTTTTTCTACATTGCCTACATTATGAAATTTAAAACATGTCAGAAGGATGTTTTTTTTCTACATTGCCTACATTATGAAATTTATAACATGTCAGAAGGATGTTTTTTTTCTACATTGCCTACATTATGAAATTTAAAACATGTCAGAAGGATGTTTTTTTTCTACATTGCCTACATTATGAAATTTATAACATGTCAGAAGGATGTTTTTTTTCTACATTGCCTACATTATGAAATTTATAACATGTCAGAAGAATGTTTTTTTTCTACATTGCCTACATTATGAAATTTATAACATGTCAGAAGGATGTTTTTTTTCTACATTGCCTACATTATGAAATTTATAACATGTCAGAAGGATGTTTTTTTTCTACATTGCCTACATTATGAAATTTAAAACATGTCAGAAGGATGTTTTTTTTCTACATTGCCTACATTATGAAATTTAAAACATGTCAGAAGGATGTTTTTTTTCTACATTGCCTACATTATGAAATTTATAACATGTCAGAAGGATGTTTTTTTTCTACATTGCCTACATTATGAAATTTATGTCATAACAGCTTACAATGCCTAGTTGATTATAAATGAAAATGGTGCTGATCTTGCTTAAATTATGATTGCCACAATGTCCCTCTTGAAAATCTTGTTATCACTACTTCTCCTAGATGACTGGTCATATTGGTATTTTACTAAAACACTTCTTAAGATATCTATTTGGTACTAAACAGAAATAGTACTAATCTCTTATTAAATATAGCCACCATGGCATCCGTTTTTAAATCATTGTATTGTTGCTTCCTTAAAATTGAAAGTCTTATCAACATGAAGTTTCCACCAAAAGACTTGTGATGTCATGTTGGTCTTAAATGAAATTGAAAGTCTTATCAACATTATGTTTAAACCATAAGACTTGTGATGCCAGGTTGGTCTTATATGAAACTGTAAAGTCATATCAAAAGTAAGTTTCTACCATAGGACTTGTGATGCCTTGTTGGACTTGTATGAAAATTGTGCCACAGCAGCTAGTTTAAAAATATTGTTGAATGAATGGCTTTGATGACTGTACTATATGTATGACTAGCTTTGATGACCATACTAGATGTATGGATGGCTTTGATGACTGTACTATATGTATGGATGGCTTTGATAACTATACTATATGTATGAATCGCTTTGATGACCGTACTACATGTATGAATGGCTTTGATGACCGTACTAGATGTATGAATGGCTTTGATGACCATACTATATGTATGAATGGCTTTGATAACCATACTATATGTATGAATGGCTTTGATAACCATACTATATGTATGAATGGCTTTGATGACCATACTATATGTATGAATGGCTTTGATGACCATACTATATGTATGGATGGCTTTGATGACCATACTACATGTATGAATGGCTTTGATGACCGTACTATATGTATGAATGGCTTTGATGACCATACTACATGTATGGATGGCTTTGATGACCGTACTATATGTATGAATGGCTTTGATGACCATACTATATGTATGGATGGCTTTGATGACCATACTATATGTATGAATGGCTTTGATGACCATACTGTATGTATGGATGGCTTTGATGACCATACTATATGTATGGATGGCTTTGATGACCGTACTATATCTTTGAATGGCTTTGATGACCATACTGTATGTATGGATGGCTTTGATGACTATAATGTATGTATGAATGGCTTTGATGACCATACTATATGTATGGATGGCTTTGATGACCATACTATATGTATGGATGGCTTTGATGACCGTACTATATCTTTGAATGGCTTTGATGACCATACTGTATGTATGGATGGCTTTGATGACTATAATGTATGTATGAATGGCTTTGATGACCATACTGTATGTATGGATGGCTTTGATGACCATACTATATGTATGGATGGCTTTGATGACCGTACTATATCTTTGAATGGCTTTGATGACCATACTATATGTATGGATGGCTTTGATGACCGTACTATATCTTTGAATGGCTTTGATGACCATACTGTATGTATGAATGGCTTTTATGACCATGCTGTATGTATGAATGGCTTTGATGACCATACTATATGTGTGATTGGCTTTGATGACCATACTAAATGTGTGGATGGCTTTGATAACTGTACTATATGTGTGGATGGCTTTGATAACTGTACTATATGAGTGGATGGCTTTGATAACTGTACTATATGTGTGGATGGCTTTGATGACCGTACTATATCTATGACTAGCAAGTACACGGCATGCGTTGCAATGCCACTGAAAGAAAAAAAGTGTTTGTGTTTTAATAGACTATTTGACTGGTTTCTGGAATGCATCTCAGATTATTTAGTGGTATTTATCGAGCCCACAATAAGTGGTTACCTTACCAAAGGCGTTTTATGTATCGCTACCGATTATGAATTTCATACAGCTGTTGATTTACGTCATCATAGTTTCAGCTAATCCAGACCGTGTTCGATCACGTGATGTATCTATGGCACCTACAGTTCACAACGAACACACGCAATTTTAGGTATCGCTACCGATTATGAATTTCATACAGCTGTTGATACTCACCAAAGTTTTATCGCAATCGGATGAACGGTATAGGAACGCATATGACACAAATGAAGAAACAAACAAACATAAATTTTTTTCATACTGTCAAATAGCCTATTCTGTTTATTGAAGTGCTTTTGGATATACAATATTTTTTGTTTTTCTGTCTGGTGAGTATATGAATAAATCGGAAGGTTTTCCAACTCGTGAGCATGCCACACACAGCTGTCCATGTGAGAAGCATGGATTTTCCAAATTTAGTCCACACACTTGTAGCGATTGTCCCTGTGCTTTGTTTATGGTAATTGCAAATGCGAGTTGCACCAGAAACTGCAAACGTTTGAATTCGAATGGCATATCTGTCGGAATCATAGGGATGCATGGCAAGAGTACATCTTCTCCTTTAAATTTTCCATTTAAAATTATAGCTTTGATGATATTGTTCATTAACTTTTTCACTGAAAGCCTGGTACCATTGCAAAGTCGTGGTGGATTTATGTTTCGGAGAAGAATGATAGGTACGCCAATTTTCAATGTTAAAACTTGCAGCGGCATGCCTGGCAAATCAAGTGAATTTAAGAATTCAGTTGGATAATTGACAACTTCGTCTTGATTCATTACAGTATCTATGAACTTATACGTTGTCGCTTCGCCTGGTATTTGTTTTTGAATGCTGAAGTTGATGGCATTAACATCGTTGTTTTTGGCTGCTAATATAGCACGTTCACTGAGCCACTGATGATTTTTGTAATTCTGTGCGATATTTGGGAAAACTTTGTGAATCAATTTGTCTGTGGTTCCTGTAATTTTACAGAAGCTTGTTGGCAACGTGATACATTGTGTAGATTCATCGATTTCCTTTTTCCCATTCCCAATATCCAACAATTGTTTTGCGAAATGTTCAGCGGATGCATGGTATTGTAGTTCTACATGCATATTGGTCTTCAAAGTCAATTTCTGCACATGTCGCCATAAAACTGATGATTTGAGACATGCATTTAATTCATCAGCAGCTGTTGAACGTGGTATAACTGGTAGAGTTTGTCGAAAATCACCAGACAATAAAATAAGTGCGCCACCGAAGAGCTGTTCATTTCCTCTCAAATCTTTTAGTGTACAGTGAAGCGCTTCCAAAGCCTTTTTGTGCACCATAGTACATTCGTCCCATATAATGAGTTGACATGATTGGAGTACTTTACCCATTCCAGAATTTTTGTTGATATTGCATGTTGGTGTGTCGGTGATATGCATATTCAATGGCAATTTCAGTGCTAAATGCGCTGTTTGACCACCATCCAAAAGAGTTGCTGCAATTCCAGATGATGCGATTGCCAGTGCAATATTGTGTCGTGATCGTATAGTTGCCAAAATAAGTGAAATGAGAAAAGTTTTTCCTGTGCCTCCGGGCACATCTAGGAAATACAATCCACCGCTTTGGCTTGTAATTGCATGCATAATTCTATCATATGCTATGCGTTGTTCTGGAACCAATTTCGGAAGATTTGTTTGAACAAATGTACCCAATTCGTTGACACCAAAGTGTGTTTCTCATTGCAAATCACGATCGAAAAGGTCGTTTGCAGATCGTTTCGGAGCAGCCATTCCCAATTGTACCAATGCTTTGTTAGCGATTGCCATACATATCTCCTCAATCGAAACCAATGCCTCATTATACACATTTGGTGTGAATTGAAGGTCCGGATTTTGATTTGTTGCACACAAACGATGTAAGATGTCTTCACTCATGTAGTCTTTGTATTTTTCCCAAAGATCTTTTGGATTGGATGGGAAACACGTTGTCAATATGATTGCAAATAACGTGCATATTTGCTGTGGTTGAGCAGTATTCGATGCATCAGCGAGTGAAGTGTCCCAATGTGCATCGTTTTCCAAAAGATTTAATTCTTGGCAAGCTTCACGATAAGTGGCACATACTTGACCGTTTACTGTTCTCAGTTCTTGGAAGGATGTCTGTCCACGTACGTTAATTAACAGTAATCACAAGTAAAAGCATTCTGCATTGTTTGGGTGAACAGTGTATAGACGGCCTAATGTGTCAGTCGAATATAAATTGGGATGTACTTTAACTGCTTGACCTTGTTTGTGACGTTGAAACTTTTTCACTGATGCATTCCATGTGTAGTATGCTGGCACTTCAGAGTAAAGTAGCGTCTTTGCAAACATATCATTCCCACACAATGAGAAAAATGCAGTTAACGTTGTTGGCGGTGGTGACAATGCTCTTGCATGTGCATTTTCTGCTGTGAAGTATACGCGTTGCCCATTTTCAAGGTGCACTGCCAAATGAACAACTGTTGGATGTCGTTCATGGATTGGAAATGAGAAAATGCGCCATACTGCTTCATTGCTACTAATGTAGCATCCCATTTGATATTGGTAGATTTCATCGATGGATGCATTTGCATTTCCCACTCCAAAAACTGCCATATCGCTTCCTTTGTTAACATATTTGCAAATGTACTTGATAGATTTCACCGAATTTTAATACTCGACATTGATGTGTGCTTTGTACGTTTTCGAAAGTAACGGTGAATACGGCACAACCCAACGATTATCGACTTCAACATCATTGTTTCGTACTTTTAAAGTTATGGATTTGCCACCATCTTCAGTTGATCGCCGACAATAGAGTGGAGATCCGTCATTACCAGTGATAGTTACAGCAAGTAAGTGTCTTGGGTATCGTTTTGTGCATTTCCCATCAGACATGCATGGTGAATTGTTGTTGAGTATGCCACATGGACCATGAATCATGTTTTTGGTGACTACTTCAAATAAGTCTTTATCAATATCGACATCTGGTATTTCTGCTGAGATGACTTGATCAATTTGATCTGGTGTGACTTTTTGGATGAACCATATCAAAATGTGTGCATGTGGCAAACCTTTTTTTTGCCATTCAATGGAATACATCCAACAGCGTGTCTGTCCAAAAACATGATGCTTGACAATGAAATCTATTAAAGATTTCAATTTTTGTTTGAACACACGCGCAGAAATATCATGACGATCCGATGATGATTGTCCAGGTAACAAAAGTTCTTGTATTTCATCCCACATCGGATTGCATGTGAAGGTAATAAACAAATCTGGATGGCCATATGCACGAACATATGTCATTGCATCTTGTGCGTATTCATGCATGTGCCGTGGACTCCCTGTAAATGTGGCCGGTAGTATGACCATTTTTCCGAATTCATTGAGATTCACATTGCCATCATTAACAACTGCATCACGTAAATGAATGTACTCTTCGGAATGCAACATGGTCTGATTTAATCGAATGTAGAGGAGTCGTTCGGTTTCAATTTTCGCATACATATCGACAATGTATTGATGGAACAATTGTCGACATTTCAAGATATGATTTTCAGCGTTTTCACGAATCATCAATCGATATGAATAGTATTTCATGGCACTGACTTTCTTATTCGTTTCCTCATTTGTTTGTGGATTTCTCTTTAAGATGTTGAAGTGATATCCATCTTCTCCTTGCCAAAATAAAATCGGATATTGCAATACGTCGTATGAGCGATGAGTTTCTGAGACTCGCTGAACATCACCATTTGTGTGATGAAGAATTATATCACGCAAGTTAAATTCTTCGCCAACTATAACGATCGTCACTTCATCAATTGTTGGTGCATTGTACTGTCTTTCGTGTTGGCCGACAGGTGTTTTGTCTGCTCTAACTACGACTTTGTAGTCATTAGTTGGCATTTGTTCAAGGGCAGTTCTGAACAATCGAATTAATTCGTTGTGTTGATTAAATAAAGTTTGTAATGCAGCGACTATTTCTCGTTTAGTGCCAGTAATGAGTTGACAACGTTGATCGATTTGTTCATGAGTGTTTCCCATGAAATAAATTTGAAGAAATTTGTGATCTGCGTTCGGTAGTGGTAATAGTGATCCTGCACGATGGTAAATTTGCCCTTGCACTTTGTTGCACCGAACGATGTCATTTGGAAACATGAATTGTACTTCCGTATGTTTGCCAAGAAATGTTTCGATTGGCTTGTGTCACCTGATACCAACATTGATAATGTTTCGGGTGGTGAATGTAATTCTGGCAATTTCACTTTTCCACCCGCGCAGCACATTCCTGGTGTTTCATTCTTAAATTTGAGGGCATTGCAATACATGCATGATTTATCCATTTTTCCAATAAGCACACTTGGATGAAGACTGTAATCATAATTTGCATTATAATGGAATGCACTAAGATTTAAATCAGCGTGCATTGTTTGTCTGGATTGAGCAGTGTGAACTCGAACGGTTTGCAACCTTGCTTCCCGCTGCTCGTCTGTTTCAGATGATCGGGTTTGAGCAGTGCGAACTCGAACGGTTTCTAATCTTGCTTTCCGTTGCTCGTCTGTTTCAGATGATTGGCCTTGAGCAGTGCAAACTCGAACGGTTTCCAATCTTGCTTTCCGTTGCTCGTCTGTTTCTGAAGCTCGTGATGCCTTTATCTTTCGTACTTGAGGTGTAGATCAACCAATAGCTTTTCGTTTAGGTGGCATAATTGATTAGACGGCGAAAGTAATGCTTTATAACGGCTGTTACAAATTCACACCGTGATTGTTTGACGTAACCAAGGCGCGAACCAAACATAACTAAGTAAACATGACGTACACCGATTATGAATTTCATACAGCTGTTGATTTACGTCATCATAGTTTCAGCCAATCCAGACCGTGTTTGATCACGTGACGTATTTAAGGCGCCTACTGTTCGATCATATGACATACAAATTCACACCACGATTGACGTAACCAAGGCGCGAACCAAACGTAACTAAGTAAACATGACGTATCTAAGGCGCCTACAGTTCACACTGAAGACACACGAAATTAGGTATCACTACAGACCGTGTTCGATCACGTGACATATCTAAGGCGCCTACTGTTCGATCACGTGACGTATCTAAAGCGCCTACTGTTCGATCACGTGATGTATCTAAAGGTGCCTACTGTTTGATCATGTGACGTATCTAAAGGTGCCTACAGTTGACAGCGAACACACAGTAAATGTCGCAAAAACACATTTGTTAATTGTTACAATTTTAATGGTTGTACTAATTCAGAAACCTTCGCGGGTGTGCGCAGAACAACTCACAAAAGTTTAATCGCAATTGGATGAACGGTATAGGAACACATACGACACAAACAAACAAACATTCATTTTTATATATATAGATGGAGGTATATAGTGTTATCAATGTCCATTTCTGCTCAATACCTTTTAAATGATTTAATTAACCATCTTCTGAAAAATGGCATTAAACACTACAACAACAACAACAACCAAGTGATCTAGCATGGTGGATCTTTGGGCAAGACAGTGTATTCCAATTGTCATGGCACTAAATAACCTACTTGTGTTGCTTTGCCACATAACACCAACTCAGTCTATATGATATGAACATATTTTATTAAATAAATTTTGCCTTCATATGTGGTCGTTCATAACTGCCAGATTTTATTATTCTTTTCTACCTAGTTTCAAAATTGAACTTTTGTTAAAAAGTTTGGATCCACCCCAGAATTAAAGACATGCAATTGTTTTATCCTTGTTGAGTCTATTTGAACCTATGCTGTTTTGTTGTAAAACCTTTGACAGGATGCTAACCTAGATATGTTCAATTCGTTTTATTTTTATTTTGAATATTTCAGGTACATGGTTTGATTTAATCGAATGTAGAGGAGTCGTTCGGTTTCAATTTTCGCATACATATCGACAATGTATTGATGGAACAATTGTCGACATTTCAAGATATGATTTTCAGCGTTTTCACGAATCATCAATCGATATGAATAGTATTTCATGGCACTGACTTTCTTATTCGTTTCCTCATTTGTTTGTGGATTTCTTATTAAGATGTTGAAGTGATATCCATCTTCTCCTTGCCAAAATAAAATCGGATATTGCAATACGTCGTATGAGTGATGAGTTTCTGAGACTCGCTGAACATCACCATTTGTGCGATGAAGAATTATATCACGCGAGTTAAATTCTTCGCCAACTATAACGATCGTCACTTCATCAATTGTTGGTGCATTGTACTGTCTTTCGTGTTGGCCGACAGGTGTTTTGTATGCTCTAACAACGACTTTGTAGTCATTAGTTGGCATTTGTTCAAGGGCAGTTCTGAACAATCGAATTAATTCGTTGTGTTGATCAAATAAAGTTTGTAATGCAGTGACTATTTCTCGTTTAGTGCCA
Source organism: Unio delphinus (assembly GCA_029339505.1). NCBI lineage: Eukaryota > Metazoa > Mollusca > Bivalvia > Unionida > Unionidae > Unio > Unio delphinus. Next base: position 7,840,729 of record JAQISU010000115.1, on the reverse strand, counting down.
GTAATGAGTTGACAATGTTGATCGATTTGTTCATGAGTGTTTCCCATGAAATAAATTTGAAGAAATTTGTGATCTGCGTTCAGTAGTGGTAATAGTGATCCTGCACGATGGTAAATTTGCCCTTGCACTTTGTTGCACCAAACGATGTCATTTGGAAACATGAATTGTAATTCCGTATGTTTGCCAAGAAATGTTTCGATTGGCTTGTGTCACCTGATACCAACATTGATAATGTTTCGGGTGGTGAATGTAATTCTGGCAATTTCACTTTTCCACCCGCGCAGCACATTCCTGGTGTTTCATTTTTAAATTTGAGGGCATTGCAATACATGCATGATTTATCCATTTTTCCAATAAGCACACTTGGATGAAGACTGTAATCATAATTTGCATTATAATGGAATGCACTAAGATTTAAATCAGCGTGCATTGTTTGTCTGGATTGAGCAGTGTGAACTCTAACGGTTTGCAACCTTGCTTCCCGCTGCTCGTCTGTTTCAGATGATCGGGTTTGAGCAGTGCGAACTCGAACGGTTTCTAATCTTGCTTTCCGTTGCTCGTCTGTTTCAGATGATTGGCCTTGAGCAGTGCAAACTTGAACGGTTTCCAATCTTGCTTTCCGTTGCTCATCTGTTTCTGAAGCTCGTGATGCCTTTATCTTTCGTACTTGAGGTGTAGATCGACCAATAGCTTTTTGTTTAGGTGGCATAATTGATTAGACGGCAAAAGTAATGCTTTGTAATGGCTATTACAAATTCACACCGTGATTGTTTGACGTAACCAAGGCGCGAACCAAACGTAACTAAGTAAACATGACGTACACCGATTATGAATTTCATACAGCTGTTGATTTACGTCATCATAGTTTCAGCCAATCCAGACCGTGTTTGATCACGTGACGTATTTAAGGCGCCTACTATTCGATCACGTGACGTACAAATTCACACCACGATTGACGTAACCAAGGCGCGAACCAAACGTAACTAAGTAAACATGACGTATCTAAGACGCCTACAGTTCACACTGAAGACACGCGAAATTAGGTATCACTACAGACTGTGTTCGATCACGTGACATATCTAAGGCGCCTACTGTTCGATCACGTGACGTATCTAAGGCGCCTACTGTTCGATCACGTGACGTATCTAAAGGCGCCTACTGTTCGATCACGTGACGTATCTAAAGGCACCTACAGTTCACAGCGAACACACAGTAAATGTCGCAAAAACACATTTGTTAATTGTTACAATTTTAATGGTTGTACTAATTCAGAAACCTTCGCGGGCGTGCGCAGAACAACTCACCAAAGTTTAATCGCAATCGGATGAACGGTATAGGAACGCATACGACACAAACAAACAAACATTCATTTTTATATATATAGATGGAGGTATATAGTGTTATCAATGTCCATTTCTGCTCAATACCTTTTAAATGATTTAATTAACCATCTTCTGAAAAATGGCATTAAACACTACAACAACAACAACAACCAAGTGATCTAGCATGGTGGATCTTTGGGCAAGACAGTGTATTCCAATTGTCATGGCACTAAATAACCTACTTGTGTTGCTTTGCCACATAACACCAACTCAGTCTATATATGAACATATTTTATTAAATAAATTTTGCCTTCATATGGGGTCGTTCATAACTGCCAGATTTTATTATTCTTTTCTACCTAGTTTCAAAATTGAACTTTTGTTGAAAAGTTTGGATCCACCCCAGAATTAAAGACATGCAATTGTTTTATCCTTGTTGAGTCTATTTGAACCTATGCTGTTTTGTTGTAAAACCTTTGACAGGATGCTAACCTAGATATGTTCAATTCGTTTTATTTTTATTTTGAATACTTCAGGTACTTCCAAATTTAGGCAACAAAATACGCACCAGAGTGGAAGAGCTTCAGAGAAAGATAGCAGAGAGAGATGAAAGTAGGGCTCCAACATCGACATCTCAGTCTGAAAATGTATCTGTTGGGAAAAGTGCTGAATTTAGGGTATGTTTGCTTATCCAGTTGTTTTATAGTAATTAGTTGTCTTTTTAAAAAATTATTTTTTATTATTTCTGAGCATGTCTCTAAGCAGACACAGAATTGTATTGACTAGTCCTAATTTACAATATAGACCCAGGTCTGCAGGCACATTATGTGATTATGCCTAACATATCTGAAATCTTCAGGCACTTAATTGACTGTACTAATTTAGTTCTAGTAAACAGTTTAGGCCCAGATCTGTAGATACATTGTGTGATTAGTTCTAACACACGAGGGAGTTCCCAGGTGACCAAGTGGTCCAAGATACTCACTTTACAGATCACAGACATCTCACTGCTGTCCATGTGGGTTTCAGTCTCTGGCTCATCTAACATAGATATGTGAGAAGGCTTGCCAGTAGCTTCTCATGGGTCAGTAGTTCATCACAAGGTTTTCTCTGTGTTCATCCTCCACCAACTATGCTGTCAACCATGACAACCAGACTATCACACACTGAAAAATGGCATTAACCTATAAAACCAGTCAACCAACTTAACAAAGAATATAGAGTCAGATCTGCATGTACATCATGTGATGATAGATCTGGGTCTGATTATGCTGTTTGCATTTGGACACAGTGTGCAGGCAAATATAGTTTACAAACCAGTGATACCACATTCCTGGTCTCATTTATTATACAATCCCACCTTCCAAATGCCTTTTGTTCTTGCTTGTTCTTTTGGTTTTTTTTAATGGTTTAAAGCCATTTTTTTTCAGTTCGATATAGGCTATACATAGCGGCCAATATATTTGGTGGAGGAAGAACCCAGAAAACCCCGGAAAGAAAAAAACAACCCATGAGAAGCTACTGGAAAGCTTTCTCACATAATCACATTGGCTGAATCCGAGACTCGAATCCACGCAGACAAAGGTGAGATGGCAGTGATCCGTAACAGACAGTGCTTTAGACCACTTGGCCACTCGGGCCTCTTTGTTCCTGCCATTGCTGGTGTAAAATTTGGATGCTGTATAAATGGTCCTTAGTCTTTCTATATTTGTGCATTATTTTATAACACATCAGCAAATGAAATTCTGTACAGTTTCAAAGCAGTGGAAATAACACACCTTGCCCAGAGGCACTCTTTAGCAGCCAAAAAATAAAAGCTGGTCTCCACAATATTCAAACCCACAACCTTTTGTTTGCCAGACCATCACAGTAGCTTCAAAAACAGAATTTGCAATCTGGCACTTTCCATTTCAGGCAGAGCTGGATGACCTGATAGCTTCTGAGTGTATTTACTGTGGAGAGTTCATGGTCAAGTGAGTATTATGTTTTGCTTTTATCATGAAGGTTTTTTTGGGGGGTTACCTCTCATTGGATCTTTGCTCAAGTGCCTAGGTATTATTTCAGATGTTGTCATTTAAATTGCCTGAATGCCAGAAAGTTATCAAAGATGTCATCTGCAGATTTGCAGTGTTCTGCTTGCTTTACCATTTGTATTCACTTTCACTCTCATATCAGTGTGGTGAGATCTCATATCAGATTGGTGAGATCTCATATCAGTGTGGTGAGATCTCGTATCAGTGTGGTGAGATCTCGTATCAGTGTGGTGAGATTTCTGCACAAGAAAAATACTTGTGAAAGATGCTGGGTTAATGTGGCAGAGATGCTGCCAGAGCATATGAGGGTGCGCATCGTGCATAATTTGTACTAATTCGAGCATCTTGAGACCAATGATGCACAAATTTCAAATCATGAATGTTAAACATATTCATGAAGTATGCAAGTGATTATCAGACATTAGTAACGATGGCAGTAGAGGTCTTATTGAGCTTGTCACAACATGTCTTACTTTTTCTTCAGATAGGCAACTGTTTACACATCCAGCTGCTTTGGTTTGACATTAATGGCTATTGAAGTAAATTTGATTGGCACATTTAGCTTTGAAATAAGTATTCTGTCACAGTCTGAACCTTGCATTAGTGAAGGAAATATTACAAATGTATGTTTAAAGTTTGGGCAACCCAGAAAACACAATAGCAGACTCCCATCATAGTTCATCTTCATACCATGGTTTTATTCAACAAATACTTGCTGATGATAGCGATGATGATAATCTTTTTAAACATTTTGAAGTATATCAAATTATTGGAGCTGAGAAAGAGTTTCTGGAAATGCCAGTGAGTGATTCTGACTTAGAAAATGATAGCACGCACAGAAAGACTGATACTAAAGTTCTGGATAAATATTGAAATATAGCCATTTTATCCTCCCCCTTCTTTCCCAAAATCCACTCTTATTTTGATGGCATGGGGAAAGCTCACCACTATTAGATAACATCCTGGTAGCATCTCTTTAGTTGTGAGATTTAGGCCCAAGACCAACATTTGTGAATGCAGCTCTGTTTATTAGGGTAAAGGTAGACAAAAACAAGAACATTGTTCACTGTCAAGAGTGACCATGCCCAAAGATGATCCAAGTTTCTGGAAATAATAATATTGATTGCCATAAGTATGTCTGAATATTAATTAATTGCCATAAGTATGTCTGAATATTAATTGACTGCCATAAGTATGTCTGAATATTAATTGATTGCCATAAGTATGTCTGAATATTATTTGAATGCCATAAGTATGTCTGAATATTAATTGATTGCCATAAGTATGTCTGAATATTAATTGATTGCCATAAGTATCTCTGAATATTAATTGAACTGAAGCGAACAGTTTGATACTGGAAAGAAGCTTTGCAAATTAAACCAACCATGTGACTTCTGATTAATACGATGTTTTGGGGCAGTGTTTTCCAACTTTCTAAAGATAACATCATAACAATAGAAACTGGATTCTTAATATTTACTTTGAGTTCACTATTTTTGTTGCACATAATTTTGGGAGATTTTGTTTGGTTGCTGAAATCAGTGAATTAAAGACTTTGTGGTAATGTGAAAAATATATTCTTCATATAAACAAATGGATTGATGAATTTATATACCAATGAGTACGTTATTTTTCCCTTAACCATGAAAAGCTTAAATCCATGCTGGGCATCAGTCAAATACAATTCTATAATCTTGTCTTTGATTTGTTTATCCATCTTACTGCCAAGCACCTTAATTAAGCCAAATTCACAGTTTACTATGTCTAGTTTAGAGATTGTTTTGTCACACAATCAATAAAGATTTTGCCAGCTAAGCTAATTGAAGATGACTATATTGTTTCTTTGCTAGACTAACAGTAGATTTTTCATAATTAATTATGTTTGGTCATGATATTTTCCCAGTTGTTTAAACACTCGGTAACTACAAAACACTACAACGGGTGTGAAAATTTAAATCCAAACCTATTCAGAAGCCCTATAATTGAATGATTACCCCGGGGTCTATACAACAGATAGAACACCAGTCACTCACACTGCATGGCTTGTGTTGCAATGTGTCAGCACATGATAACTTTATAAGAAAATACATGAAGCCTTGGCCCAGATTAAGAAAAAAAGAAACTAGCAACAACTAACTTTTTTATCATTTCCAAGATTTAATTTAGAACCTAGACAAAATCATCATGGACTTTACTGGAAATGTACATTAATTAGGTGTCATATTTAAATTAGTAGTACAACAGCTTGTAAGTAATTAAGTCTTAAAAATCAGTAAGACTGGAATCAAATGCTGTAGATGATGAAAGAAAAATTATTTTTAAATAATTACTTAAAAAGCAAACCATTGAATTATGGAATGATACTACCATTACTAGAGCAGCAGCAATTTTAGTCCCGAAAATGAAACAATTTACAGTACATTTTTTCTTGAAAACTTGAGCAAGCTAATTTGGAGATTTCAAATAAAAGATTGAAGTAGCAGAATTTTCAATTTATCTGCGGGATAATGTAAGAAGTTTACTCGTATGTTCTGCTCTGTTTTGTGGGTTTTTTTCACACAGAAAAAATCCATACTAACTCTAAAGCAAAGCAGCAAAAAATTGGAGAAAAAGTATATGCCTAGTTAAAAGTATATCCATGGTTAAAAGTATATCCCTGGTTAAAATTACATCCATGGTTAAAGTATATGCCTGGTTAAAAGTATATCCCTGGTTAAAGTATATCCATGGTTAAAAGTATATCCCTGGTTAAAAATATATGCCTGGTTAAAAGTATATCCACGGTTAAAAGTATATCCCTGATTAAAAGTAGATTCCTGGTTAAAAGTAGATGCCTAGTTAAAAGTAAATGCCTGGTTAAAAGTATATCCACAGTTTAAAAGTATATGCCTAGTTAAAAGTATATGCCTAGTTAAAAGTATATGTCTGATTAAAAGTATATCCCTGGTTAAAAGTATATCCATGGTTAAAAGTAGATTCCTGGTTAAAAGTATATGCCTAGTTAAAAGTATATCCCTGGTTAAAAGTAGATGCCTAGTTAAAAGTATATGCCTAGTTAAAAGTATATGCCTAGTTAAAAGTATATCCATGGTTAAAAGTATATCCCTGGTTAAAAGTATATCCCTGGTTAAAAGTATATGCCTAGTTAAAAGTATATGCCTGGTTAAAAGTATATCCATGGTTAAAAGTATATCCATGGTTAAAAGTAGATTCCTGGTTAAAAGTATATGCCTAGTTAAAAGTATATCCCTGATTAAAAGTATATCCCTGGTTAAAAGTATATGCCTAGTTAAAAGTATATCCCTGGTTAAAAGTATATGCCTAGTTAAAAGTATATCCCTGGTTAAAAGTATATGCCTAGTTAAAAGTATATCCCTGGTTAAAAGTATATGCCTGGTTAAAAGTATATCCCTGGTTAAAAATATATGCCTGGTTAAAAGTATATGCCTAGTTAAAAGTATATGCCTAGTTAAAAGTATATCCCTGGTTAAAAGTATATGCCTAGTTAAAAGTATATGCTTAGTTAAAAGTATATCCCTGATTAAAAGTATATCCCTGGTTAAAAATATATCCATGGTTAAAATTATATCCATGGTTAAAAGTATATGCCTGGTTAAAAGTATATGCCTAGTTAAAAGTATATGCCTGGTTAAAAGTATATCCATGGTTAAAAGTATATGCCTAGTTCATCTGTATGAGAGGTGGCCATTCTTACCACTAGACCACACAAGCATCTAATAATACATCTCATTTCTGATTACAACAAAGTTACAATTCTACAAAAGGTAAAAAAAATATTTAACATATTTCTTCCCATGAAATGTCACAAATATCAGTACATGTTTAATTTGTTTCTTGTATTGAAATCCCAGGATAGAAGTTTGAAATACTTGCTTTTCCATATTGGAAACTTCAATAAATCGATGTCTTAATCGATGTCTTACCTATGATGGTAATAGTGTTGAGTTTTAATGCTTTCACAGTCTGTTAAATTTAATTAAATTTTATGTTTAAAAATGTGTTTTATTTTCAGGAGTATAGACAAGCTGTTTTATGATGAAGCAGATCAAGATGCAGCCATGAGTGGATGGCTCTGACATGTTTCAAATTCTGACACCATTTTTGGGCAGTCTCTGATGTCATTTCCTGTTAGACTTGACTATTTTTCATTTTTTCTTACAGTTAATACCTAAGTTTAAGTCCTTGATCAGAGTATGTTCCTATGTTCTAAGTTCATTTCTGGTTTATCATTTAATAAATCATATTTTTTTTTATTATCAATTACATCATCCTTGTCATAAATGTGTATCAATTTTGTATCATAAGTCTCTAGTTTTATCATGAGGTTGTACCCTATTTCTGAGCTCTAGCATTAAAATAGGCCAAAGTGGGTGATATTCCAGAAAAGTAGACTGATGTAGCTCTGTGATGATACTAAATAATATGGACATTCTACTCACATTGCAAAATACAGAGGGAAAATATATTTTTGGAGACCCTGTCTTTTTTGTGCCAAGATTTTGTCTGTTGTTGTCAGAATCAGATTTTGTGTCTGAGTTTTAGACCTTTTTGGTCTGCAATCTAAGGCAGACCAGTCTGTATTGCACAATGACAGGTGAACCTTTGCAAAAAGTAGGATAAGTTGGGAATTTGGAGTCAAAAGTGGTCAGGATACAAAAATGATGTCAGCACACAAAAAAGAATTCCCAAGGTTTACCCTTCTGCACATGTACAAGCTAAACAGCCAATGAAAAACGATGTTTATAATACAACTAGGCATCTGGCTAAACAAAATCTCTTGGTAGCAGATGTGTTTAGATGTATTCAGAACACTATCACCCAAAATTTGTTTCATACACCTATTTCAGGTGAAAGTGACATAAATCCCCAGGGGTTAATGAGCTAATTGATCTAAATGATTTTAGTGTGTTAGTTACATAGCATATTTATAAAGCATATATGTTAACACACAAGTTAACCTCCACAACCCAGAATTTACTATTTGTCATGGTTAACAATTTTTGTGGAGTACAAGTTGTCATGGATTTTGTGGATGCCAGTAACTGTTAACCTCCACAACCCAGAATTTACTATTTGTCATGGTTAACAATTTTTGTGGGGTACGAGTTGTCATGGATTTTGTGGATGCCAGTAACTGTTAATTTAATGATCCAGCAAAACAATGATCTCTTTGTGGAAACAAGTTTTTGACCACTTTCCCAGTCCTTGAAGTTAAGTACATGTACTCTTTTTAAAAAGTCATTTTTTTCTAATACCACAAAAATTGATATCCACAAAACAATTTAAAGTATCAAGTTATCTTGAAAATGTCCATGGTGAACCCCATGGTATATGGAATGTCATTTATAATATTTTTTGTAAAAATTAATGGATAAATGCAATTTAATAATGAAATGCAATTCATTTACCATTAATCACCTCATGCTGTTAAAATGTCAGTACAGGTGTATTGTTTTAGAAGTTTTCAATATGTGATTGTTTAAATTAGCCATTGATTTTATTAAATCTCTGTGTGCAATAATGAATATCAACATTGATTGTAAATTATCAAGTCTTAATTAGCTGTTTTGTTATGTATGTAGACATACTTGTACTGTATCTTATTGTTTGCATCATCAAACTGTTTCCAAGGTTATGGGAAATATTCAAGATTTTGGGTGTTGTAAACATTAATGGACCAGCATCAATTTGTGTGTTATAAACATTAATGGACCAGCATAAATTTTGGGTGTTATAAACATTAATGGACCAGCATAAATTTTGGGTGTTATAAACATTAATGGACAGCATAAATTTTGGGTGTTATAAACATTAATGGACAGCATAAATTTTGGGTGTTATAAACATTAATGGACAGCATCAGCATCAATTTTGGGTGTTATAAACATTAATGGACCAGCATCAATTTGTGTGTTATAATCATTAATGGACCAGCATAAATTTTGGGTGTTATAAACATTAATGGACAGCATAAATTTTGGGTGTTATAAACATTAATGGACCAGCATCAATTTGTGTGTTATAAACATTAATGGACCAGCATAAATTTTGGGTGTTATAAACATTAATGGACCAGCATCAATTTGTGTGTTATAAACATTAATGGACCAGCATAAATTTTGGGTGTTATAAACATTAATGGACAGCATCAATTTTGGGTTGTTATAAACATAATGAACCAGCATAAATTTTAGGTGTTATAAACATTAATGGACCAGCATCAGCATCAATTTTGGGTGTTATAAACATTAATAGACAGCATACATTTTGGGTGTTATAAACATTAATGGACCAGCATAAATTTTGGGTGTTATAAACATTAATGGACAGCATCAATTTTGGGTGTTATAAACATTAATGGACAGCATAAAATTTGGGTGTTATAAACATTAATGGACAGCATAAAATTTTGGGTGTTATAAACATTAATGGACCAGCATCAATTTTGTGTGTTAGAAACATTAATGGACAGCATAAAATTTATTTGGGTGTTATAAACATTAATGGACCAGCATAAATTTTGGGTTGTTATAAACATTAATGGCACCAAATTTTGGTGATATAAACATGAATGAACTGGCATCTGTTTTGGGTGATATAAACATGAATGAACTGGCATTAGATTTGGTACTGTAGATCAAATGTGGAAAACAGCAAGTGAAATTTGGACCAAGAGGTTAGAGTTCTAGAGGTGACATCCATCACACTTGAGACTGTAAACTGAAATGTTTTTGTATATGCTCAACGGAAAGCATGGTGGGCTTAATCCAGATCCTACAAGTGCATTCCATATTAGTTGAAGACATTATAGTAAATTTGGCCTACATATGGGACCCTATAATAGACATTTTTCTTCAGATATTTTAGCAGATTATGATTACATTTAGAGAACTACTTCTACCCACAAATCCAGCCCTCTCAAGCTAGTCATTTTAATTAGAGCTAAGAATTTCCTGCCCAAATAGGTGGCACTGAAATAGTTATCTCCCCCTGATGCAAGCATTGGCACCAAATCCAATGAATAGTTACGTTACTACATTTAGCTTGTGCCACATAGCAAGCTCTCTCCTGACAAGCGGCCATGCAATCCATCTTTGTGAATTTTGGAAGTTGTTCTGCCACAAAGCAAGTTATTTTCTCATCTGATTGAAGTATACTCCATTTTTTATTTTCATGCTCATTCATTTTGATAACAGAATTTCTGTAATTTGTATTTTTAAAAAATTTTAACATTGTCATGAAAACATATATAATCACCTGTTGTAATATTACATGGGTCATTAGTACATCCTATGACGTTGGTGTAACTTATTATACAGGTACTGTGTGTATACTACAAAAAACTTTTAAGTAAATTATTGTATAATTTCTGCTGCAGTCAGGTACATAATTTTCTACAAATTGATTTTAGTTCCAGCATCCACTTCATATATGATTTTACCTGTATATTTTTCCTTTCCTACAAGTAAGTTTATATCAGAATTTATTTTGTAACATAATCTTCGTAAGTAGTAATAGCCATGCTTCAGTACTTTACCTGTATTGGCTGCCATGTGGGCCCTTCATACAGGTATATTTTCATGTTGTGTATAGCACTGTATGTCCACTTTCTGAGTTCATAAACGAGGACATGTGCTTGGCTACAACTGTACATATTGTTTTTTCTGTGTTTGTCGAAGTGTAAACTATGCAGACATTGTAAACACAGGCATGATAAACTATGCAGACATTGTAAACACAGGCATGATAAACTATGCAGACATTGTAAACACAGGCATGATAAACTATGCAGACATTGTAAACACAGGCATGATAAACTATGCAGACATTGTAAACACAGGCATGATAAACTATGCAGACATTGTAAACACAGGCATGATAACCATTGTACAAGTCTAGATTGCTCCAGTTGCCACTCCATTAACACGCATCAGGTAGGAACCACTTGGACCAAAGGTTAGTGGGCTGCAGGACATGGGGCACAAAAGGGACATGTGGAGAAGTTCACCTTCAGGGACAAAGATGCTGCTGGTGTACATACTGACATCACATGGTTAATTATTGACTTTTCAAAGAATTAAAATCAGCCACAAAGTGATACAAGTTCCCCTGAATAGTGATAGCAAAAACTCCACCGTCACTACCTAACACACCTTTTTTGGTGGAACCAAGAGGTCTAATGCCACACAGGTTCAATGGCCAGTCTTTACCACAATATTTCAACAAGATCGATATCAAATCAAGCCAGATCATGTAAAATTGTACATCAGAAGTATGGTTTAGTTCTGTGGATCAAATATCCCTTAGCCCATCCCAACATAAAGAAGTGGACAACATCATGCAAGATAAACTGGCACTGTTCTATCACAACTAGACTCTGCCATAGTCTCAAATTGCAACACATCATCACCAGTCAGTCTGACCGTTTAAGCCAAAATATGGTAGATCTTTGTCCACTCCATACTACACAGGAACAATAATGGATCATTTCCAGCATGTTGCCACAAGTTACCTAATGTGCCAGTGCCCAGTTCAGTGCCAGAGTACACACAGAAGATAAATTCACTTAATTTGTATACCTTTGCAACTCAAATGGTTCACTTATTGATAATTTGGAAATGACTACCAGTTCATCTCATTCAGGATCTTGTGCAAACATGGTGGGCTGCCCTTTTAGACAGTCTTCTTCAGCTATATCTCATATTGCACAGGAGCCATTGACATTGCCACATTCACATTGAGATGACAAATTATTATAATTTCCAGTTTCTTTTTGCAAGATTGCTTTATGACAAAAAAAAGTCTGACTTTTGTTTGTCAATCAAGGAAGTCATGTGCTTGTTGCCATGTGCAATATGTCCTCCTTCATCAACAGTCTAATATTCTGCCATCAGTTAACTCACTAATTACGAAAGACATGCTGTCATCTAAATTGCTACCACAGTTTGGTTGTTTTGAGCTCCATACACAGACAATTACAGGACCAAAATGTCAACAGTTTTATATTTTAGCTGGAGGCTCTAAAAGACCTTCAGTGCATTGTTTCCATGGACGTCTAGCAGTAGAGACATTGTAGTCTTGGGTATGCAGTCAAAATCCTACTCGGTATGCATGGACTGGAAGTCTTCATGGGGTTTCGAAATGCTACAAGTCTTTTGAACTTTTACTTTGAATTCTAAGGAAATAAATCATTTGTTGAATTTGACTTAACTTGTTGGTTTCACTTCTTTCTGTTACTTAGTTTGAGACCATAAGAGTCTTAAACAGTGGACTTGGTCCCAATGTTAAATTTGCACAAGAAACAAAACAAAAACAGTTATCTCCCACAGGACAATAGTGTATATCAACATCCTTAAGATTAAAGCCATACTGAAACCATTTCATTGGTTGCAGGGTTTCTACATGGTTCATTGGTTTCTACATGGAAAGCGCATTTTCATTCTGTCCATAGACTGGAATGGTTTGAATACATACCCATAGCAGTGCGAAAAAAAATCATATATGCCAATGCTCTGGGCTTTTCAAATTTCAGATTGGGCCCATTTTGTATTCTAAATGAGGTGCCTGTTGGGCTGTCGAAAAACATCTTATTTGCCTGAGAAAATTGGGATCGTACTGGAGAAACAATTTTCAGATCACTTTCTACTTTGGCTCATTGACAAAAACAGCTTCAGTCACAATAAAAGGCTGCCATTCCCTAAGATGTTGGATAATGCCCAATTTTCTGTCAGATTTTGATTTCACACATCCAGAGGTGTTGGCTCTGTGCCCAAAGTGTAAAATGTACCATGGTTGTATCCAGGCTAAAGAAGACACAGTTTGAAGAAGGATTCATTTGTTCACCTCATTTAAGTCTTGCTTCCTATTTTATCTAGCGATAGCAGGAAGAAACAGTGAGTGAAAGTGCATGTCTTGTTGGATGGCCCAAACTTCTTAAGAGTTCCAGTGGAACTCATGATGGCCCCTGCTGAGAACAGGCCAACACAAATGGGAAAGCATTTTTTGTGGTGAAACCCTTTTTTCCATACTTGATCTTTCAAATCTCAATGTTGTCTGCAGGACCTAGTAAGAGTTCTTAAGTGGCAGTTGAAAAGAACTGAGCCAGTGCATCTCAAAAATGGAAAAGGACAGCTATGTCTACTGCTATTAATGGCTTGCTCTATTTTCTTGCAAACTTTTTGTTTTTCACTGGCTACATACTGTGCAGTGACTACATGAAGTGAACATTCCTCACATTATATCAGGAACAATAAAAGCCAGAAATACCAACTTAATAAATATATTGACATCTTTAATTACCGGTATTACATACTTAAAGCTAAAAAAGTTGCACCATAGCCTCAAGTTAAGAAATTCACCAGGGGATGATATACAGAACTTCCCCGTGCCACCTATGTGAGCAGATAACTTGTAGTTTTCTTAATTCGAAGGGATAGCCAGGGAGGAATGTATGTGTGAAGTAGTAATTTATCAAAGAAACCTATTCTACTAGGAAAGAAAATTGGTTTTCTTGATTAACGTACATAAAAACTAATACAAATAATTTTGTACAGCTCAACTATATTGTGCCTGAAAAGAAGTATATGTATACAAAATGTAATTAAAAAATTTACCTTTGAACTTAATCAAGGGTGTTGTTGTAGGGTTTAAACACCATTTTTCAGCAAACAATAGTCTATATACATGGTGGCCAGTATTAATGGTGGAGGTAGAAACCAGGGAAAAAACCCAGAAAGAACCACCAACCCATGAGAAGCTACTGGCAAGCTTTCTCACATACCTACATTGGTCGAATCTGAGACTTGAACCCATGCAGACAGAGGTGAGATGGCAGTGATCCATAATGGAAAGCACTTTAGACAACTAGGGGGCCCTAATCAAGGGTGTTGATGGATGTATGGACAGTCAAGCACATGGACCCTGAAATGATTGCTGCCAAGCTTTTGATCATAAAAGGTAAAAGAACAAAATACTTAATTGATGTTTTATTGAATCACAGCTTAAAATAGTACAGGAAGACAAAAAATGTTAAGTACAGTGCACATGAAATTAATTGCTTGTACATCCTATGGCCGTTAAACATGTAAATATATAACATGTATTATACTTGTAATGAAGATGATTCCATGCAAGTCTATTTACTGCTTGCAAGGTGGAAAAAATTCATTATTAATGAAAGCTTGTACAAGAAAGCTCCCAAACTTGGGGATTTTTTTGAGAAAACTTCAGATGAATAAGGTGAAATTTACAATTTTATAGAAATGTCTTTCTGCATTTCTGAGAAAGTATGGCTAGCTGACGTTCCAACAGAAGAGTGTGATGGACAGATTTTTTAACAGATCATGAAATATTGATGTATCTTGTTAAATAATGAGAAAATGTTAATGGTAACCAGAAAGTTGTAAATTTTAATTCACAATGACAGAACATCTAGATTCAGTTGTAAAATGAATTGCATGAAATATCAATAGAGATTTGGATGCATACAATCACAGCTGTAACAGTTCTATTTATTCATGTTTGTGAATCAGTTACTCTAATTTTGGAGAGAATTTGTCTATTACAGCAGTTTCAAAACCACATATATGGACAATGTCCATATACAAGGCAAAACGTTGAAAACAAGAAGCTGACAATGTTCTGCATGTTAAGCCCAGCCATATTCTAAATACAAAGGAGTGGGTTTAAAATGGTACTGAATAAAAGAAAACTAAAAACGATAGCATTGGTGTCAATGTATGGAATGGACAGGTATACAAATATGTATGCAGACACCAGAGTTATCACTGTTAAAATTCCACCCAGGTGAGCTTGAAAAAAAAGAAAGATACTTTTTTAGTTCTATAAATAAATTTTAGCATCATTCATTTGTAGCACATTAGCAACATCAAATCTTGGTAAATTACTAATGGCCAATATTAAATTTTTGTGGTAATTTTTTTTATCCACTTAACAGATAATGGATTCTCCCATAAAAAGCTTTGCTAACACAGAGATGAATTTTATTGAATATTTTGAAACATCGGGAGAATCTTAAGTGCAGATATCACAAAATCTCTTCAAGACAAAACAAATAATATCAACGTTTACTTGAAAATAATATTGTCCATCTTCCAAGCAACAGTATTGCGGTTGCTAATTTTAAATTTAAACTTTCAAAATGTCTGTCAAGATATTGGTCTATATTTATTCATCAAATGATTTTGGCCTTAATGAAGATTTTGCAACTATTATTTCACTTGCTAGATTTGCCACATGTTTAAGATTATATGTTATTTACAGCAACTTGTCTGAAGCATTCATATCATTATGATAGATCTGTGTATGAAAGTGCACCCTTCTGTAAACAGCCTAGCCCCAGCTCTGTCGTTATGTAGTCAGCCAGACCTTCAGATTCTATACTGTTATGTAGTCAGCCAGGCCTTCAGATTCTATACTATTCACATGATATCGTATGTGAAATAAACAGCAGACCCATACCTGCTGTCCTATCTGGGTATGTACTTTTTGAAGGTGGATACAAATCAGACATATCACAGAAAGGCAGAAAAACAACTGAGGTAGAAAAGAAGATATACAAATTCCTCTTATTTTATCTAATGAAAAGACCATGCAGCACCCAATTATTGGGTTTGTTGTGTAGTAAGACTGTATAGTAGTTTATAAATATTTCCCTAAAATTCAACAGAAAATCTATATATATCTCACATATAAAAGTTGTATTCAGAACCATCATGTGCTTTGGTAATTCAGAGTACAATTTTCTGTTCATATATCAATGGTCTCTAAAACAGGCAGCACTTGAAAGAAATTATTGGGGTCAGCCTCAAGAACATAATCACCATACTCTGACCTGGCTCAGATCAATTGCAAAACATCAAAGCTTAAATAAAATTCACCCTGGAAATATTTCTGTAGAGGGATGCAGCATAACAGAGGAAAATGGGGAAACTGGTGAACAAAAAGACAAATAATCAATAAGAGCATACAATTTTGTCTTTAGTTACATTGACCTTTGATCCCAAAATGGCTTCTTCTTTATGCTAAGTGCAAGCCAGCCAAACGGTTTGAGGTATTTGATGTAAAACTAATGATACTGTGTGAAAACCTTTTTTTCAGTGACCTAGATCAATGAACTCCAAAATAAATTCAATTTTCCTTAACCCAAGTGCAAGCAATCCACAAAGATGATGGGTAACTGGTTATTATGCAGAAACCATTTTCTCCTTCAATCCCAGTAACCTTAACCACAAAATCTAGAGGGTTCATCCTGATCCTAAGTACAAATTTTGACTACTGTAGTTGGTGCAGAAACCATTTTTCTTCAATTTAGTCAGTGACCTTGACCTGATCTTTACCTCTAAATTTGTCCCTACCCAAACTGCATTCAATCAATAAAGTCTGGTAAATGTTAATTATGGGCAGCTAAAATTATTGAGCAGAAGTGAAACATGTAATGGACAGAAAACAGAAAAATGAAATTCTTTCACCAAGAGGAAATCTATTTAAATCTGGGAAATGCCTTAAAGCACATGATGTGTGATTTCAAAGGACATGTTTAATAAACACTGTACATGTTTATGTAAAAGCCAGTTTTGAACATATTTCCAAGGTGATTTCTTCTCACTGGTACTGATCACAGCTTGTGTATGACTTTTATTTTCCAGTTTGCCAAGTATATCATACCTAAAGAGATTAAAAAAAGACATAAATCCTAAGTTAGAAGTCATACGAAACCTGTATTTTATGATGCAAAATGTTCAGTGAAAGAAAAGTACTTTTTCCACAGTGAACAAATTTTTTTTTTTTACAGTTGTAACCCCAAGACCTTAGACCTGCATCTTCTGACTATCTACATAAAATTATATTAGCTTTTCAAACTGCAATGGACACTAAAAAACTGGAAAGTATAAATTCTAGACATTAAGTCGTGTACATTATTACAAAGCAAGAATAAAACTTGTATCTACATATGCTACCAAAAAAAACCCATAAACTAAGTACAATATTTTGAAAGCTTAAAGGAAAGTAGCACCCGTTTTTCTGGAACTTGTAAAATTGAAATATTAGCACTTAAGTACATGCAAAGCATTATAGATTAGGATATGGCAAATATATAGATTCCAGACTGATTGCATTAAATAGACACTTTAAATAATATCAATCAACTAAAAGACACACTGTTCATGTGCCTTATTGTTAGTTTCAATGACACTTCAAAAATGAGAAGCTAGTTAATCAATTAGATAAAAGTGTAAAAAAAAGTCAGCCCATAGAAAAAAAAGCAATATTTTTTTTAAATGCCATATATAAATAGGTAAACTTCTTTGTAAAATGTACAGTACTAACAGTGGGCTAAAATGATTCTTGTTCAAATATTTTGGGCTTTAAAATTACATGAGATATTTTCACTGTAAATCTAAATACAGAATTGACAGATTTGGTCATAAAGCATAATTATTTACAAATTACACAAACTACTCTATACACAAAAAAATGTTAATTGAATGTCTTTTATTAAACAACATCCATAAATAATGGAAAGAAGTGACTAGCCAGATTCTAACGAATGTGTAAATTCAGCAGGATGGAAAACCATTTTGCATACCGTATGATTTTATTTGCCATTAAGTAAATTGTCTTAAATAATTTTCAACTGGTACCTTTATCAAGATTTTGCTTCCTTTGATAATGTTTTTGGTCATTTCTTGGTACAAAACAACTATGCATGAAAACCACACAATATAATCAAGATCTATCTTTGTATAATTTTAATATCCCCAGCACCACCATTCCACATTTCCAGTTCTAGACACTTAAATCACATTATTCCATAGTTATACAAACCTAAAAATATGACCTATGGCATCATAACTGACAACTACATTCTAAGTTTCTAAAAATAAGCATCCTAATATATTTTTGTAATAAATGTCCAAGATCTGTACAGGTGTCATTATGTATTTTCAAACAATTGAACTTTTTACCAGAGAAATTAAACTTGTATCATTTGGATTAGATAAACAATATCATAAAACATTACTGACATCTAACACTTACCTATCATAACATGCATCAATAAAACAACTACAAATAAATGATGTTGCATTTACTACAGTAACTGTGAATTGATAAATTTGTTGCAGGACACAAATTTTTGTGGATTTTGGGGTTCATACAACCACCAATTTAAACATGAAACAAAGTTTTTTCTGTGGAAACAGTATGAACCATTGCTTATTCCTCAAATTTAAGTGTGAAGGAAAATTTAATATTTTGTAAAACCATAAAAATTTATTCCCATGAAAATAAACAAATTTACAATATTTTTTAAAAAATGTTACTAAGACAAAACTTGCAAATATGACCTTAATGACTAAATTTGCAAACACGACCTTGAAGACTAAAAACTTCCAAGCACAACCTTGGAGATCTAACTTTGTTCAAACTAATGAGGTAGAACTGTTTGTTGGGGCTTTGGGAGGATATAATTTGGGTATTTTTTATTTTATAGCTGAACACAAAAGATAGTGGTGTAAATGGTTAACTTCCCATTTCAAAAAGGAGATTTTAACTGCTACAGTTAAACAGCAAGCTAATTCCTTCTGCTATCTTGAAGTTAAAATGTGAATGTTTCTGTTTAAACTTTGTAAAAAAAAATCTTCCATGTCTGAAAACCCCATATTTGTTTACATAAATTGCATACTTTAAAAATAATTCTTCTAAAAGTATGACAATGACAACATTTGGCACATGTATTACCTGCCCCCCCCCCATCAAATGTGTAGAACTACATTATAACTTGAACCAAGTACTCCCTAACGTAAGGATTATAGCGAGGAATGGGTTATTGTGATCCTGTAGAAAAAATAAATAACTGCTCGAGTTCCCACAGAAATGTATTTTCTTGTAGAAACTCATTAATGTGTTGTGTGCCATTTCTGATTTGAATTTCTCTCATTTGAGAAATGATCGCTAAAACCCATTTACTCAGTTCAGAAACTGTACCGTAACTAATTTATCTGAGGTCCTCATTTATTCAATGTACCCAGAAACTTCAAATTGTTGGCATAGCCCTATTTTGCAGTGTAATTAAAACATAAGAATACATGAATTTTTACAAAGAAATGTAATAATATAAAAATGTTAAAAATATTTAAGCTATGTTTCAAACATGTGGTATATTCTGGTATGTGGTATTCACACAAGTTACTAGTATCTGCATTATGTGGTATTCACACAAGTTACTAGTATCTGCATTCGGTCACAATCATAACAATAAAGTTCCACTGCTAATGTTAGAATCAATGTTTATGAAATTCATTTGTCTTTTATAAATCTGTATCTTCTGGGAGACTGAGCTCTGCAAGTCATGGTTTCACATAGCCCTTTCTTCACATGGCATGTCATTACATGCCAAACCTTCACATAGCCGTTCCTTCACATGGCATGTCATTACATGCCAAAACTTCACATAGCCTCTGTAAATTTTTATGAAATGGACACAAAATTCACAGAGACAACATTCAAATACCTTTTCATTTTCCTCCAGTGGGAAACGAAAAGTCCTTGCTATATCATTCTGTACCATAATTTTCAACAACACACTAATGTGGGTATCACCACTATATTTTCCAGTACGAAACTAAACAATGATGCACACAATGCTGGTATTACCAGCTCAGTTATGAAACGGTATGTATTGAAATAGAGACCATTCTGTCAACTGTTGGGAACTTAAAGTCATGAAGATTATCATTTTCCATGAATACTATAATATCAATCTTGAAATAATAAGAACAATGTTCAAAATGTTTACTTTTGACCTGAATGCTGATGTGACTGAATGAAGAGATCTGTAGATTCACTTTTGTGGCAAGTATACAACACCCTGATACTTTTAAACCTTACTTTTTCATTAATGTAATATAACTTGATTTTTATCAAACACGTTTCCATATACATACGGGAGAGATATTTCATATTGCCAAGAAAATATCACAAATCCAAAATGCATTGCTACCTCACCAGTGCACATACTTGTACCATTTTAATTGATTATTCATATTTGTACTCAAGTGCTGGTTACTTGGAATTAATTCTACTTGGTCCTGATACATGAAGCAAATATATTCCATCTCCTTTCTGTGTATTGCCAAGCTGATGAATATCATTGTGGTAGGAATCCCATTACAATTTACATTCCTGGCTCACTTCTGAGAACAAGAAGACCTCTCCATACTGGTCCATGGGTGCTTCAGATTAAACTATCCATCTTTAAAACAGGCCAGCATTCTTTAGTGTGCTTACCGGTCTATAATGAATAACCATGCACTCATCAGATACTCACAGTTCACATATTTTATTATTATTACTGATCTGATATTTTGTGCAAGGCTTGTTTCATATTGGAAGGCACTCTTTTAATCTTCCTGGTGAAGGTCTGCTACCTGAACTTTTAAACAGTGCTTCCATTTCAGAGTTTGTTAAAGTCTCATCTACTGAAGGAGAGTTTGAAATTAAAACTCTCTCCTGTAAAAAAAACAAACAATGGAAGTGTAAAAATATTGATAAAATTACACTGCATATGTCGTGGAATTTCAGATTTTTAATTTACTTAGCCATAGCTGATTATCAATGAATTATAGTACACTTCTGACTTAGTTTTCTGCTAGGATAGTAAAAAAAAAAAAAAAAAAAAAAAAAAAAAATTATTTTCTAAGTTATTTTCTTTTCTTTTCCACTTGAGAAGGTAATATTGGAAAACTGTTAAAGTCTGATATATTTATTCATTGCATTGCTACTGTAAATGTATAAAGGAAAACTTATAATCTGAAAACTTTATTCAAGGAATACAGATCTAAACATGACATTGCTAGAATGGTACTGTAAATGTATAAAGGAAAACTTTATTCAAGGAACACAGATCTCAACATGACATTGCTAGAATGGTACTATAAATGTATAAAGGAAAACTTTATTCAAGGAACACAGATCTCAATGTGGCTTTGCAAGATTGGTACCGTAAAGTTGCTTCTTTATTTAAATATAACTGAATTACTGATGTGTTTATATTATTATCTGCTGGTTTTTATTATGTTTGCAAATCTACCACTTTGAAATTTCATTTACTGGTATACAATAAAAGGCCTAAAGAGGGCAGTTGTGGAAGAAAAATAATTTTAAAAAAGTCGCATTAATAATTTGAATTGCTTACTGTAATGAAAATCAGACCATTTCTTACAATTATCTATTATTGCCAATTTTTGGTAAATCAGACTGCCCCATTCAACACTGATTGATTCCTTTTCCTTGTTAATAACACTTTCTCACATGTAAACCTATATTGATAGTGAACTGAACAAGAAATACTAAATTAAAGTCAGTTTATTTTGGGTCATATTTTACTTACCGATTTTTTACTAAATCTAAAAATGTGCCACTCCCTTGGTGGCCTCTCAGAGTTAATAGTTTCTGTGCTAGTTTGTTGATAACTTGGATTAGAAAATGAGGTAAGTGCAGAGAGCTCTTCCCCTGTATAATGTCTTCTCTTTTGCCTGAAAAAAAACAACAAAAAATATTTCATACATCAAAATCTCATTGCAATATATCTTGCAATTAAAATTTGTAATACAATAATTGTTTTTAAAAAATTCTGCCTGCATAGGCTAAAGAATAAATGTATAAATCTGAAAATGAAATGAGCGTAAGTTTAGGATTATATTTACCACATGTTCGTGTACACCATGTTACATTTAGTACTCTAGAGGACAATTTTATTTTCCTGATCACAAAGATACCTCAAAATACTTTAATGAAATAATGATCTGATAACAACATGTGAAATATCAACCATATTAAACATCATAAAAAGATATAAAATAAAAAATAGAACTCGATGACTTTACAAGCCCAATGAATTTTGTTTAGATAATAAGAATGAATTTCTTATCGGTAGCCGTACACTTTAGATAATCTAGCACAAACCCTACTGAATATACCCGCATGCAAGTTGGATACAATTGGACCTTAATATGCTGCTAAATAATGTTTGTAGATCTGGGTCTATGTTTATGGTTCAACTTGCTAAATAATGTTTGTAGATCTGGGTCTATGTTACATGGACCTTGATCTGTTGCTAAATAATGTTTGTAGATCTGGGTCTATGTTTATGGTTCAACTTGCTAAATAATGTTTGTAGATCTGGGTCTATGTTGATTGTTCAACTTGCTAAATAATGTTTGTAGATCTGGGTCTATGTTGATGGTTCAACTTGCTAAATAATGTTTGTAGATCTGGGTCTTTGTTGATGGTTCAACTTGCTAAATAATTTTTGTAGATCTGGGTCTATGTTGATTGTTCAACTGATTAGTCCTAGAAAACAACACACACATTTGCTGACACATCATGAGATGGCAGATCAGGGTTTTATGTTGCTTGTTATATTGATTAGTCCTAACAAATAACACAGACCCAGATCTGCTGTTACGTCATGAGATGGCAGATCAGGGTTTTTGTTGTGTGCAATTTTATCCAACTTTTAATTCTGTACTAACATCATTTATCATATAAAACTTGCCTCAATTTATTTTATAACAAATGTTCATCAGACTGGAGAGTAATACTTAGCAATGCCGAATATTAACATGCTAAGTTTGCAAAATTTATCTGGCCACCCATACCTGTGTGCATGTGGCATTAAATTTATTAAACTCATAATACAATATGCCATTCACTGCTAGGAGATTCTGACATATAGTATGTCTGAAACATAAGAGTAAATAAATAAATCACTCTTAGACTAGTAATTCTGGTTAAATGATCAAATATGGAATATTAATTTAAAAAGTGATACATGGAATGATAGCAGAATCCTATAAAACAGATATTCCCCTGGTCAAATTAATTTTGTTAAAACATAAAATGAACTTATAATGTGAAAGCTAAATTAACTTACCGTCTCCATAGTAATATGATGAGTGCTAGACCTGCTAATGCTACGACTATAACCACAGCCAAGGCTATATATGCTCCTTTTGAGGGGGTACCTGAAATGTAAATTACCGATGTAACAATAAGGTCAAGGTCTGCTTGTTAAGCCTATGATTAAAGCATTGTAAAATGTGACCTTGACACCCAAGTCAGAAGGCTGTGTGAGCATGCTGCTTAGTTATTAATCCAATGATAAGTAAAATAAAGCAAATGAAATTATTGCCAATTTTATGTGACCTTGACCCCAAAGATTAAACAGGACAAGAGTGCATGTTGCACAATGAATTATCATAGCTTCATATTGGCTCATCACCAGCAAGAAATATCTATCAAAGAGTTAAATAAATATAAACTAAGAAACATCTGACAAGAACTGTAATTCAATTTTCCGATTAAGGAAGAAAGAAAACCCCTATATCTGTTACTGACATTAGCATCTATTTAATAAAGACATCTAATTCTAACTGATAATAAAAAGTATATATATATATATATATATATATATATATAAAAACCAAATGTCAAACAAATATAAATATCAGATATAAGTTTTGCTCCAAAAGTTAAGTGTGAATGCTGGCTGGCTGGGCAAAAAAACAAAATAATAATCTAAAACTAAAGAATTCCAAATGGCAAAATACACTAACAGACCAGTCTAAAAATAAAAAGTCTATAATTTTTCAAAGTGAAATAGTGAATGATTTGAGTACCGCTACTGAAACAAGTGTGAATGATTAATGGATGGATGGATCAACAAAAAGATTTTAAAATACTGGGTTGAAGAACTCTGAACCGAAAAAAAAATTGCATCCACTCTGCTGTACAAGATTTGATAAAGATATCTTTGGCTTTGAAGATTTGCCCTGAAAATGAGAGTGTGGATAATGGTTGAATGATGGAGAGACAAACATACTAAAAGAACACAAATATTAAATATGAAGAAATGTTAACGGCAATGGGCACTTCAGGATACCCTGTCTAATATGTCCACCAAATTTCACAGATATCTTTTAATGGTTTCTGCATTGTGCTCAGGAAACAAGAAGCATAGCAAGTCTGCCTGAGTATGCATACTTGACTTACCAGACTGTTGTTTATTTTCTTGCTGTTTTTCTGTAGTACACAGCTCCAGTTCCTCCTCCTGAGGAGTACACATAAATGGGGGCCATTTAGGGCTAGCCTGAGGAGGCTGATTGGTTGGAACAAAATTTCCATCTGTTGGAACTGAAAAATTTAAAAAAAGACCTATGGTGAAATCTCATTTCTATAAAGGTCATCGAGACTTCCCTGATTGAGTCTTTATATATGGGTGTGTGGGAAAGTATCTTTTTATGCAGTTAATTATGTATTGATTAATAAAATACATAAAATGGACTTATTGCACCTGACCTTCATAGGTTTTTATTCATATGTGATTGCAACAGCAGAATTGAATGCATGTCATAATGATGATGATAATAATTTCACACATATTGGTATAACCTAACGTAAAATAAAATGGCAGTTTTTAATGCTCTTAATTTTTAAAAGATTTGATCCCAAAGATCTTATTACAATTCACACGACAAACTTTAAATAAACATTATCTAAAACAGACATGCAATACTATTCATCTTGATTTGCTGTCATCGTCTGTACTGCTGTCATCGTCTGTACTGCTGTCATCATCTGTATTGCTGTCATCGTCTGTACTGTTGTCATAACTGGATTTTTTAGAGGTCATGCTCACTTGAATTCCACTCTGCTTGTTATTTGACTGAAGCCCTTTTATTATTCAATTCCACCCTGCTTGTTTATTTGACTGAAGCACTTTATTATTAAATTCCACCCTGCTTGTTTATTTGACTGAAACACTTTATTATTGAATTCCACCCTGCTTGTTTATTTGACTGAGGCACTTTTCTTATTGAATTCCACCCTGCTTGTTTATATGACTGAAGCACTTTTCTTATCAAATAATTAGAAAACATCCTTGTAAAAGAAAGTCAAGCACATCGTGGAAGACAAAGTAGATTAAAATAGTATTATCAACCAAAGACACCAACATTTTGAATTTTCCAGTGGATGTGTAAAGAATTAGCAAACTGGATGTAAGAGAAAAAAAATCCTTATTTTCTGAACTAGACAAATCAGGACAGGCACATGTGCCCAGAAAAAGACAATACAAGCCCAACTGCAGTCATCAACATTGACCCTCATCTGCCACTGCATATTGAAATTGCTCATCTGGGTCTGTGTAGCTTATTAGGAATAATCAACAGATAAAATAACAAAGACCCTAATCACTGGCCAGATAAAACAACAAAAACATTAATCCACTGACCATATCAAGCAACAAAGGCCATAATCCACTGGCCAGATAAAACAACAAAAACATTAATCCACTGACCATATCAAGCAGCAAAGGCCATAATCCACTGGCCAGATAAAACAACAAAAACCCTAATCCACTAGTCAGATAAAATAACAAAAACATTAATCCAATGGCCAAATAAAACAACAAAGACCTAATCAACTAGCCATATGAAGCAACATAGTCCCTAATCCACTTGCTAGATAAAACAACAAAAACAATTAATCGACTGGCCAGATAAAACAACAAAGACCCTAATCCACTGGCCAGATAAAACAACAAAAACAATTAATCCACTGGCCAGATAAAACAACAAAAACATTAATCCACTGACCATATCAAGCAACAAAGACCCTAATCCACTGGCCAGATAAAACAAAAAACAATTAATCCACTAGCCAGATGAAACAACAAAGACCTAATCCACTGGCCAGATAAAACAACAAAGACCTAATCCACTGGCCAGATAAAACAACAAAAACAATTAATCCACTGGCCAGATAAAACAACAAAGAGTCTAATCCACTGGCCAGATAAAACAACAAAGAGTCTAATCCACTGGCACATAATATGTCAGCAGATCCGAGTCAACGTTGTTCACAGCTGGACTCTACTTTAAAAGTGAGTATATACCGTAGTAAACTGTTTATTATCCCAAACGAGACAAGAAACTGGAAAGCTCACCTTGAAAGCATGGTCTGTTGGGGTCAGGCACATCAGGACAGGCACATGTATGCCCTGTAGGGTTGGCAAAACACAGATGTGTACAGCCACCATTTCTATCTGAACAATCATTCATTCCTACAATGGCAAAAAAAATGAGGTAGTACTTAGTAGCTCTAAGCGCTTTACAACATCTATAATGATATGACTACACTACAGAAAAACAAATAACAAAAACCATGAAATTGGAAAAAATAAAAACATGCTGAAAACATATAAGATACAAAACATTAGGTCTCCAGGTTTGTTCCTGCAGTCAAAAAAAAAGGTGAGTTTTAAGAGCACTTTTAAAAGGGACCACTGTGTCTAATTTCAATGGACAATTCATTCAACATCGCCGGGCCCTGGTATGCAAAAGAACATCCATATGACTTCGTTTTCAGTGGGAACAATGAGTATATGGTTGTCAGAAGAGGAGCGTAAGTATCTTGCTGGTGTATACACATGGGTGAGTCCGGATAGGTATGTTGGACTGGAGTCTGTCAGTGAAACATAGCACAGAGAACAAATTTTGTGTTTGATTTTGTATCAAATTGATAGCCAGTGTAGGGAACAGAGCTGTGGTGAGGGTGCTCTGATCTAGGTACTCTAAAAATGATCTGAGCAGCATCTACAAAAGTCATGATTTGATCATGACATTAACAATAAGGTCATATATCAATCATCATAACAGAATTATACCATAGAAAATGATTTGAAAAAATGGTGGAATGAAAGAAAAATGTAATGAGATCATCTATATAAGCAACAAAAATATGATAACTAAATTTCATTTGCTAGAGTTGAATAGATCTTTTTTTTTTTGTGAACGTTTTCTAAATAGAATTCTCAGGAAAGAGAGACAGACAGATACATGGACTGAGGAACATATAGAAATGTTAAGATACCTCCACTGCAAACATTTGGGGCATATAAAAAAAAATCAGTAAATCACAGTTTTCATGCATAAACTTAACCAAATCTAATGAGACAACTCGGCAAAAACTTCTATTACTTTCTTTGCAGCATAGTTATATCATATACGTGTATATTTTGTCCATGAGAAAACGTCAAAAATTAATTTTATTACAAATACATGTTAAATTTACTGATTCGGGAAACTATAACTTTAATTATCATCAATTTGTTAGAGAAAGTTGATATAAAAAGTTATTTCAACACCAGGACCATATTTCAATATATTTTCTCATATAATCCAGCAAGCACAGTGCACTTTTAAAGGTAAAAAAAAACACAACAGAATTTCATTCTTGTCTGCCATTGGATTCAAATGAATAATATTCTCACCAACTTGTCTGGAGGGAGTGACCACCTCAATGTCCATTAATCCTTCCAAAAACCTCTGTATTACAATAGCATCTTTCCCTGTGTTTTTGTTGGCCCGCTGAATTACTTCCGTCTGCCAGTCAGTCCAAAAAATGTAGTCACCAAACTGAAATGATCATGATAGTGATGAACAGTTACAAATGAGTTCCGACACTAATTTAAAAAAACTGCTGTTTAATGTTTTCAAAGATTAAACAGAACACGAAAAGATTTCCAACTCTTTCCAAATTGTTCCTTCACAAAGCAAACTGTGAATGATCACTGCAAAGTATGTAGTGTTGTGTGTCCTGCCACATCAGAGATGATGCCAGGATCTTATTCCAAGAGGAAAGCCCCCCCCCCCCCCCCATTAATCAAATATGAGGGGAGTTTTTAAAAAAAAAACGGTAAAGAAGGAAATAGCTATAGTTCAATATTTAACTAACAATTCAAAATCCATCTTTCTTTCTGTTTCACACAGAACAATATTAAAATGAAAATCTTTACAAATGTCACATTTCATTTTACAAGCATTAATCTGTTGATTGTTTCTGAGCTTAATCTGTGCCTTATCTTTGTATGACTATTGTACTGTGCTGAGAACCAGTCTGCTGACTGAAGAGGCATATATATATATATATATATATATATATATATATATATATACACACACACACACACACACACAGCTGGCTTATTTGTCTTGAAAAAGTTGGGAAATTGTTTTTTTTTTGTGGTTGTTATGTACATTTTTTCATATAGGTCTTGTCTTTTGGATACTACTGCTCCAAAATAAGATTTGTCACTAACATAAGCTCTGCCAAAATTTCATTTTCTTAAATTAGTGTTTTGCTGAATATTATGCCAGATTTCTTATCTGCTCCATAAATTGAGTTTTAAGTCATTCAATGCCGTTGTGTCGTTTGCAAGATGGAGATATTTTGATCTAAAAGATATATTAATTTTTATTTTAAATTCTTTGTTCAATTTATTTTTTAACCTTTTAAGGCTATACAGTTTTGTAACACAAGACCTCACAGGGATAAATTGCTGGAAAAAATAAATGAAAATTGCACTCTACTTGTAAATTGTCTAATTTTAAATAGGTATGATACGTTGCTTTTCTACATACAATGAAAAGGGTCTGTTGTTCATTTTTGGGTTCAAAATCATTCACTGATATCTTCATTAACATTTTCCCATCTCCAATGATCTGATATAGTTCATAACTTTAAAAATTATTTTCATCGTCATCATCATTCATGATTATTTACCTAATGAGATTGTCATCTGAAGATGCATTGCATTGGGAATCAGCCATTTGGTGTTCTAAGTAGCCCATAATTTAAACATGCATTTGATGCAAAATTCAAACTATGACAGAATGCCCGTTTCAAGGCCCGACTTGCCAATCAAACTTAGTTTAACATCCATTCATGTCAAGTCAAAAAACCCGAGATGTTTCAACTGTCACAACAAGTGCTATGATATCTCTACTGATGGTGTGACATCTGCTGCAACAAACATTTTAAGAGTTAACAGTTAAATAAAAATTGATTACTGCACACAGAGTACATTTTTATATGCACGACTTTAATTTAATTGTTCTCACACATGATTATCTTCTATGTGCACCAATCTGAACACATTTTCCCTGATTCCCACATTCACATGTCCAGAAAGCATCAATGAATTATGGATGCCCATTCATGCATTTTCAAGCATTCTTACACAGAGCAAACTGTAAATGATTATTCTACAGAATTCAGTGTCCTACTTGCTCAGAAATATGGGGTTGCAAAAATCATTTACACAGAGTTGATTCTGATTTTCAAAGCTATTTTTGAGAACACATCTACATTTTTTTGCAACAATGCAAAATAAACATACAAAATAAACATAATGCATTCATTTGCCTTCATTTTTTACTTCCTCTACCAACCAACCTACAAAAAATAAGTCCAATAACTCTTTACCACAGTTAGTCCAAAGGGATGAGCCACATGGTCTATCAGAGTTACTCTGTTCTTTCCATTCAAGTCTAATGTTTCAATTTTGTCCAATTTTGCATCCACCCAGTACAGTCGCTTGGCCTGATAGTCAATGGACAGACCATTGGGAAAACCTAAGATGAAAGAAGAAAATAATTAAAAATAGAAAAATAGTCCAAATGATGTTATACTGCATGAAAAAGAATTTCCAAGAATTCAAGACAATGTCATTTCTTTCTTTTAACTGTCAGGTGTTGAAACCATCTCTGATATTCTTCAGCAATAACAAGATTTTCAAAAATGGCTGCTGTGATACACATATTGTATGTCAGCTTGTAACCATTTTTATTTAGGACAAAGTAGACATTACAAAAAGTATTTTGGTACTGACAAGATTTTTAAGACAGATGTTATGGCATCCATATTGGAAGTATCACTGCACAATTTTCATTTACAACCAAACAGATATCATAAGAAGTCCACTGGTGAAAACCCCAAATTGATATAGCCATCCACTGGCAAAATGAAGACATAACAAAATTTTCAAGATCTGACATTCTATTTGGGAAAAGCAATAATAAAATTTTCATGATATGACATTACATTCTGGAGAAGAAATAAAAAATATTTCATGATATGACACTCCATTCACAAGTAGCAATAATAAAAGTTTCAACATAGCTTCTGTGGAAGCCATACTGGATATGACCTCTACACCATCTTAAAACCAACTAGACAAAAGATATCTTAAGAAATCTTCTGGTGAAAATATATCAATACAACTTTCTGTTCAAGGAGAGTTTTGATAACATGATTGTTAAGATAATTGCCATGATAGCCATGTTGCAGGTCAAAGTGGCACAATTTATATTTATGACCAGCTAGACATCACAAGAAGTCTTCAGTGAAAACCCAACAACAATATAACTTTCTGTTCAAGTAATAACAAGACTTTTAAGATAATGGATGTCTGGTTGGCATAAGTTTTATTTACAACCAGCTGGACATCCAAGTAAGCCTCTAAGTGAAAACTCCAATCTGATTTGATCATTCATTCAGAAGTAGTGATAACTGTCTGAATGACCCGGTCAAACTTGTGCTATTGGACAATAGATGGCTATCTCATTAACACCTCTGTTCTATGGCCTTAAATTTATCATCTCAATAATTTTTTTTATCAATACTACCATACCAACCTACCAATAAACCCTCATCCCCTATCCTATGTTATCCTGAATATCAATATACCTTTAGGAATAATCTAATAAACCCTCATCCCCTATCCTACGTTATCCTGAATATCAATATACCTTTAGGAATAATCTAATAAACCCTCATCCCCTATCCTATGTTATCCTGAATATCAATATACCTTTAGGAATAATCTAATAAACCCTCATCCCCTATCCTACGTTATCCTGAATATCAATATACCTTCAGGAATAATCTAATAAACCCTCATCCCCTATCCTACGTTATCCTGAATATCAATATACCTTTAGGAATAATCTAATAAACCCTCATCCCTTATCCTACGTTATCCTGAATATCAATATACCTTTAGGAATAATCTAATAAACCCTCATCCCCTATCCTACGTTATACTGAATATCAATATACCTTTAGGAATAGTTCTAATCTATTTATGTTCTAAATATGATAACAGTCTAATGAAATATAAAGCAAAAGTGCAAAGCCTCTTAAAAAAAGGAATAAGGTTTGAAATGGAAGCTGGATGCATAATGTCCACACAAACAAATAATATCTTGGTGATTATTTGTACAATTTGCTACAGTTGTGACTGGCAAAACAAAAGAGATTACTTAAAGTTTGACAAGGATATTCTAAAACTCTCAAACTTGATGGCATTGAATAAAATCTTTTTTTTCAAAGTACACACAAGACAGCAAATATTTTCATAAAGTATGCACACAATTTATTGAAAAAAGCGTGAAACTGAAGACAGTGCCAACAAACTGGGTATTACTCAAAACTAATGTGAATGTTATGGAAAATTAACTAATCAATATGAGATCTGGGACATATGAAAGCACCGCATTTTAGAAAATAAGTGGACAGTTTTCACAAGTTCCATTATATGATAAATTATAATAACTATTCTTACCAAGGTCAGTGTCAACAATGACTTTTCTATTGGAGCCATCTAGGAAGGCTTTTTCAATCTTTGGCACAACTCCCCAGTCAGTCCAGAACATTAAACTGAAAAGACATAGTGTATGAATAACATGAAAACTCGTACAGCATGAATAACACGAAGACTCGCACAGCATGAATAACATGAAGACTTGTACAGCATGAATAACATGAAAACTCATAGAGTATGAATAACATGAAAACTTGTACAGCACGAATAACATGAAAACTCATAGAGTATGAATAACATGAAAACTCATAGAGTATGAATAATATGAAAACTCGTACAGCATGAATAACATGAAAACTCGTACAGCATGAATAACAAGAAGACTCGTATAGCATGAATAACATGAAAACTCATAGAGTATGAATAACATGAAAACTCATAGAGTATGAATAATATGAAAACTCGTACAGCATGAATAACATGAAAACTCGTACAGCATGAATAACATGAAGACTCGTATAGCATGAATAACATGAAGACTTGTAGAGTATGAATAACATGAAGACTCATACAGCATGAATAACATGAAAACTCATAGAGTATGAATAATATGAAAACTTGTACAGCACGAATAACATGAAAACTCATAGAGTATGAATAACATGAAAACTCATAGAGTATGAATAATATGAAAACTCGTACAGCATGAATAACATGAAAACTCGTACAGCATGAATAACATGAAGACTCGTATAGCATGAATAACATGAAGACTCGTACAGCATGAATAACATGAAAACTCATAGAGTATGAATAATATGAAAACTTGTACAGCACGAATAACATGAAAACTTGTACAGCATGAATAACATGAAGACTCGTATAGCATGAATAACATGAAGACTTGTAGAGTATGAATAACATGAAGACTCGTACAGCATGAATAACATGAAGACTCATAGAGCATGAAGAACATGAAGACTCAGAGCACGAATAACATGAAGACTCATAGAGCATGAATAACATGAAGACTCATAGAGTACAAATAACATGAAGACTCAGAGTATGAATAACATGAAAACTCGTACAGCATGAATAACATGAAAATTTGTATAGCATGAATAACATGAAGACTCATATAGTATGAATAACATGAAAACTCATAGAGCATGAATAACATGAAAACTTGTACAGCATGAATAACATGAAGACTCATAGAGCATGAAAAACATGAAGACTCATACAGCATGAATAACATGAAGACTTGTACAGCATGAATAACATGAAGACTCAGAGTATGAATAACATGAAAACTTGTATAGCATGAATAACATGAAGACTCATATAGTATGAATAACATGAAAACTCATAGAGCATGAATAACATGAAAACTCGTACAGCATGAATAACATGAAGACTCATAGAGCACGAATAACATAAGACTCATAGAGCATGAATAACATGAAAACTCATAGAGCATGAATAACATGAAAACTCATAGAGTATGAATAACATGAAGACTCTAGTAAAGTGACTGGGTACATGTCTCTAGTTACAATCTCAGAGTATGAATAACATGAAGATGCTGTTCAAGTTACTGTGTACATTGAATTTCTCAACTCCAAACCCAACACTGTATATATATACACCATTTTAAACAGCCAAAAATGTTGTTGCTTTTTTATAAAAGCAGAACAGCTTGCCATGGGTCTTGAAATCTATGAAATCTTTCCATGGGTCATGAAATATGTGATATCTTGCCATGGGTCATGAAATCTGTGGTTTAAGACAGCCACATAATCCCTTTAAAAAAATTGGCACTAAATGAAAGAAGTAAATATACAGACCTTTGCCTCAAGCATAGGCCATATGACAAAACTGAGTGAAACACGGATTGCAATAATTTTGAGATCAAAGATACTTATACTGTAGCTGTGCCATGGTATAAATGCAATGATTTTTTTATACTCTAGCTGTGCCATGGTATAAATGCAATGATTTTTTATACTCTAGCTGTGCCATGGTATAAATGCAATTATTTTTTTATATTCTAGCTGTGTCATGGTATAAATGCAATGATTTTTTTATACTCTAGCTATGCCATGGTATAAATGCAATGATTTTTTATACTCTAGCTGTGCCATGGTATAAATGCAATTATTTTTTTATACTCTAGCTGTGCCATGGTATAAATGCAATGATTTTTTTATACTCTAGCTGTGCCATGGTATAAATGCAATGATTTTTTTATACTCTAGCTGTGCCATGGTATAAATGCAATGATTTTTTATACTCTAGCTGTGCCATGGTATAAATGCAATGATTTTTTAAAGTGTTTCACACCCAGAAATTCCACGTCATTTTTAAAAATGTCATTTTAACTTTTGGAGGGTAGGGCAATTATTATATGAGAACATTAGCTAGGAAAAGACCCCTTATACATATCTCCCTCAATAATTCATAACTTGATAACTTTCAAAAACCTGCTTATAATGTGGCATGAATCCAATCTTTATTTCAAGGAAATACCAAAGAATTGGCCCCTATGTATTAAAGTGAAGAAAAACTGGTATCTGAAATTTGATATGGTGCTCATTTTGAACATTTGAATCAACATTAAGAAATGCCATAAAGTTTTGTCAAATGAAATTCATTTCTTAGTTCTTTTAATTCAGTTTAATTAATTCAGTTTCATTGTAATTATCATAAAGGTGACATGCCCTCTTCTATTCCATCATGAAAAGTGTCAACCTACTGTAACAGAGATGTCTGCAAGTGTTTCTGTGAAATCCAATCAAGCATTTACCGTTTTTAACTTAAAAGTTTCACAAATTAAATGTCCATAGTTTTTGAAAAAATGAAATCATGTTTTGATATGAATCAACAATATCCACATTCACATACAAAAGCCTTGATGTAATACACAATTTTTTCATAGGTACATGTGTTGCATGTTGAAATGTCTTGAATAATTCTAACGATCTTTCATATGTTATCTTAAAAATAATGGTAATTTATACAGAGAAAAGAACTTGATTAGAAAATGCATTTTACTGACAATTCTGAGTGCAATCATAAAACAGTATTGAACAATGAAACAGTTGTGTGCATGCATACACACACACACACACACACACCTTTCTCACTTTCCAAGTCCAGTCGACTGGCATCCTCCAAATCCTTATGCTCACAAGGGGGATTTATTAAATTTAGATTTATCTCATATCATAGATAACACTATAAACTCTATAGATATATATATATATATATATATATATATATATATATTCAATGTATCACAGCATACAACCTCAGAATATATTATAGCATAAATATTGGTATGTCATATAACACAAAATAACATCTCACCATAACTTTGTCACAACATCTCATCTCAAAACTATATTACGTTGTGAATATTGGCATGTCTTACACTCTGAAATAACATCTCACGATTCACAATATCTCACCTCAAAAACTTTAATATTATTATAAATAGTATATGTCCTACACTGTGAAATAACATCTCACCATGTTACTTTGCAAAACATTTGAGATAGTCTTTGCACATTTATGACTGAAAAGAAATCTTCCATATTTATATTGATGAAGATTCTTTGTACTTTCATGATTAAAAATCTCTCTCATGTTAATGTTGAGTCTTTGCACGTTATGAAAAAAAGAAATCTTTGTAATTTCACGATTTCAAATCAATCTCCATTAATGTTCATGTAAGAAATCGTCTTTGCAATTTCATGATTTCCCGAAAATCTCCATCCACTTTCACAATTAAAAGTCTCATATTTCATGCTGAGAAAATGCCTTTTGCTTTATCATTAAAAGGAAATCTCACTTGTGTTTATGTACGCCACTAATAACAGCAAGTTGCTTATGGGAATGCCTTTGCTTTATCATTAAAAGGAAATCTCACTTTTGGGAATTTTCTTGGGCAACTGGCCATAAAGCAAGGAAAAACCATTTTGGAAACAAAATGAAACCAACAGGTTCTATCATTTTCTAAACTTTTAATACTTGGACTTCTGCTGATTAAGGATATATGTTTAACTGGGACATCAACAATTTACTGGCTTCCACAAAGACCTTTTATAAAATGGATCCCATTTGGTGGCGCTCTACAGTTTCATATTTTGCATAGGTTTAGAATTTTAAAGAAAAAGATTTCCATGTCTTTCCTCACTAGTTATACTGGCTATTCAAACCATACCTTGTATATCTTAGGTATTGTTCAAAGAACCTTTAATTCCCTTTATTTTGGTGTATGAATGATGGGTGTAATATGAGTTATTGAGTATACAGCTAGGTCTTACTCCAGATGTGCACCTTTGAAAAACTGCTAGCTCTGCTTGGTCATTTTCACTTCCTGGACTTTACAGGTAAATTGTAAGAGAAAGAGCAGATAAAATTTTTACATTTTATATATGTAGTAGTTCATCCATTGCACTTTCAGAAGCAGGCTTAGTTGGGCAAAATTAATTTTCCCTATTTTAATAGGTGTTAAAGTACTTAGGACAAAATTCAGGCTGTTGTTTTTTTTTTTGCACAAGGGGGCAGTCATTTTAGTTTGCAGTGTGTGCTTAGATCATGTACAATTTCCGTAAGTACAAGATCCCAAATGTTAGCCACATTACATCAAAATAGTATATAGGTATGCCAATATCCTCTCTACTGTGCAGGTTTCAAATGCAAATAACTTCACCTTACATACATCACTCAGTACAGTAAATAATAACCAGTGAACACCCCTATATCATACCCTTTTTTGGGATAGAGGGCAATGGCTCTTGGTTGATCCAAATCGTCTTTCACTAGGACTTTTCGGCAGGACCCATCTAACCAAGACACCTCAATAACATCTCGACCTGAAACAAAATGAACAAATACAGTCTTTGACAAAAGATCATAAATAAGCAAAAACAAATACAGTCATATAATTTTACTAAATCTAACTTAAACAAATACTGCTTTGACAAAAGAGATTAAATTATCATTAATCTTTTAGTAAAATTATAAAAACAATTAAACAAAATTGTAACTTTATAATTACTGAGTATTATTTGATTTCTAAATATTTTCCATCATTTTCTTGATCCTATTCGAAAGCAACCATTTAAATTTTTTAACCAAACTACATTTATATAATCTGATCTAACATGACTTGTCAACATGTAAGAATGTGGAATACTCTATGGTTAGATTTATAACAGTTTACTATGACAGGCCCATGCCAGAACAAGATTAGATCTTAGTTTTGTTATACAAATCTAAAAGATAACATTTTTGTTATCAATTGTTTAATATACTGGTCTTTTCTTATAATTTCCTTGACTCATCTGAAAGAAATTTAATGTATTTGCTTTTCTTACACCAAGAATTGTTTAAAAAATTCTAATTCTATCACATACAAGATTATGTCCGTACATACAAGAAAGCATAATGCACTGAAAATGAGTTTCTAGACATTATATAACTTCTTGCTTCACTCAACTGATTTCATTTAAAACAAGGGAAAACTATCCACATGACTTGCAAAATACATTCGACCGATTTGACCAATCAAAATTTAAGATCTAAACTTAGAGACAGATTTAGTCTCACAATATTTTCAGTCTGGTCTTTTTATCACGGGACTATTTCTGACTGAATATAATGTGATGCATGACTGTTCATGTTTTCTTGAAAAAAGAATTCTATAATTCAAAATTATGAGCTCAGTTTTTACACCTAATGAATGAAGCATGACCACCTGAAAAAGCAGTACATACAAATGACCAGAAAGGTCAAATAAATAATAATGTAATAGAGGAATCATGAGAAAGTATATAAATTTAATTGATTGGCATGATTCAGCTATACTACCTGTATCAGTCCAGTAGAGGTTCCTGGCAATCCAGTCTACTGCCAGGCCATCGGTTGTGGACAGATTGTCAGACACAATAGTCTCCATATCTGTGCCATTCAGGTTTGCTCGTCTGCAATATAAATGTATTACAGTTAGCTAAGTTCAACTGATACTGTAATAAAACTACTGCCCCCTTGAGGAGTGCCTTCTCATGAAGAAAGCAGTTCCTGTTTTATGATGCCCCCTTTCAATACAGGACACTCCTAAAAAGTGGCCATTTACCCTGCATCATAGCATATTGTTACCATTTGGTTCTGTTGCAAGAGACCATCCTTCTAATGAGGTCATTGTTGCTGCTGTTGCTAAAGGGTTTTAAACCATTTTTCAGCACAAGATAGGCAATACATGGCGGCCAGTATTAATAGTGGAAGAAGAACCCGGAAAACCCGGAAAGAACCACCAACCCACGAGAAGCTACCGGCAAGACTTCTCACATACCCACACTGGACAAATCCGAGACTCGAACTCACCTAGACAGAGGTGAAATGGCAGTGATCCATAACATAGAGCACTTTAGACCACTCAGGGCCCTTCTAATGAGGTCATAGTCATATGAATGAATGTGTTGTCTGGTAAGCAAGGGAATCAGTAAATGATGTATTGATATTTAAAGCTATTAGTTAAACAAGTTTCTTAAAGAAAATGTTAATTTTTCAGGTATACAGTTCTTTATTTGCTTGACTGTATAATTAATTTCTTTCTGGACAGTTTTCAATTTACTAATTACAATATTTTAATTAACTTACATTTACTTCTGCTTTAAGCACATTTAGTCAAGATCAATGATATCAATATTTGCAGTGGATGAAATCCTCAGTAAAAACACTGCCTATCAAAGTCTTCTAAATCTCAAAAACCATCTTCCTAAGGAAATTCAAAGAGACAAGCTACAATAATTTGTACTATAGTCAAAATTAACTAACATCCCATCTACAAAAGCTAACAAGATTTTGGATTTACTCAGCAACACTTTACTGCTGTGTGTAATGTATATTCAAGGGAGACAAGTGTTGTGAACTAAATTGAATCTTTACCTAATAACATCCAGCTGTACATCAGTAAAATAGAGTTTTCTGTCCCTGTAGTCATAGTCAAGAGCTATGACATTGTGAAGGTCATTCAGCGGCAAAAAGACATCTGTGTGGTCGGGCATACCGAGGGAAATACGTCTTATGCTGTTTCGGCTGGCAAATAACAGGTATTCTTCGGGCACTATGGTGAGAGACAAAAAAATGATTACATTAAAACTGAAAGGAAGATGATCATTATCTACCCAAAACTTGTCAGAAAATTTTGAACTCTTATACTGGTTGTTACCATGATATTATTCAATTATGTTTGAAAGTAAAATACTCAAAATTAAAATTCTTCAATTTAAAAAAGGTGAGACAAATCCATTAAAACACTCTTCATCAATCTACAAAGCCTTGCCAAAATTTCTAATTGTAATCTTTCTTTTTGAAATCAAGTCTTTGAGATGCTCCAATAAAATGTCATCAAGAAAAAAAAATGCAATAGAAAATGGGATATATATATATATATATATATATATATATATATATATATATATATATATATATATATATATATATATATATATATATATATATGGTTAATGCTAAGTGAAAAACTATTGTACTGAACTAAAAAAAAATTGTTCACTTAGTGATTTAAGTTTGTTTCAGCTTTTACAAGTCCTAATAATACAATGTAGATCAAACATGGCCAGATAAATGATTTTTAAAGCCACATTCAATGTACAAAAGCAGGTCAATGGCTTGATCTGGCCTTCACACCATATGTTGTACACCTCTCATGTAAATGGATAAACAAATAATACTTATCTCCTTTCAATAACATGCACTTACTAAAGATAAAATGGGTCACATAATAAGAGTATTCCATAAATACTTATAACTAGGCCATCACAAATGACAGTGTTATCCTCTCCATGCATCAAATATCTGAAGTGTACTCACTTGATTCACATGTCTTCTGATCTGCACGAAGCTGTAACCCTGTCGGACAGGCACAACTAGTACCATACGGATTGGGTAGGCACATATGACTACAGCCACCATTGTTCTTAGCACACTTGTTTACTATTCTGGTACTCACTGCCATGAACAAAGTGAGAAAATGTTAATGCTTATCCAAAACTTAACAAGACAGTCATCTGCAGTTTCTAAAATAAAATGATTTACCTTCAAAAGCCAATTTACTATTTTCACTCGATAATACAATGGACATGAAGTATCAGTCTAGGATTTCATAAGCTAATTTACTATTTTTAATTGATAACACAATGAAGCAACAGTCTATGAATTCATAAGCTAATTTACTACTTTTAATTGATAACACAATGAAGTATCAGTCTATGAATTCATAAGCTAATTTACTATTTTTAATTGATAATACAATGAAGCATCAGTCTTGGAATTCATTATCTAATTTACTATTTTTAATTGATAACACAATGAAGTATCAGTCTAGGAATTCATAAGCTAATTTACTATTTTTAATTGATAACTCAATGAAGTATCAGTCTATGAATTCATAAGCTAATTTACTATTTTTAATTGATTATACAATGAAGCATCAGTCTAGAATTCATTAGCTAATTTACTATTTTAAATTGATAACACAATGAAGTATCAGTCTATGAATTCATAAGCTAATTTACTATTTTTAATTGATAACACAATGAAGTATCAGTCTAGGAATTCATAAGCTAATTTACTATTTTTAATTGATAACACAATGAAGTATCAGTCTATGAATTCATAAGCTAATTTACTATTTTTAATTGATAACACAATGAAGCATCAGTCTAGGAATTCATTAGCTAATTTACTATTTTAACTGATAACACAATGAAGCATCAGTCTAGGAATTCATTAGCTAATTTACAATTTTTAATTGATAACACAATGAAGTATCAGTCTAGGAATTCATAAGCTAATTTACTATTTTTAATTGATAATACAATGAAGTATCAGTCTATGAATTCATAAGCTAATTTACTATTTTTAATTGATAACACAATGAAGTATCAGTGAAAGATTTCTTAAGCTAATTTACTATTTTTAATTGATAACACAATGAAGTATCAGTCTAGAAATTCACTAGCTAATTTACTATTTTTAATTGATAATACAATGAAGTATCAGTCAAGGATTTCTTAAGCTAATTTACTATTTTTAATTGATAACACAATGAAGTATCAGTCAAGGATTTCTTAAGCTAATTTACTATTTTTAATTGATTACACAATGAAGTATCAGTCTTGGAATTCATAAGCTAATTTACTACTTTTAATTGATAACACAATGAAGTATCAGTCTATGAATTCATAAGCTAATTTACTATTTTTAATTGATAACACAATGAAGTATCAGTCTATGAATTCATAAGCTAATTTACTATTTTTAATTGATAACACAATGAAGTATCAGTGAAAGATTTCTTAAGCTAATTTACTATTTTTAATTGATTACACAATGAAGTATCAGTCTTGGAATTCATAAGCTAATTTACTACTTTTAATTGATAACACAATGAAGTATCAGTCTATGAATTCATAAGCTAATTTACTATTTTTAATTGATAACACAATGAAGTATCAGTCTATGAATTCATAAGCTAATTTACTATTTTTAATTGATAACACAATGAAGTATCAGTGAAAGATTTCTTAAGCTAATTTACTATTTTTAATTGATTACACAATGAAGTATCAGCCTTGGATTTCATAAGCTAATTTACTACTTTTAATTGATAACACAATGAAGTATCAGTCTAGGATTTCTTTAGCTAATTTACTATTTTTAATTGATAACACAATGAAGTAACAGTCTAGGACTTCATGCATAAAACTAACTATGAACCTATGATACTCAAGTGAATAAGTGAGTCATGAGCCAACATGACATCTGTTTCTCACAATATCAATCAAACTGCTTTAAACAAATAGAAATTGTCCTATTCCAATATTCATGGTATGTACTTAGATGAAACCTGAATAATACATCAAGGTTTAGCTGCCAAGTCTTTCATTTTTCTTCTTTTTTTGCATACCTTGGTATTTACACTGGAATATGGCACTGAAAATTCATTGAACTCGTTTGTCTAAATCTAATTAGCAAGTTAGTTACCTTGTTTTTTCATTGAGAGAGATGGATTGTGTGTTATTAATAGTTTCCTTTCCTTTATTGGCACAATGAAGTACCTGTGATCAGCATGGCTAACTAATGAGCCTGCTAGAGATGTCACTACCCATTAAAAATCATATATTCAAATCTATATTTTCTGTTCATATAGTTGTGAACACTTATTCTAATTTGAATATATAGTTATTCACCTTGGCTCTAAACTGTTTATATTACTTCTAAGTATAATATCATGCTGAGATTCAATAAAGTAAAAGTAGTGGAATGACCCAGATCTAACATCAGATTTCATTTGATACTTTTACATGTGTTCATTTAATGTATAACATTAATCATGGCATCATGACACAATATCACACTTTTTATGCAAAAAAAATGTGAAACCCAATACGGATTATATTTACTATTTTGCTGTCTAATAAGATCAATTATATTTCACATGTTCAAACACATTTTTCATATTATTTTGTTAAATCATTAGAATAATCACTAACCAAAATCATCCATTTGCACGGCATGAATGTCCATCAGCCCCGACAGCTTTTTCTGGACTGGTTCTGCAAACTCCTCCCCTGTATATTTATTCGCCTGAAAAATTGAGGTCTTCTCCCAGTCTGTCCAGAAAATGTAATCCTTCCATACAGCAAGACCATAAGGATGAATGACTGAGGACACCAACACTTTACGATTTCTCCCATACAAGTCACATGTCTCTATTTTCTGAAACGAAAAGATGGGACAAAATAGCAATGGACAAATAAAAATTATAATGCACAAATTCTATTGATACTGAAATTGTTAACTGATAAATCTAAGTTTTTAAAATAAAAGACGTGAGATATAAGTACCTCTTGAACTGACAAATTAAATCTGATGTTGCCTAGCAACCTATGCTGGTAATGATAAATAAAGTAAATTTGAATGAAAAATGTTCATTAGCATCTCCACATCATTCCACCACCACCCACACACCCAGTATGGGAATGCATTAGTGATGTTACTAATTGCCTAAATTTGGACTGAAACATCACTGCATTTAAACAATATCCTTAACATATATCATACTAGAAAAAACACAGGTCCAGGCAAGTGCCAAGGCCAAGGTTACAGCTCATGAAAAATTCCTTTTCTTCTTTTTACAACTGACTATTGCCTATACACCATTGCTATTTATATCTGACAAACATGCATTGATCAAAACATATTTATCATGAGGACACAACTGATTACAGTAAACATGCCCTGTATTCCAGTGAACTGGAAACATATTTACTTTATCCAAGGGTAAGTCTAAAGTTTATATTATTTTGCTCATAAAATCATAAGCCAAATCTTGCAACATTAAAATAAAGACCAAGGAAATGAGTGATATTCAAAACAAAAAATACAACAATAGCATATGATTGCAAATCTCCAAGCTTTTCAATACACCAACTCCCATACCCATTTGCAGTTATAAATGAGCAAGGAACATTCATGTGCAATATAATTTTAAATGTCTTTTTTAATATGGACATTTATATAACACTGTGATGATGTGGCAAGGAACAGCTGGAGGGTATCACAATATCTCCACTGCAATTATTTTTAAACTGAGCCCATAAATAAAGTGTTTTTACCAATTAACAATTTCTGAGAATGAAATTATAAAACATTGTACATATTTAATTATATATTCTAGCAGTTTCTCAAACCTTACAAATGACAGTACCAAAATACTAAATTTATAATTACAGTATTCTTCAGACTGTATGTTATGTCTGATGTACCGTATATACTGGCCTATAGGTCAATTGCAAACTACATAGACCCAGATCCATCATCCTGATCTATGCTGTATGTAATGTCTGATGTACCGTATATACTGGCCTATAGGTCAATTGCAAAATACATAGACCCGGATCCATCATCCTGATCTATGCTGTATGTAATGTCTGATGTACCGTATATACTGGCCTATAGGTCAATTGCAAAATACATAGACCCGGATCCATCATCCTGATCTATGCTGTATGTAATGTCTGATGTACCGTATATACTGGCCTATAGGTCAATTGCAACCTACATAGACCCGGATCCATCATCCTGATCTATGCTGTATGTAATGTCTGATGTACCGTATATACTGGCCTATAGGTCAATTGCAAAATACATAGACCCGGATCCATCATCCTGATCTATGCTGTATGTAATGTCTGATGTACCGTATATACTGGCCTATAGGTCAATTGCAAAATACATAGACCCGGATCCATCATCCTGATCTATGCTGTATGTAATGTCTGATGTACCGTATATACTGGCCTATAGGTCAATTGCAAAATACATAGACCCGGATCCATCATCCTGATCTATGCTGTATGTAATGTCTGATGTACCGTATATACTGGCCTATAGGTCAATTGCAAAATACATAGACCCGGATCCATCATCCTGATCTATGCTGTATGTAATGTCTGATGTACCGTATATACTGGCCTATAGGTCAATTGCAAAATACATAGACCCGGATCCATCATCCTGATCTATGCTGTATGTAATGTCTGATGTACCGTATATACTGGCCTATAGGTCAATTGCAAAATACATAGACCCGGATCCATCATCCTGATCTATGCTGTATGTAATGTCTGATGTACCGTATATACTGGCCTATAGGTCAATTGCAAAATA
Source organism: Unio delphinus (assembly GCA_029339505.1). Classification (NCBI taxonomy): domain Eukaryota; kingdom Metazoa; phylum Mollusca; class Bivalvia; order Unionida; family Unionidae; genus Unio; species Unio delphinus. The sequence continues at coordinate 7,796,123 of JAQISU010000115.1, read as the reverse complement.
CATAGACCCGGATCCATCATCCTGATCTATGCTGTATGTAATGTCTGATGTACCGTATATACTGGCCTATAGGTCAATTGCAACCTACATAGACCCGGATCCATCATCCTGATCTATGCTGTATGTAATGTCTGATGTACCGTATATACTGGCCTATAGGTCAATTGCAAAATACATAGACCCGGATCCATCATCCTGATCTATGCTGTATGTAATGTCTGATGTACCGTATATACTGGCCTATAGGTCAATTGCAAAATACATAGACCCGGATCCATCATCCTGATCTATGCTGTATGTAATGTCTGATGTACCGTATATACTGGCCTATAGGTCAATTGCAAAATACATAGACCCGGATCCATCATCCTGATCTATGCTGTATGTAATGTCTGATGTACCGTATATACTGGCCTATAGGTCAATTGCAAAATACATAGACCCGGATCCATCATCCTGATCTATGCTGTATGTAATGTCTGATGTACCGTATATACTGGCCTATAGGTCAATTGCAAAATACATAGACCCGGATCCATCATCCTGATCTATGCTGAATGTAATGTCTGATGTACCGTATATACTGGCCTATAGGTCAATTGCAAAATACATAGACCCGGATCCATCATCCTGATCTATGCTGTATGTAATGTCTGATGTACCGTATATACTGGCCTATAGGTCAATTGCAAACTACATAGACCCGGATCCATCATCCTGATCTATGCTGTATGTAATGTCTGATGTACCGTATATACTGGCCTATAGGTCAATTGCAAAATACATAGACCCAGATCCATCATCCTGATCTATGCTGTATGTAATGTCTGATGTACCGTATATACTGGCCTATAGGTCAATTGCAAACTACATAGACCCGGATCCATCATCCTGATCTATGCTGTATGTAATGTCTGATGTACCGTATATACTGGCCTATAGGTCAATTGCAACCTACATAGACCCGGATCCATCATCCTGATCTATGCTGTATGTAATGTCTGATGTACCGTATATACTGGCCTATAGGTCAATTGCAAAATACATAGACCCGGATCCATCATCCTGATCTATGCTGTATGTAATGTCTGATGTACCGTATATACTGGCCTATAGGTCAATTGCAAAATACATAGACCCGGATCCATCATCCTGATCTATGCTGTATGTAATGTCTGATGTACCGTATATACTGGCCTATAGGTCAATTGCAAAATACATAGACCCGGATCCATCATCCTGATCTATGCTGTATGTAATGTCTGATGTACCGTATATACTGGCCTATAGGTCAATTGCAAAATACATAGACCCGGATCCATCATCCTGATCTATGCTGTATGTTTAACAGATGACTCCTAAATAGATCCAATGCACATTGAAGTAAGTTATAAGCAAGCATAAACTGTAACTGAGAGTAACTCTGTAATACACAATATATTACATTGAAGTAAGTTATAAGCAAGCATAAACTGTAACTGAGAGTAACTCTGTAATACACAATATATTACATTGAAGTAAGTTACAAGCAAGCATAAACTGTAACTGAGAGTAACTCTGTAATACACAATATATTACATTGAAGTAAGTTACAAGCAAGCATAAACTGTAACTGAGAGTAACTCTGTAATACACAATATATTACATTGAAGTAAGTTACAAGCAAGCATAAACTGTAACTGAGAGTAACTCTGTAATACACAATATATTACATTGAAGTAAGTTACAAGCAAGCATAAACTGTAACTGAGAGTAACTCTGTAATACACAATATATTACATTGAAGTAAGTTACAAGCAAGCATAAACTGTAACTGAGAGTAACTCTGTAATACACAATATATTACATTGAAGTAAGTTACAAGCAAGCATAAACTGTAACTGAGAGTAACTCTGTAATACACAATATATTACATTGAAGTAAGTTACAAGCAAGCATAAACTGTAGCTGAGAGTAACTCTGTAATACACAATATATTACATTGAAGTAAGTTACAAGCAAGCATAAACTGTAGCTGAGAGTAACTCTGTAATACACAATATATTACATTGAAGTAAGTTACAAGCAAGCATAAACTGTAGCTGAGAGTAACTCTGTAATACACAATATATTACATTGAAGTAAGTTACAAGCAAGCATAAACTGTAACTGAGAGTAACTCTGTAATACACAATATATTACATTGAAGTAAGTTACAAGCAAGCATAAACTGTAACTGAGAGTAACTCTGTAATACACAATATATTACATTGAAGTAAGTTACAAGCAAGCATAAACTGTAACTGAGAGTAACTCTGTAATACACAATATATTACATTGAAGTAAGTTACAAGCAAGCATAAACTGTAACTGAGAGTAACTCTGTAATACACAATATATTACATTGAAGTAAGTTACAAGCAAGCATAAAGTGTAACTGAGAGTAACTCTGTAATACACAATATATTACATTGAAGTAAGTTACAAGCAAGCATAAACTGTAACTGAGAGTAACTCTGTAATACACAATATATTACATTGAAGTAAGTTACAAGCAAGCATAAACTGTAACTGAGAGTAACTCTGTAATACACAATATATTACATCGAAGTAAGTTACAAGCAAGCATAAACTGTAACTGAGAGTAACTCTGTAATACACAATATATTACATCGAAGTAAGTTACAAGCAAGCATAAACTGTAACTGAGAGTAACTCTGTAATACACAATATATTACATCGAAGTAAGTTACAAGCAAGCATAAACTGTAACTGAGAGTAACTCTGTAATACACAATATATTACATCGAAGTAAGTTACAAGCAAGCATAAACTGTAACTGAGAGTAACTCTGTAATACACAATATATTACATCGAAGTAAGTTACAAGCAAGCATAAACTGTAACTGAGAGTAACTCTGTAATACACAATATATTACATCGAAGTAAGTTACAAGCAAGCATAAACTGTAACTGAGAGTAACTCTGTAATACACAATATATTACATCGAAGTAAGTTACAAGCAAGCATAAACTGTAACTGAGAGTAACTCTGTAATACACAATATATTACATCGAAGTAAGTTACAAGCAAGCATAAACTGTAACTGAGAGTAACTCTGTAATACACAATATATTACATCGAAGTAAGTTACAAGCAAGCATAAACTGTAACTGAGAGTAACTCTGTAATACACAATATATTACATCGAAGTAAGTTACAAGCAAGCATAAACTGTAACTGAGAGTAACTCTGTAATACACAATATATTACATCGAAGTAAGTTACAAGCAAGCATAAACTGTAACTGAGAGTAACTCTGTAATACACAATATTTTACATGGAAGTAAGTTACAAGCAAGCATAAACTGTAACTGAGAGTAACTCTGTAATACACAATATATTACATTGAAGAAAGTTACAAGCAAGCATAAACTGTAACTGAGAGTAACTCTGTAATACACAATATATTACATTGAAGTAAGTTACAAGCAAGCATAAACTGTAACTGAGAGTAACTCTGTAATACACAATATATTACATTGAAGTAAGTTACAAGCAAGCATAAACTGTAACTGAGAGTAACTCTGTAATACACAATATATTACATTGAAGTAAGTTACAAGCAAGCATAAACTGTAACTGAGAGTAACTCTGTAATACACAATATATTACATTGAAGTAAGTTACAAGCAAGCATAAACTGTAACTGAGAGTAACTCTGTAATACACAATATATTACATTGAAGTAAGTTACAAGCAAGCATAAACTGTAACTGAGAGTAACTCTGTAATACACAATATATTACATCGAAGTAAGTTACCAAGCAAGCATAAACTGTAACTGAGAGTAACTCTGTAATACACAATATATTACATCGAAGTAAGTTACAAGCAAGCATAAACTGTAACTGAGAGTAACTCTGTAATACACAATATATTACATCGAAGTAAGTTACAAGCAAGCATAAACTGTAACTGAGAGTAACTCTGTAATACACAATATATTACATCGAAGTAAGTTACAAGCAAGCATAACTGTAAGCTGAGAGTAACTCTGTAATACACAATATATTACATTGAAAGTAAGTTACAAGCAAGCATAAACTGTAGCTGAGAGTAACTCTGTAATACACAATATATTACATTGAAGTAAGTTACAAGCAAGCATAAACTGTAACTGAGAGTAACTCTGTAATACACAATATATTACATTGAAGTAAGTTACAAGCAAGCATAAACTGTAACTGAGAGTAACTCTGTAATACACAATATATTACATTGAAGTAAGTTACAAGCAAGCATAAAGTGTAACTGAGAGTAACTCTGTAATACACAATATATTACATTGAAGTAAGTTACAAGCAAGCATAAAGTGTAACTGAGAGTAACTCTGTAATACACAATATATTACATTGAAGTAAGTTACAAGCAAGCATAAAGTGTAACTGAGAGTAACTCTGTAATACACAATATATTACATTGAAGTAAGTTACAAGCAAGCATAAAGTGTAACTGAGAGTAACTCTGTAATACACAATATATTACATTGAAGTAAGTTACAAGCAAGCATAAACTGTAACTGAGAGTAACTCTGTAATACACAATATATTACATTGAAGTAAGTTACAAGCAAGCATAAACTGTAACTGAGAGTAACTCTGTAATACACAATATATTACATTGAAGTAAGTTACAAGCAAGCATAAACTGTAACTGAGAGTAACTCTGTAATACACAATATATTACATCGAAGTAAGTAGTTACAAGCAAGCATAAACTGTAACTGAGAGTAACTCTGTAATACACAATATATTACATCGAAGTAAGTTACAAGCAAGCATAAACTGTAACTGAGAGTAACTCTGTAATACACAATATATTACATCGAAGTAAGTTACAAGCAAGCATAAACTGTTAACTGAGAGTAACTCTGTAATACACAATATATTACATCGAAGTAAGTTACAAGCAAGCATAAACTGTAACTGAGAGTAACTCTGTAATACACAATATATTACATCGAAGTAAGTTACAAGCAAGCATAAACTGTAACTGAGAGTAACTCTGTAATACACAATATATTACATCGAAGTAAGTTACAAGCAAGCATAAACTGTAACTGAGAGTAACTCTGTAATACACAATATATTACATCGAAGTAAGTTACAAGCAAGCATAAACTGTAACTGAGAGTAACTCTGTAATACACAATATATTACATCGAAGTAAGTTACAAGCAAGCATAAACTGTAACTGAGAGTAACTCTGTAATACACAATATATTACATTGAAGTAAGTTACAAGCAAGCATAAACTGTAACTGAGAGTAACTCTGTAATACACAATAAATTACATTGAAGTAAGTTACAAGCAAGCATAAACTGTAACTGAGAGTAACTCTGTAATACACAATATATTACATTGAAGTAAGTTACAAGCAAGCATAAACTGTAACTGAGAGTAACTCTGTAATACACAATATATTACATTGAAAGTAAGTTACAAGCAAGCATAAACTGTAACTGAGAGTAACTCTGTAATACACAATATATTACATTGAAGTAAGTTACAAGCAAGCATAAACGTGTTAACTGAGAAGTAACTCTGTAATAGCACAGATATATTACATTGAAGTAAGTTACACAGGCAAGAATAAACTGTAACTGAGGAGTTAACCTCTGTAATACACAATATTACATTATTACAACAACATAGTAACTGATGTAATACACAATATATTACATTGAAGTAAGTTACAAGCAAGCATAAACTGTAACTGAGAGTAACGCTGTAATACACAATATATTACATGGAAGTAAGTTACAAGCAAGCATAAACTGTAACTGAGAGTAACTCTGTAATACACAATATATTACATTGAAGTAAGTTACAAGCAAGCATAAACTGTAACTGAGAGTAACTCTGTAATACACAATATATTACATTGAAGTAAGTTACAAGCAAGCATAAACTGTAACTGAGAGCAACTCTGTAATACACAATATATTACATTGAAGTAAGTTACAAGCAAGCATAAACTGTAACTGAGAGTAACTCTGTAATACACAATATATCACATTGAAGTAAGTTATAAGCAAGCATAAACTGTAACTGAGAGTAACTCTGTAATACACAATATATTATTCTGCAACTTGCACAAGTGACTGACAAAATTCTGGTTATGTGTGTAAATTTTGGATATTGGATTATTCTGTCTTGCCCACGTTCAAACAAAGTATATTGGATTACTTTGTCTTGGCCATGTTCAAAGTTTTAGTGGATTACTTTTTCTTGCCTATGTTCAAACAATGTTTTAGTTGACTGCTTTGCCTTGCAAATGAATTGTTATTTGATGTTTGTTAAAAGGTTTTTACACAAAGTCTTCAATTTGTTATCAACAATGACAATGCTGCAGTTCAGAGAGGAGATAAGGAAATATCTGTGTTTTGCTCTCACCTTATTCAGACCTGAGTTACATAAAACTATGTACATGTTGAATTTTTGCTCTCAGCTTATTCAGACCTGAGATACATAAAACTGTGTACATTTTCAAATTTTGCTCTCTGCTTATTCAGACCTGAGATAAATAAAACTATGTACATTTTGAATTTTACCTTTCTGCTTATTCAGACCTGAGATACATAAAACTACATACATGTTTGATTTTTGCTCTCTGTACCGGAGATAAATAAAACTACATACATGTTTTGATTTTTGCTCTCTGTACCTGAGATACTTAAAACTACATGTTTGATTTTTGCTCTCTGTACCTGAGATACTTAAAACTACATACATGTTTTGATTTATGCTCTCTGTACCTGAGATACATAAAACTACATACATGTTTTGATTTTTGCTCTCTGTACCGGAGATAAATAAAACTACATACATGTTTTGATTTTTGCTCTCTGTACCGGAGATATAAAAACTACATACGTTTTGATTTTTGCTCTCTGCTAATTCAGACCAGGCATAATTAAAATGACATGTTTTGATTTAGTATGAGGATATGTGTCAAGGCCATCTGACCAAATGTGCTCTTATGCCATATCAATCAATTCCTTTCTCCTAGTTCTGAATAAACTACGAATGCATCAATATAATTTTTACATTCACTATCTTTTAGATTAAGCGCATCTGATATAAACATTCAGACATTGCTGAAAACTAATAGTTCCAGTCTGAATGTGTGATACGGAAATACATACTGAACATCCATATCAAATGCCGAATCAACAAAGCAAGATATTATGGTAATGCAATAAAAATCAATTTTACCTCGGTCCTAGCATCTGCCCATATCAGTCGATCTGGCTTGTCTACTACCAGTCCATTTGGCCAGCCAAGATCTTCCATCACGATAACAGTCCGCTCCTGCCCATCCAAATAGGAACGTTCAATTTTTGGAAATTTACCCCAGTCAGTCCAAAACAGGTACCTGTAAAAGTGAAAGAAATTGAAAGTTCAGAACTCGATAAAGAATATGATAACGTATATTAATGTTTGCTGGGTGTTGAACAGTACATCAAAACAGGAAAGGCTATAGGTAGCAAGGCAATAAAGAAAAGTGCCTTCCTCAGGGTCACACATCAGCTGACCAGACCCGGACTGGCTGGGGTTTGAACCCACATCTTTCTGGTTGCAAGTCCAGCACAACAGCCATTAAGCCACCTATGGTGGGAGTTAATATTGGAACTGAAATGCTTGACCCAAAATTAATTAATTCCAATTATCAGCCATCTCAAGTGAAGAAAACAACCACTGACTAAAATAAGTTTAAATTAATTAAAGGATGATTTGAAGCGTGTCAAGAAAGTTTTATTAGTACAGCTATGACCTTGATCTTTACCCTTTACAACTCCAAAGTAAGATGAAGCACCTCTGTCTTCATAATCTGTAAGCCATTATGAGTACAATACTTAAACCAAATACCAATAACACATGACAGATACTTGGACAAAAAGAAATATTAAAATATCATCAGTGGTTTAAAAGTTGTACTCCTGAAAATGTTATAAGTCAAAGAATTACATTTTCCCTTGCCATGACTTGCCATGACTTTAACCTTGAGACAAGAGGCTTACACAATTTGGCCATGACCTTGACTTTTTGACAATATGTGTGTGTGTGTGTGTGTGTGTGTTACATGACATGTTCTAGTTAGTTATGACAAAACATGGGGACAAGACAAAGCTGTGGAACAAACAAGAATATGTTAATGGACAGATGCATGGGCAGACAGTCACATGGTCTTAACATATTATGTCAGACTTTATATTTGATTTTCTATTTTTAAAGCACAGTTAATACAAAAATCTGAGACCAAATCTGGGGATTTTCAAAGGCCGCTTCTGTTTCAAGGGCTTGTTCAAAGTAACTTACCCACTTTTAAGCTAAAATTTAGAAACATCTCACAGTGTATTTATGTAGTCTACAAAATAAACTGTGAAATGTTTGTCTTTAAATACAAACATCAACATATATAAAAAAAATTGCAACAAAGGTTTCAGTCATTACTGATTTTACAGCTGCGTGTGTACTTTGTCAAAATCACTGCATCCAAGATACGTTCAATCAGTACATTTAACTTTTCTGTCGATTCCATTTCCTCAAGTGTGGTTGCCTTTTTTCATTACTCCTGCTGTGTTTCGTTTTTTGTCTTTCCTCATCAAGGTGTATCTCATTACTATTTCTTGCAGTTACTGACAAATCTTACAGCACCATTGAAATCAATACATTCTGAACCCATCAAAAGTTCAAACAAGCCTCTGTGCAACCATTTATTTCTTTTTCATATTTTCAAGCTCTAATTCTTTGTTGACAGAAAATATATAATCCATATGACTTGGCTTTCTTATGACACAAGCAAGCATTAATAATCATTTAAATAAGTACAGAAAACAAAACAACAGTAAGAAGACATATATTAGCAAAATTAAAGGGCTTTCATGGGTTGTCAATGCCAAATTAAGGAGTTTTCAAGAGATTTTTCTATGTTGTCTAATTCTCAAGGGTTTCCCAAAACCAGTCATCAAAATTCAAGCATTTTGCAAGACCTGTGGGAACCACAAAACATTGAGAGTAATTATTTTATATTAGCAGTTCAAAGTAAGGAAATCCTGCTTTACAAGGTCTAACTTATCAACAGACGTTTAGCACTTTGATCTAATTAACTTTTTGTAACTAAAAAAATTCTAATTCAAAATATCAATAAGACAAGTAGTCTTCAAAATAATTTTTAATGTAGTCAAAAAACATTTGCAAAGACTGGAATCTCTGAATCTAAAATCATTGTAAGTGCCTTAATTCTGACTATAAAAGAAACTGATTGGGTTACACTGCCAGATTTGGGTACCATGACGTTACATCCAGAAAAATCCTGTGGCAATCTGACAACTACTAACCCTGCTTCATAATAGACAGCTATAGCTCTGGGTTTGTCAAGATCCTCCCAGAACAGGATCTTCCTCATGGATCCATCCAAGCTGGCCACCTCAATCCGGTTCAGGCCTGTGTCCGTCCAATAGACTTTTCGTCCAATGTAGTCCACTGCCATGCCATCAGGAGTGTCCAGTCCATTACCTATCACAGTCTCTACCTGTGACCCGTCCAGATTTGCTCGCATAATTTTGTCCAAAACTGTATCTGTCCAGTACACCTTCCCTGGAATTGAATGTTTGTACTGGCATGAAACTAAACTTATGCAGCAAAGCCTAACTATAATATCAATCCAAATCTTATTCTTGCCATCCAAATATGAAATATCAAATCTTATTTTCACCATCTAAATATCAAATCTTATTCTTACCATCCAAATATGAAATTGTATTCTTACCATCCAAATATCAAATATCAAATCTTATTTTCACTATCTAAATATCAAATCATATTCTTACCATCCAAATATGTAATCATATTCTTACCATCCAAATATCAATCTTATTCTTACAATCCAAATATCAAAACTTATTCTTACTACTGAAATCATAAAACTTTGTTTTAATCATCCAAATAATCAAACCCTACTTTTACCATCAAAAATATCAAATTTCATTCTTACCTTCCAAATTATCCACACTCAAAGCTATTGCATTTCTCAATTCACCAATAGGCAAAACCACACTGGCATAGTAGGAGACATCCAGAGATATCTTTCTGATGTCAGATCGTCTGGCAAATATCAGGAAGTTTGTCATATCTGATAAAAATAGAAATGGAAGTAGTCAAGAAAATGTGTACCTACAATATTAAAAAAAGATTATATCCAAATATACAAGTCAAGAAAATGTATACCTACAATATTAAAAAAATATTATATCCAAATATACAAGTCAAGAAAATGTATACCTACAATATTAAAAAAATATTATATCCAAATATACAAGTCAAGAAAATGTATACCTACAATATTAAAAAAATATTATATCCAAATATACAAGACAAGAAAACGTATACCTACAATATTAAAAAAATATTATATCCAAATATACAAGACAAGAAAATGTATACCTACAATATTAAAAAAAAACATTATATCCAAATATACAAGTCAAGAAAATGTATACTTGCAATATTAAAAAAAGATTATATCCAAATATATAAGCCTGTGCGTAGCAATCAAATACTAGAATCATTTCAATCTCCTAAACAGGTGTCTACATGCAAGCACACATATTCCTGTACTCTTCTGGATATATACTAATGGAAATACATACTGACACTTCATCCCCAGCTACCACCCCAACACTCAATTATATGAATACGGCATTAGTTATCCATTCAGATGATGATGTGAAGTATAAAAATTAGGAAAACCTTAATCACACTGCCTAAAAATAAAATCAAATGGCCAAGTCTGTTTTTTAATATCATAAATGTTTCAGTAAAAGACGATAAAAAAAACTATTATGAGCACTTTACAATGCATTAAAGCAATAACAGTTTACAGCCTAACACAGCAAAGAATAATACCGCAAGGTAAAATATACCAACTAAGATGTTAACATTTGACTGTGTTCCTGGTATTATTTTCTGGTGTATTTTTTTACAAGTACAATTCTGTCGAGTTGACTGTGGTATTCTGTACCTTCAAGAGGGAAACCATACCTTTCTGACAAGTCTTTCCATCTTCCATCATTAATACTCCCGTGGGACAGGCACAGGTGTGACCACGGGGTAAGGGCGCTAGCAGGCACAGGTGACTACACTCTCCATTGTTAATTGCACAGATGGTTGAGACTAGAATATGAATTACACATTTAACACAGCTTTTACAACAAAGATTTCATCATGGATACATTTGTTTCCCCATTCTCTATTCATTAACTTAATTTATTTTGACCAATAATGGAAACATTTGATAAATGAACAAATATCATTATAACAAAGCCTTTTCCGTGCTGAAGAGCAAAACAATGCATTTCTACCCAGAATAACCCATGACCTATTGTAAAGTGACATAACTCAAGTCAGTGTTGAACGTGGACACTGGTCATTTATGCAAGCTGACTTGAGAAATTGCTCATACATAATTTTCTGAAAAAACAATTATTAGCTGTTTATTTTAGCCATTATTCTGAAATACAAGTATTTATTCCTCATTATGTTCGAAAACTATTACTAAAATTAGATGTTACAGAATGGCTCTAAAATAATGTGACCCACTTTGTTTATACACGTCTGCCTGAATAACTCACACACAACATAGTCCAAAAATGAAAACAAAATAGACAAAGGCATAAGCAATGGGATGAGTTATTGAGGGACCTTTGAAAAATGAAAGATAAACAACACTGAAAGTAAGTGAATACTCATTGAACATTTGTACTCTAAATAATTTTTTATAAATAGATTTTACTAATCAAGTTTGGTTCGTTTTGCATAAATTACCTTTATTTTTAAAATATTCTATCTTTCAAATATAAGTTTTAAATTACATCACATTTGGACCTGTGCATTACATCACCACTTTTTGCATGTGAATGTGGATACATTCTAGTGTTACTGTAGATTTTTTTTATAAAAACAAGACTAGTTTCTAAAAAAAGAGTGATATTTATTTTGAGAACAAATATGTTGCAAACTCGAGTTTTTTTTACAAAACAAAACTTATATTAGTAAAATACTGATGTTGTGATTTGTTTGCAAGTTATAGAAAAATTTCTGCTGATACTACTTGAGTAAACCTCAAAGTGGCTATTCAGGAATATTATGTTTACTATAAACTTTGGAATTTTTGCTTTTCAATTATGAACCCTACCTGTCAAATGAAGCTTTTCATGCACCTAGTATACCTTAACCTTTAACCTATGTTATAGCTGATCACATTAGCACTGATTAATTAATTAATAATTATTACATATACTGACAGTATGTTTAATGTTAATTAAAATGGGTGTACTTAACAAAGAGCTGTGACAACTAGCTCTCATGTGAGAATTGCGTGCATTTTAACTTTTTTGTTCTACCTGCTTAATTGATTTGATACAAAAGACAAATTAACATGACAATACAATGCAGGTCAACTTTTAATTGACTTGAACACAATAAATAACACTTCAAAGTGTACACACAGTACTGAATTAGGTTCTTAAAGAAATGCCTGTCGGCATCGTTGTGGTCGTTGACTGACAATTTTCACATGTGAATGCAACTTGACACATTTATGATGATTACAATGAATTTTAATACATTAATTTCAATTTACAACTTATTCTGCCAGTAAATATTACAGGGGCCCTGAGTGGCCGAGTGGTCTAAAGCGCTGTCCGTTATGGACCACTGCCATCTCACCTCTGTCTGCGTGTGTTCGAGTCTAAGATTCGGCAAATGTAGTTATGTGAGAAAGCTTGCCAGTAGCTTCTCGTGGGTCGGTGGTTCTTTCCGGGCTTTGTCCGGTTTCTTCCTCCACCACTAATACTGTCCGCCATATGTAGCCTATATTGTGCTGAAAAATGGCGTTAAACCATACAAAAAAAAAAAAAAAAAAATATTACTGACACTGTAACTAACTTATGTTTCATCATATGCTGTTATATACAGTATACTGTAAACTGAATTTTTAAAAGCAAAATCAAAGAAATTTTAACAAAATGGTCAATTTTTATTACAGTTGATGAAGTTAATAATTTTGAATAAAATACTGGGGCACTAAGCACTGCTTTGGAAAATAACATGAGCTCTATTTAAAATCATTTACCAATTTTGATTGTGATTTTATTCACATTCAACCAATAAGGGCCTCATTTATACTGTAACTATCACATAGCAATCTTACTTGGCTGTCGGTGTCTATGGAAGACTCTGATATCCATTACATGGCCAAGGTTACTCTGCAGTGTCTCACGGCCAGAGCCATTTTTCTTGTTGGCGGAGTGAATTCCTTTAGTCATCCAATCTGTCCAGTACAGCTTATCCCCATACAAGGTTAGACCAAATGGACGTGGCAGATCCACTGCTATAACAACCTAAATTTGAAAAACACAAGTAATCATTCTACTATAATATTTTATCTGGTCAATGTTTTTGAAGCTATCACTTCCTACAATGTATATACCTGACTAATCAATGAATTACAAATCTTATCAGTCTCATTATTTTTAATTACAATTGCTGCATGTGGACTGAGTGCTGATTCTAATTCACATGAACCAAAGTCCTCAGCACCCCATCCTAAAACCAGTCCATTATAAAAACTAAATGCTTTGACAGCCCTAATATGTCACACACTGAGCACAATATATTATAACTATATTGCACAAAGTACAGCTTGCTAAGTTCCAGCTTGAGGAAGTGTAAGCTGTTGCCCATGGTTACCGATGGACTCAAGTTTTTGGTACAAGAGACTTTTTCTCAGTGCCAGATTGGGACTAATTGGTGGGAAGAAGGGAGAAATGTGTACAGAGAAAAACAATGTATCATGTTTAACAATTGTCTTTACCAACCATTTATGCTAAATAATATCAATCAAAAGAAAATATCACTTAAGTTTATGAAAATATTAAAATATTTCTTAGTCTGATTCAGCAAACTTGTTGTATTAATTTCTTTTCTCCAAAGATCATAATATTAAAATAAGGCTACTACAGAAAACTGGTGACAGATATCGAGTTGCAAGTCCTCTCTTCCTACATTTACAGAATGAAATATAAAATGAATTTGTTTAACGTTACTAGTAACCAGATTCTAAACCTCAAAGAATAATAACTGGCTCACGGCTAGGCTACAGAGACGTGCAATTTCACTTGATTTTTCAAACTTGATGTGTACATTTTCAGCAGGAATCTTATATATTGAAACATAAATAAAAGCATAAACATTCAATAAAATTGACACAAAAGTGGATCAAAAGGTAAGAAACTCATTAAAAATGTCTTACATTTCTCTTTGAATAGAAACTGAGATGATTTTGTACTCAAAATATGACAGGCAATAAGGCACTTATTTTACCTGATGTGCACCTGGCTGCCAATATAAGGTTGATCATTTCTTTTCTAATTATTCTTTGATGTCATCCACGTCAAAGACCATCTAAGACAAACATACATATGAGCCACAGAAGCTTGAGTTTCTAGAACTTGAATAAATTAAATTAAATCAGATTTAAAGTCCACTGTGTTCACTCACTTTGCGATCCTTCCCATCCTGTGTACTAGATTCTATATGGTTTTTGCCAGCATCAGTCCAGTATAGCCGGGGTGTAGACTCCTTGTAGTCTATTGCTAGTCCATTTGGCCATTTCAGATTCTCACTAATCAGGACAGTTTTCATCAGGCCATCCATCCCTGCCTTCTCAATCTTAGCATTCTTACCCCAGTCAGTCCAGAACATGTATCTGAAAATATCAGTGAAATGTAAAGTGGAATCTAAGAAGGCTGTCACCCATACCTGCCAAATCCACAAGAGGTTGTAATCTAAGTGGCTAAAAAGCTTAAGCTAAGCAGAGAATGCAAGCTAGCAAGCTACATATTACATATCATAATTACAAAACACCATATTAAACAATGACTGTCTTTAATCTGTTAATAACCTGAATATTATTATGTCTTAAGTTCTTGTCACAAACTGGCCAAACTTCAAGCAGATTTGTACAAAAACTCAAACATGTTTACAAAGTCTATTAATAACATATACTGTATCCAGAATACATTTGAAATGTTCCGCTGTAATGGATTATAAACCAACTCGACAAATCTTGCAACAATCATGCTTATGTCCTGAATCACATTGCTGATGTATTCTTTAAAATTTCTGAAACTCTGAAAATTTTTCTTAAGTTCAAGCAGATTCTCTCCTTAAACAACATTCAGACTCATTTAACATTCATGAATGTTAAAGAGATGTTCTTCTTAGCATTCTCTTTAATAACTATTATGATTATGTCAGTTTACAAAGAATGCTGCCATCTTGATTCTGTCTAAATCTCAGTTTACAAAACAACAATGCCATCTCATTGACAACATTCAAAACTAAATCTGGGGCAAAATAGTACTGTCTTTCAGTACTAATATATATCAGGCTACAAGTGGATTGAACTATGAGGTACACACAGATAAGTCAATGAGAGATTCTCGTCACACTAGATCACTCACCCTACTAACATCTGTCTCATTGTCAAACAGATGTCAGAAGTTGATGAAGAAAACTGGCATATGATTTCACAATATTGTTGCATATGTACTTTATATCTACATTCATATTTTACAATACATGAGCATAATTTGTCCATTACTGAAACATCTGTATACCAGGATAATGTCAAAATTTGTAAAATTCCACTGAGCAGCTTTACAAGATAAAAGGTAACATATTTTTCTGTTTCTAGTCAAAGGATTTACACTGTACAAGTAAATGAAAAAAAATGGACCAAAACCTTACTGTTAATTTTCTTTGACAGTTTTCTCTAAAGTCAAAAATGCATGTGACCATGCTCAATTGTCTTTGTTTCATAACAATTTGCATCAAGTATGATGAGAATCTACCTGGAGGCTTACGAATTGCATGTAAATTATAAACTGTAACCAAAACTATATAAAAAAATTAACAATGACAATGTTGACAGTAAAGTGACTGCCATGTCTCACTTCCCAATTAAACCTGCCTCTAATGTGAACTATTCAACAACTCCACTTTGAGCAGAGAATTCAGCACAAGCTCCAAATTACTACAGAAAAGTAGATCTATTATGCAACCATCTTTCTTCAGTGACCATTTTTCCTACTTCCCAAGGTGGCTGCTTAAGTCGGCTTTGACTAATATTTTAGCAGTGCCTCGAGTCTTACCCTGAGATAGGATCCACAATGATATCACGAGGTTGGTCAAGGTCCTCCCAGATGAGTATGGACCGCATGCTGCCGTCCAGATTGGCAACTTCAATCAAGTTCATTTCATCTTCTGTCCAGTAGATCTTGCGACTTCCCCAGTCAAGTGATAGCCCAGCTGGACTGTCCAAGCTTGACCCAACAATGATCTGTTACAAGAATAAAACTTATTTCATTCTATATAATGATACCCATATTCTCCAATGCAGTATAAAACTGTAATAAAGCTTAAGAACTCGATGTCTTATCACCGTAATATCTAGCAAAAGAAATATGCCTAACTGAAATTAAGCAGGCAAGACAAACACATAAAACTAGAAATGATAATCGCTGTTCCTCATGTTCTCAATAAAACCATCAATAACTTGATTGTAAACTGTAGCCGAAACTATAAATGTATTTTTTAACAATGGCATTGTTGACGGTAATGTCCTCTATATAAGATCCATGTATTGATCAGTTGCAGCAACCCCTTCCAGCATGCAGAAGGAATGTGAGTAATACAAATTAGGAACTTGAACATAAATATATGGCTACTTTAACATTTATCAAGCTATTCATTTTTTAAGCATTAAACCTGAGAGAATCAAAATGATTTTGGGTTGAAATGTGCTTCCAACAGATTTCTTTCATTTCCACAGTGTTCGATGCTTAAGACCGTCAAGAAAAGACAGCAACAGCATGATTGCCTATTCTATATCCCAATTTGAATTTCTGCTAAGACAGAAATGCCAGCTGCTTTTGTTTCAAGTAAATTTAATTGTATATCATGCTTAAGCATTAATATTCCATTCATACTGAAGTTTACCACTTGGAAAACTTCAAATATACGTATCACAAACTGGTACCACTTGGAAAAATTCAAATATACATATCACAAACTGGTACCACTTGGAAAAATTCAAATATACGTATCACAAACTGGTACCACTTGGAAAAATTCAAATATACATATCACAAACTGGTACCACTTGGAAAAATTCAAATATACATATCAAAAACTGGTACCACTTGGAAAAATTCAAATATACATATCACAAACTGGTACCACTGGGAAAAATTCAAATATACGTATCACAAACTGGTACCACTTGGAAAAATTCAAATATACATATCACAAACTGGTACCACTTGGAAAAATTCAAATATACATATCACAAACTGGTACCACTTGGAAAAATTCAAATATACATATCACAAACTGGTACCACTTGGAAAAATTCAAATATACATATCACAAACTGGTACCACTTGGAAAAATTCAAATATACATATCACAAACTGGTACCACTTGGAAAAATTCAAATATACATATCACAAACTGGTAGAACTTGGAAAAATTCAAATATACATATCACAAACTGGTACCACTTGGAAAAATTCAAATATACATATCACAAACTGGTACCACTTGGAAAAATTCAAATATACATATCACAAACTGGTACCACTTGGAAAAATTCAAATATACATATCACAAACTGGTACCACTTGGAAAAATTCAAATATACACATCACAAACTGGTACCACTTGGAAAAATTCAAATATACACATCACAAACTGGTAGAACTTGGAAAAATTCAAATATACATATCACAAACTGGTACCACTTGGAAAACTTCAAATATACATATCACAAACTGGTAGAACTTGGAAAACTTCAAATATACATATCACAAACTGGTAGAACTTGGAAAACTTCAAATATACATATCACAAACTGGTACCACTTGGAAAAATTCAAATATACACATCACAAACTGGTACCACTTGGAAAAATTCAAATATACATATCACAAACTGGTACCACTTGGAAAACTTCAAATATACATATCACAAACTGGTAGAACTTGGAAAACTTCAAATATACATATCACAAACTGGTACCACTTGGAAAACTTCAAATATACATATCACAAACTGGTACCACTTGGAAAAATACAAATATACGTATCACAAACTGGTAGAACTTGGAAAACTTCAAATATACATATCACAAACTGGTACCACTGGGAAAAATTCAAATATACATATCACAAACTGGTACCACTTGGAAAAATTCAAATATACACATCACAAACTGGTACCACTTGGAAAAATTCAAATATACATATCACAAACTGGTACCACTTGGAAAAATTCAAATATACATATCACAAACTGGTACCACTTGGAATACTTCAAATATACGTATCACAAACTGGTAGAACTTGGAATACTTCAAATATACATATCACAAACTGGTACCACTTGGATAAATTCAAATATACGTATCACAAACTGGTAGAACTTGGAATACTTCAAATATACATAACACAAACTGGTAGAACTTGGAATACTTCAAATATACATATCACAAACTGGTACCACTTGGAAAATTCAAATATACACATCACAAACTGGTACCACTTGGAAAAATTCAAATATACATATCACAAACTGGTAGAACTTGGAATACTTCAAATATACACATCACAAACTGGTAGAACTTGGAAAACTTCAAATATACATAACACAAACTGGTAGAACTTGGAATACTTCAAATATACATATCACAAACTGGTAGAACTTGGAATACTTCAAATATACATATCACAAACTGGTACCACTTGGAATACTTCAAATATACACATCACAAACTGGTAGAACTTGGAATACTTCAAATATACATATCACAAACTGGTAGAACTTGGAATACTTCAAATATATATATCACAAACTGGTGCTACTTGGAATACTTCAAATATACATATCACAAACTGGTAGAACTTGGAAAACTTCAAATATACACATCACAAACTGGTAGAACTTGGAAAACTTCAAATATACATATCACAAACTGGTAGAACTTGGAATACTTCAAATATACATATCACAAACTGGTAGAACTTGGAAAACTTCAAATATACATATCACAAACTGGTAGAACTTGGAATACTTCAAATATACATATCACAAACTGGTACCACTTGGAATACTTCAAATATACATATCACAAACTGGTAGAACTTGGAATACTTCAAATATACATATCACAAACTGGTACCACTTGGAAAAATTCAAATATACGTATCACAAACTGGTAGAACTTGGAATACTTCAAATATACATAACACAAACTGGTAGAACTTGGAATACTTCAAATATACATATCACAAACTGGTACCACTTGGAATACTTCAAATATACATAACACAAACTGGTAGAACTTGGAAAACTTCAAATATACATATCACAAACTGGTAGAACTTGGAATACTTCAAATATATATATCACAAACTGGTACCACTTGGAAAATTCAAAAATACACATCACAAACTGGTACCACTTGGAAAAATTCAAATATACATATCACAAACTGGTAGAACTTGGAAAACTTCAAATATACATAACACAAACTGGTAGAACTTGGAATACTTCAAATATACATATCACAAACTGGTAGAACTTGGAATACTTCAAATATACATATCACAAACTGGTACCACTTGGAATACTTCAAATATACACATCACAAACTGGTAGAACTTGGAATACTTCAAATATACATATCACAAACTGGTAGAACTTGGAATACTTCAAATATATATATCACAAACTGGTGCTACTTGGAATACTTCAAATATACATATCACAAACTGGTAGAACTTGGAAAACTTCAAATATACACATCACAAACTGGTAGAACTTGGAAAACTTCAAATATACATATCACAAACTGGTAGAACTTGGAATACTTCAAATATACATATCACAAACTGGTAGAACTTGGAAAACTTCAAATATACATATCACAAACTGGTAGAACTTGGAATACTTCAAATATATATATCACAAACTGGTACCACTTGGAATACTTCAAATATACGTATCACAAACTGGTAGAACTTGGAATACTTCAAATATACATATCACAAACTGGTACCACTTGGAAAAATTCAAATATAAGTATCACAAACTGGTAGAACTTGGAATACTTCAAATATACATAACACAAACTGGTAGAACTTGGAATACTTCAAATATACATATCACAAACTGGTACCACTTGGAATACTTCAAATATACATAACACAAACTGGTAGAACTTGGAAAACTTCAAATATACATATCACAAACTGGTAGAACTTGGAATACTTCAAATATATATATCACAAACTGGTACCACTTGGAAAATTCAAATATACACATCACAAACTGGTACCACTTGGAAAAATTCAAATATACACATCACAAACTGGTAGAACTTGGAATACTTCAAATATACACATCACAAACTGGTAGAACTTGGAAAACTTCAAATATACTTAACACAAACTGGTAGAACTTGGAATACTTCAAATATACATATCACAAACTGGTCGAACTTGGAATACTTCAAATATACATATCACAAACTGGTACCACTTGGAATACTTCAAATATACACATCACAAACTGGTAGAACTTGGAATACTTCAAATATACATATCACAAACTGGTAGAACTTGGAATACTTCAAATATATATATCACAAACTGGTGCTACTTGGAATACTTCAAATATACATATCACAAACTGGTAGAACTTGGAAAACTTCAAATATACACATCACAAACTGGTAGAACTTGGAAAACTTCAAATATACATATCACAAACTGGTAGAACTTGGAATACTTCAAATATACATATCACAAACTGGTAGAACTTGGAAAACTTCAAATATACATATCACAAACTGGTAGAACTTGGAATACTTCAAATATACATATCACAAACTGGTACCACTTGGAATACTTCAAATATACACATCACAAACTGGTAGAACTTGGAAAACTTCAAATATACATATCACAAACTGGTACCACTTGGAATACTTCAAATATACACATCACAAACTGGTAGAACTTAGAATACTTCAAAACCTCTTCAGTCTCACTTTGCATAATAATATTACCAAATAATTTATTTAGTGAATTTATTTTATATTGGTTTAACATTTTCTTCATTAAATGATTTGTATATGGCTAATACAAAATGCAATACAAACTGATACTGGCAATATTTACCATATTCTATAACATCAGCTTATAAATGTATAGAGTCAAATAGCATTCACTTATTTACCATATTCTATAACATCAGCTTATAAATGTATATAGTCAAATAGCATTCACTTATTTACCATATTCTATAACATCAGCTTATAAGTGTATATAGTCAAATAGCATTCACTTATTTACCATATTGCAACAGCTTCTGTGTGTATCAACTAGTTTGATTTTTAACTTGCACCTGGTTAATGGCTACCTACAGAGCTTTGAATTTTATTTATTACCAACTGAACAATTTAGCAAATGAAAATCTGAATGTATGAGAAGATGCCATTGTTATTTCTGCTTGTCAATATCAGCTGATTGCTTCTTCTTAACTTTGTAAGACTGGTCTTTGCTAAAAGTGCCATTAACCAACCAATTATAGCTAATAACTTTATAGCAAGAATTAACGGTTTAGTGGACACTCTCACTGTAGGAACAATACTATGATATACATGAAATAATTATAAAATATGAATATAAAATTGTTACCATACATAAAAATGAAGAAAATTATGTCATCACCAGAAAGCAATACCATTTTCTCACCATCTTCTGACTGAAACTGAAAGTACTTCAGAAGGATCTTTGATGATGATGATGAATTTGAATTATAGTGCTATATCGCCCACTAGGGGCATGTAGCACTGTTTCAAGTTTCCAGCAAAGCTGGATATTTAATTTCTCCTGGGAGTGAGGAATGGTGCCACTTGTACTACATGTATTTAATTTGGTTGTCAGGTCGGGGTTACTATTAAGTAACCATCGACCCGAATGGAGGACCCTGGGTGAGTGGGAATAGACCGAACACACACTCAACACTAACAGCCAATTATGTGTGTTAATGGTGTGCAATGGCACCAGTGGAGGTATTGGAAATTAGTTTCACATCTCCTGCATTTTGAAGCTATCCGAGTTGTGGCAATAAGAGAGGTACCATTACATCCAAGGATGTCGTACAGCCTGCAACGTTGTGATTCCGTGCTTAATTCAAATCTTTATGTCTATTGCTAACACATATCAAGTCCGTGCAAGATCAATTTAAGTACAGAAAAATCTGTCTGAATAATATAGTCTAGGGATTGTGCACTCTGCATCAGGAATTATTATCTAGAGATTAATTTATTTTTAAAAATATTAGAAACGATCTATTTAGGAAGTATACATTATCTGAAGAGTCATTAAGTTTTCATTATATGAGCGATTAAACATAGTTACCTCTTCATTGCTCCCATCCCACTTGGCTCGACTGATAGTGTTGGCTCCTACATCTGTCCAGTAAATCGTATCATTTGTACTGTCAAAATCCACGGCCATTGTGCTCTCGATGTTACTCAGAGGAATCACGACATCGGACTGATCAGGACTATTCAGAGTAATCCGCCTCACGTCCGATCGAGTCGTAAATAACAAGAATACATCAATGTCTGAAAATAAGATTAAAAGACCAGTAGTCAGATAAGTGCTGGCTTCAGGAAGGAATAGAGCATTGTTGATTTTTTCCTACTTCTTTAATTAATGCAGCTTGTGTTAATGATCCATCTTTTGCACTGTAGCCAAAAAATACTCATCTTGTGCAGTCATAAGTATTTTAATCTCTATACAAGATTTAAACTTCAAGGTATGTCACTAACTTTTAAAATACTGATTTGTCAGTCTCCATCAGCATAGCATCAAAAGTAAAGCCACACACTGGTTAACAAAGCTCTGACATTTAATTTTAAATAAACAACAAGTTTTTATTGATCATGTATACAACTGAATAGCATCAATCATAATCAGATAATAAGCAGATAAAGTCTTATTTAAAAAAAAAACAGAAAACAAAGTGCCTAGCATACAAGGTGAGATTATTTATAACTGAAATGAATTAATAAATACAAATCTTGCTCACAATAAAACACTCGAAATCTCGATGATCTAAACTACCCAAGTTTGATCAAAAACTCGAAATCTCGATGATCTAAACCACCCAAGTTTGATCAAAAACTCTAAATCTTGATGATCTAAACCACCCAAGTTTGATCAAAAACTCGAAATCTCGATGATCTAAACCACCCAAATTTGATCAAAAACTCGAAATCTCGATGATCTAAACCACCCAAGTTTGATCAAAATCAGATAAGAAATATTTACTAAACAGCTCAAAAGCTTAGCCAATCAGATCCATGCTCACCCATTAATGCCTTGATCTTGGCTCATTAATTTGTCCAACATATCGAAGAAATCTACCATACCTTACAAGACTAATCAATGCATTATCAAAAATATGGCCTCTAATGTGGTAACAAAATAAGCCAATCAGATTCAAGGTTAACTCATTATTATGCAATGACCTCAATCATTATCATATAAACATAAATAAACATATATTTCAAGTCTGATTGAAATTGGAAAATAAATATGGTCTCCATAGTGGTAACAATCTAAGCCAATCAGATTCAAGACAACCTCATTAACAGATATGCATCTACAGCTCTAAGCCAATCAGATTCAAGACAACCTCATTAATAGATATGGTAACAAGCTAAGCCAATCAGATTCAAGACAAACTCATTAATAGATATGGTAACAAGCTAAGCCAATCAGATTCAAGACAAACTCATTAATAGTTGTGCATCTACAGCTCTCTGAAGATCTAAGTAAATATCCCAAGCCTGATCAAAAATGGGTCAGAAATATGGCCCCTCAAATGGTAATTGCCTCAGAGTGGTAACTGCCTCCAGAGTGGTAATTGGCTCAGAGTGGTAATTGCCTCAGAGTTATAATCAACCAATCAGATGCAGCACAACCTCATAAATATGTGTCAATTCACTCTTTATTAAACATGTGAATGATCATCATGATATAACCATTTTATCCAAGTCTGAACAATGTTGTTATTTTTTTATGTTTATCTTTCAGTACAATATCCTTTCTTCAGGTACAGCCGCATGTGCATCCACCAAAAACATAACAATTTGGGAAGTATCACTGACTACTTCTAAATCTTTTTCAATGAGTCTAAGATATTTTGATTTGCTTCAGAAATGCAAAGGTTCAATGTCATTTAGTGAGCTTGGAGACAAAGGAATCAGCAACAACAAGGGAAACCACAAGCAATGTATGGCCAAATGCTACACACAGCACTTAGCAGCAATGTATGGCCAAATGCTACACACAACACTTATCAGCAGATCTTGATTGAAGATCTGCATGTACATGCCAATCTGTCATATACAAATTCAGAATTCAGAAGCTGAGAAGCCCTTTTACACAAGAAATAGAAGCTATGTTAAGGACTATCCAACATAAGATTTTATATTATCATACAATAATAAATTAGTATGTTTACAAGTTTCAGTTACTTGCAAAGTTCTGTTGCAAAGATGTCAATTTAAAATGAGAACATAAAAACAATGCTTATTTAAGAAAAACTTACTTTCAATGCATGTTTTTTTGTCCTCCTTTAGATGTAATCCTGTGGGACAGGCACAACTATAGGATCTTGAGTTGGGAAGGCACAGATGACTGCAACCACCATTATTTCTCCCACAGTGATTTCTTGCTGCAATGAAACATGTTGTATAATTCTGCATAATTAATCATTACTGAGATATGCCCAAGTTTTATAATCTACCAGTATGCTGGTGAAAAATTCAATTTTCACTTACTTACAGTTCCAGCGTACAAAATGAAAAATTAACATGTCCGCCCACTTGTCTCTCCAAGTTAATACTGTGAGTATATTTATTTTCAATGGAATCAATTTTGTGATTTTAAAAAAATGCCATTTTTGTTAGGAAGTTAAATTCATGAACTGGAGAGGAGTTCCTGTTATCTCCACAGATGCATCATTGTTAACCAGGTCTTTAAATCTATAAAACTAGGCACCCCATTAAAAAATAGTGAATTCTCAGTATATTGCAAGTTCCAATGGATTACTGCCCAACACTACTGCTCAGTGCAAGTCATTACAGCATGACATATGTTGTGAGTTCCAATGGATTACTGTCCAACATTACTGCTTAGTGCAAGTCATTACAACATGACAGTATGTTCCAAGTTCCAATGGATTACTGCCCAACATTACTGCTCAGTGTAAGTCATTGCAGCATAACATATGTTGTGAGTTCCAATGGATTACTGCCCAACACTACTGCTTAGTGCAAGTCATTACAGCATAACATATGTTGTGAGTTCCAATGGATTACTGCCCAACACTACTGCTTAGTGCAAGTCATTACAGCATAACATATGTTGTGAGTTCCAATGGATTACTGCCCAACATTACTGCTTAGTGCAAGTCATTACAGCATAACATATGTTGTGAGTTCCAATGGATTACTGCCCAACACTACTGCTTAGTGCAAGTCATTACAGCATAACATATGTTGTGAGTTCCAATGGATTACTGCCCAACACTACTGCTTAGTGCAAGTCATTACAGCATAACATATGTTGTGAGTTCCAATGGATTACTGCCCAACACTACTGCTTAGTGCAAGTCATTACAGCATAACATATGTTGTGAGTTCCAATGGATTACTGCCCAACACTACTGCTTAGTGCAAGTCATTACAGCATAACATATGTTGTGAGTTCCAATGGATTACTGCCCAACACTACTGCTTAGTGCAAGTCATTACAGCATAACAGTATGTTGTGAGTTCCAATGGATTACTGCCCAACACTACTGCTTAGTGCAAGTCATTACAGCATAACATATGTTGTGAGTTCCAATGGATTACTGCCCAACACTACTGCTCAGTGCAAGTCATTACAGCATAACATATGTTGTGAGTTCCAATGGATTACTGCCCAACACTACTGCTTAGTGCAAGTCATTACAGCATAACAGTATGTTGTGAGTTCCAATGGATTACTGCCCAACACTACTGCTTAGTACAAGTCATTACAGCATAACATATGTTGTGAGTTCCAATGGATTACTGCCCAACACTACTGCTCAGTGCAAGTCATTACAGCATAACATATGTTGTGAGTTCCAATGGATTACTGCCCAACACTATTGCTTAGTGCAAGTCATTACAGCATAACATATGTTGTGAGTTCCAATGGATTACTGCCCAACACTACTGCTTAGTGCAAGTCATTACAGCATAACATATGTTGTGAGTTCCAATGGATTACTGCCCAACACTACTGCTCAGTGCAAGTCATTACAGCATAACATATGTTGTGAGTTCCAATGGATTACTGCCCAACACTACTGCTCAGTGCAAGTCATTACAGCATAACATATGTTGTGAGTTCCAATGGATTACTGCCCAACACTACTGCTTAGTGCAAGTCATTACAGCATAACATATGTTGTGAGTTCCAATGGATTACTGACCAACACTACTGCTTAGTGCAAGTCATTACAGCATAACATATGTTGTGAGTTCCAATGGATTACTGCCCAACACTACTGCTCAGTGCAAGTCATTACAGCATAACATATGTTGTGAGTTCCAATGGATTACTGCCCAACACTACTGCTCAGTGCAAGTCATTACAGCATAACATATGTTGTGAGTTCCAATGGATTACTACCCAACACTACTGCTCAGTGCAAGTCATTACAGCATAACATATGTTGTGAGTTCCAATGGATTACTGCCCAACACTACTGCTTAGTGCAAGTCATTACAGCATAACATATGTTGTGAGTTCCAATGGATTACTGCCCAACACTACTGCTCAGTGCAAGTCATTACAGCATAACATATGTTGTGAGTTCCAATGGATTACTGCCCAACACTACTGCTTAGTGCAAGTCATTACAGCATAACATATGTTGTGAGTTCCAATGGATTACTGCCCAACACTACTGCTTAGTGCAAGTCATTACAGCATAACAGTATGTTGTGAGTTCCAATGGATTACTGCCCAACACTACTGCTTAGTGCAAGTCATTACAGCATAACATATGTTGTGAGTTCCAATGGATTACTGCCCAACACTACTGCTCAGTGCAAGTCATTACAGCATAACATATGTTGTGAGTTCCAATGGATTACTGCCCAACACTACTGCTTAGTGCAAGTCATTACAGCATAACAGTATGTTGTGAGTTCCAATGGATTACTGCCCAACACTACTGCTTAGTGCAAGTCATTACAGCATAACATATGTTGTGAGTTCCAATGGATTACTGCCCAACACTACTGCTCAGTGCAAGTCATTACAGCATAACATATGTTGTGAGTTCCAATGGATTACTGCCCAACACTATTGCTTAGTGCAAGTCATTACAGCATAACATATGTTGTGAGTTCCAATGGATTACTGCCCAACACTACTGCTTAGTGCAAGTCATTACAGCATAACATATGTTGTGAGTTCCAATGGATTACTGCCCAACACTACTGCTCAGTGCAAGTCATTACAGCATAACATATGTTGTGAGTTCCAATGGATTACTGCCCAACACTACTGCTCAGTGCAAGTCATTACAGCATAACATATGTTGTGAGTTCCAATGGATTACTGCCCAACACTACTGCTTAGTGCAAGTCATTACAGCATAACATATGTTGTGAGTTCCAATGGATTACTGCCCAACACTACTGCTTAGTGCAAGTCATTACAGCATAACATATGTTGTGAGTTCCAATGGATTACTGCCCAACACTACTGCTCAGTGCAAGTCATTACAGCATAACATATGTTGTGAGTTCCAATGGATTACTGCCCAACACTACTGCTCAGTGCAAGTCATTACAGCATAACATATGTTGTGAGTTCCAATGGATTACTGCCCAACACTACTGCTTAGTGCAAGTCATTACAGTATAACATATGTTGTGAGTTCCAATGGATTACTGCTCAACACTACTGCTCAGTGCAAGTCATTACAGCATAACATATGTTGTGAGTTCCAATGGATTACTGCCCAACACTACTGCTTAGTGCAAGTCATTACAGCATAACATATGTTGTGAGTTCCAATGGATTACTGCCCAACACTACTGCTTAGTGCAAGTCATTACAGCATAACATATGTTGTGAGTTCCAATGGATTACTGCCCAACACTACTGCTCAGTGCAAGTCATTACAGCATAACATATGTTGTGAGTTTCAATAGATTACTGCCCAACACTACTGCTTAGTGCAAGTCATTACAGCATAACATATGTTGTGAGTTCCAATGGATTACTGCCCAACATTACTGCTTAGTGCAAGTCATTACAGCATAACATATGTTGTGAGTTCCAATGGATTACTGCCCAACACTACTGCTCAGTGCAAGTCATTACAGCATGACAGTATGTTGTGAGTTCCAATGGATTACTGCCCAACATTACTGCTTAGTGCAAGTCATTACAGCATAACATATGTTGTGAGTTCCAATGGATTACTGCCCAACACTACTGCTCAGTGCAAGTCATTACAGCATGACAGTATGTTGTGAGTTCCAATGGATTACTGCCCAACACTACTGCTTAGTGCAAGTCATTACATAACAGCTGCACTAATGTCTTGCTTGAACATTCAGGTCTGATGCTCCAACACCTAAAGGACAAGTTGTACAGGTCATGTAAAGAAGTGATGGCGACCATTTCAGTTATGGTTGTAATTTTTTGAGAATCTTGATTACAAATACTCTTAAATGAAGATTATTTGGCTGCTTTAGATCATTATCATATATATTCAATTATAAGTTGACTAACATACCCCCCAACCCCCATTTGGTTTTTTAAAGCTGCAAAAGGCTAATTTCTTTTTGACCCTCCAGTAAATCAGGGCTAGTCAAATTCAGCTTCAGTGGTCATCAAGGAGTCAAAACTGAACCTTGAAAAAAAAATTCCAGTCCTGAATGGCGATCAAGAATCTACATACCTGGTGGCTGCCTCTGTGGATGAAGAGTGTGAATATCCATAGGGAAATGAAGTCGGCTGCTCACTGTTTCCACATCATTCCCTGTGAATTTGTTGGCTTTATTGATACTCTTTGTGTGCCAGTCTGTCCAATATAATTCATCCTCAAACAAGGTCAGTGCAAATGGATGAGGTAGACCTGTATGGAAATTAATCTCAGTTATACAACAATTACTACAATACCTAAAACCATGATGTACCGTGTAAGTAATACAAACTACAACAATTACTACAATACCTAAAACCATGATGTACAGTGTAAGTAATACAAACTACAACAATTACTACAGTACCTAAAACCATGATGTACAGTGTAAATAATACAAACTACAACAATTACTACAATACCTAAAACCATGATGTACAGTGTAAGTAATACAAACTACAACAATTACTACAATAACTAAAACCATGATGTACATTGTAAGTAATACAAACTACAACAATTACTACAATACCAAAAACCATGATGTACAGTGTAAGTAATACAAACTACAACAATTACTACAATAACTAAAACCATGATGTACATTGTAAGTAATACAAACTACAACAATTACTACAATACCTAAAACCATGATGTACATTGTAAGTAATACAAACTACAACAATTACTACAATACCTAAAACCATGGTGTACAGTGTAAATAATACAAACTTGAACAGCATTAGGTAACAATGTGTTTTTATTACATTAAGTTTTAAAGCATAAAACAAATAGGCAATGTCAATCACATGGTTGCTACGAGAGTGCCAAAAATGAACAGAAACAACTATCTGATTTATCTTTATTTAATATATAAAAAACTTTATTTACACACACAAGTTTTGTAACAGATGCAGTTCATTAATAAAATGCCCCACCTTAAAAACTGAAAATTCATCTAATGAGAATGGCAGGGCAAGAATTTCCCCTATGTGTAAAAATCTTGAAGCAATCACTGTCCCCAAATTAGATAACTCCATTGTTCCCACCAGAGATACCAAAATTCTAATGGCTCTGAATTGTCAATTTTTCTCAGATATTATCATGGTAGCCAGACATTTTTGATAAAAATATTGAAAGAAGACATACAAAGTTGGAAAATACATTCGTTCCCAGTGGATATGTCCGGATTAATGAGTTTTACGAATAACTGAATCATGCACAATTTTTTTTACGATATCATCACACCGTATATATACATGTATATGCTAGCTTTAAATGTAATGTGCTGTAAAAAGTATAACGAATACAAATTGTTATCTCGCAGTTTAATGTGTTATGGTAAACTAATAAAATGCAGTCACTTTTATAAGTCGTATTTTACAGCTGTTACAAGGAAGAGTTTAACATTGTTTTTTCTGCGTTTATCGTGGTATAAACTGTCAGTTGCCAACTCACACTGCAAATAACGCCCGAAATTTCAATTGCTCACAATGTTTTTTGTTTCCATCATTAAGAAACGTAAATCTTAATTGAGCGTAATAATACATGTTTTGGTGGGTTTTTTTACGTAGATTTTTATAGCACTTGGGGTTGTCCTGCTTTATCGTAATAAGATCATCATAATACCAGTCCTTGATTCAATGGAAGCCTATGTATGGAATTTGAACACTGATACCGTGAATTTGATATTTTAGCTTAATGGACACGTGTATTCAAAGTGGAGCTCAATATTTAAAGTCACAATTCATGGCCAAGAATGTTTTTTATTCGGAAATGAAGCCCTATACTGTCCACACCTTAAATCATTCAACTTTGTTTGTACAGCCATCAATAAAACTTTGTTACATACAACTGGTAAACAACAAATAGGCTTGATGACACTTTTAATCTATTTACCATATGTTATGTCAAAAAGCGTGAACGATTTGATCCCAGTGTGTTTATATAATTATTACCACCCCCGTCGCCAACTAGCTAAAACATTGTTTACACAATCTGGTTACAATATGGTTACGCTACTTAGTTATTGATAGTGGCCATATATTCTCATGGGCTTCACTATTATGTTTTATGTATTATTCTGCTGAATGTATTTTCATATAAGATTTTTCAAATTTTCTTATTTTTTGGACAGATTATTTTCGTATTATCGAGAAAAGTTTTAATGTAATTTTACACTTTGGTCCCCGATTTTTATTCCGGATCTGAAACGCAAATTTCTGGATTAATGGAGCAAATTAACGTTTAGGAATTCCGTTCTCGTTGAATTATGTCCAGATAGATGGAGTCCGGATTAACGAGGCTCCACTGGATATATATATATATATTATAAAGTATTATCAAATTGCAAACTTAACTATCTTCCTATTGAGCTCTATATTTAACTTTTTTCTTTCCTACAGAATTTCACTTAACAAGTGTATGTTATTCCACTCTACTGTTTTAATAAATGTATCACTGACAACACAACCTGACTTCTAACCTTGACAACACAAAAAACTTTATTTAAGTTGTTACGGCTATTGGATTTAAATTTATTTATTTTTTAATTATTAAGTCCAAAATTTGTCATTTAGGGTTTATTATTCATTAAATGGGAAATTTTTCTAGAAAATTCAGTTGACCTGTACTTTACTGATAAACAGACTGACCTTGGCTTGGATACTTCTTTATTTGACCTTGTTTTGGACATTGTCAACAGGTCTTCAATTCCATTGGTTGGTTTCGGGGACAGCATTTTATTAGTGGCTGATTTTTCCTTCTGGTTCATTCTATCTCTACGTGACTTGAAGAAGGTACTTTTTCCATGACCTTCCAGACTCACATGATTCCTCTTGTTTACGAGGGAATTACAATATATATAGCTGTGTTTTAGAAGCTAACTTTAGAAAATTTTGGGCTTATTATAAGTTATTGGTTGTGTATTATCTGTTTGAGTTTAATTATTTTGGATTTTGTGTCAATTCGTTGGAAAAGAAGAATTATCTGGAAAAAGGACATATGTTTCATAACTTCATCTGGATGATATTAAAAACAAGAACTGTACCACGTGACATTGTCAGCCATTTTGGATTACATCGTCAGGATTCGAACCTGGAACTATTAGAACATTTATTTATCAGGACTTGAAATTCCATTAGTGGATTATTTTGTGAATTCTATATTTGTTGGATTTGATTCTCTAAAACCGTAAGTTTATTTATTTTATGAAAATAATTGTACTTAATAAATTCATTGTTAAAGTTATACAAGCTTGTTAGTTTTCACTCTTTCTGTGTTGCTGCTTATAATTCGAGCCTAAGCACGTAACAAAGTATATTTTCAATCAAGTCTAACAATAAAGTGTTAATTGATCAGTCCTCATGCAGGTCCTGAACGTTGAAAATGAAAGTCAGATCTTATTGATCTTTGTTCTTAGGTTCAAGGCTACACATTTTGTTCTAAGATCTGATATGTTCTGAAACATTCCTAAACAATATTGTTAATAAACACATGGTAATATCTACAGTACACATTGTCAGGTAGTTGTTTAATTATAGAATTTTGAAAAGTCCAGAAAATAAGCTTTCACAACCAAGTCTTTCAATTTGTGGCTTGTTGGTAAAACATAACAACTAAATGGGATAATTATGAGCACATTTATGAACCCCATAGTGTCATGTCAGCAAATGGTCATCTGAGCTCATGCATTAAGTCTAGCAAATATGGCCATTTTGGACGTTGCTGCTCACATACGATTAAGATCTTATTAATCCCTCACCTTGGCTGATGACAGTTCTACGATTTTTTCCATCCAGTCCAGCACATTCTATGACATGGTGTTTGGCATCTGCCCAATACAGTTTGTCAGCAGCATAATCTAGGGTCAGACCATTTGGCCAGAAAAGGGATGTGTTAGCAATGGTGCTTCTTTCTGTTCCATCCATACTGCTTCTCTCTATCTTTGGAACACTTCCCCAGTCTGTCCAAAATATGGCTCTGGAAAAAAGTTAAAGTATTGGTCATTCTATCATGGTTCCCGTCTCATAAAGTAAAGACAAGCCAACACAATTTAGAGCTTTTAAGTGAAATCTAACCAGAGACACCTCCATATAAAGGTCACCTACTTAAAATGAACAACGATGCATCTACTTTCTTAACAACATTTTAAGATCTTTATAAATGAAAATTGTCACGAAAGGACAAATAACTTGAGGTGTTACTTTGTGTGTATTATACAAAGGTTTCACTGTAAAGAAAGTAGTTGTAATTCGATGTAATCTGTGAAAATATTGCAATGCTCTTTTAGTAATTCTAAATTTTGCTGGCAGACCTAAAAAAAAAAAAAAAGCATCATGCAGACTCAAAGATGTTGAATATGACTGAACCATCTGCGTGCATGTCTCATGAGGCAATTAAGGAAGACAACCTTTCTGTCCCAGGATACAACTAATGATACTCATATGATCATTATAATGCATCAACCCTATACATATGCATACATACCAATTAAAAACTCAAACATATGATTTTAATGCACTTTTATGACACAGAGAACTATGATATTTTGTTATGTACAACCCATCCCAAAATGCCAAAAAGTGCAGACCCAGAATTCCATTTGCACCAGGCTATAGTTTTAGAAAAAGTCTCAAAAATTTCTCCTCTGAGACTTTAAATTATGCTTACTTCAAACAAAATCAAGATTTTTTTTCAGAAATAGGGAAAGTGGATAGGACTGTAAACTTATTTTAGATTTAAAATTTAATAAACACAATCCATCTTAATCATGAAAAGAGCTGAGAAATTCCTCAAATTTGAGGAGATTCTAAACATTTCAACTGAGACAAGACAAGATTCCTAAACCGATAAATTCAATATTTTGTATTACTGTTCAATCAATTTTAATCAAAAAAGATAATAGATATTAAAAAATCTCAATTTGCAAAGAAATATTGAGATGTTTAGTGAAATTGGTCAATAAAAGATTATTTTTTGTCCATTCTATGTACAAGTACAAGTGAACAGACAAGACCCTGACATACCATCACATTATAGGATTGCTTACCAATCTAGTTAAAAATGTAAACCAGATAGTTTGGCAGACATAAAATTTAGTGGTTTTGTTGTTGTTGTTTAAAAGTATGGAATTTTAATTTTAGCTAATAATATTTGAATTGGCTGTGGATATGTAATATTTAAAGTGGTACATTTCTGTTGGGATTTTATTTCATTATTCCACTCTGAGATCGCTAATGCTCACACATTTCTTCACACTATCAATATTCTTGCTATAAGATTCCAACCATACCCGAGGGTTAAATCAAACTTTAAAATTAGTTTACAAAATGTTCTACAATATAAACAATTTCCACTATACAACGTAGTATTAAAATTCCCAATATACAAAACAGCATAAAAATTCCCACTACACACTAATGCATTAAAAAGTTCCCACTACACAAAAAAACATTACCTTTACCTTTCCGATATTAGTGATGGATGGAATGTAGTTGGATGATTGGTTGATTGTGGATTTTATCATGAACTTGCATTGTATACTGAGCCACAAAAAATTATAGAAAATGTATTTATCATAAAGGTTTATTAGAAACAAGCAATAAATGATGATTGGTTGTTTAATTGTGGATTATATGGCACACAAGCACTGAAAGGCTATATAGCAGCTATATTGAGTGGATGGATCTAACAATGAAGAAAAATGTTCCCTAAGGTCAATAGTTGAATGTAATGTATTCTAGTACTTTTATGAGATACATCAATTAATCCAACTACATGCGAGATTTTACTGATCTTGATAATAATGACAACAAGTATTTTCCACCATATTCTATAACATAAAGCCTTCTCAAAATAAACGGGAAATAATTATCAATTACATTTGTGCAAATAACTACTCGTGCACTCACCCTTGTCCTGGATGAAGGACAATGGCTCTCGGTTTTTCCAGTCGTTCCCATATTAGCACTTTTCGCATATTTCCCTCCAGGTCTGTTACTTCTATCCTGGATGTCCCAGAGTCTGTCCAAAACAGTTTTTCATGGATCCAGTCCACCGCTAAGCCACCTGTCAAAGGTTAAGATCTACAGCATGATTCTTATTCCGATATCCAAGGCAATGAACTGCATATATCAGACATTTCTGCACACTCAATATATTTCTGCACATTGTCCACATAGAAATTTCACAAGATAGTTTCACATTCTGATTTGCAGAACTAAGAAAGTACATTCTGAAGAAATTCAATTTGTAAAACTGTAAGTATGTTTTTTACCATTCTTATTACCAGCTAAAAAAGACAGTTTATGTCATGTCATTTGCATGTTATTTGTAGGTATCCAGCAATTTTATGAAATCTGGCATCTATAGCCCACCTAAATCCGAAACACTGTATCAAAAAAGTTTGGTATGAAGCAAAGCAGCTGATAGGTGACTGTCCACGAAACATCTGCTTTAGTTGCATCAGAAACAAATTTAATCAACCAAAACAAAAACTGCCTACATGAATGTACATGTTTACTATAGAAACTAGTTCCTTTATGAGTGCAATATGAAGTGCGTGCGAGTTCAATATCATAAAATACTGAATGATTCTGACAATGTAAAGTCAACAGAGAAAAAAAAAATCGCATATAATTAAGCTATAAGTATCAGGAAAGCAACAACAAAATGGACGTTACCTGATTAATTGAAGAAGCGTGGTCTTTTATAATTTATGTGTTATACTGCAGCCTATGTTAAGATCATGCTTGGAGTCAAGACCTTATTTTGGAAAACGACCTTGTTTATACAGAGGTCTCAAAAACAATACCTTGTTTGGAAGTAAAGGTCATGTTTTGGAGACCAGGTTTGTAATATAAGACCATGTTTTGGATATAAGACCTTGTTAAAAGAAAAGACTTTGCTTCAGAAACAAGACCATGTTTTGGAGATAAGACCATGTTGGAGATAAAACCTAGTTTGGTAGTTAATACCTGTTCTGGAGACAGACTTTGTTTAGATACAAGACCTTGTTTTGCATGTGTGTGTGTGTGATTTGGATTTTTAACGTAGCTTTAACATGTTTTAGTCATATCGCAATGATGTCTGCAGTGTGGCAGTTCATAGTGATGTCTAGCATTGGGGCATCATGCCGCAGACATTTAGCATGATGTCCCACCTTGCATTGGAAGCATGCAATGCAGAAAGGTTGTTGTTGTAGTTGTAGGTTGAACGCCATGCATGGTGGCCAGTATTATGGTGGAGGAAGAACCCAGGAAAACTCCTAGAAAGAACCACCAACCCATGAGAAGCAACTGGCAAACTTTCTCACATAACTACATTAGCCGAATCTTAGACTCGAACCCACACAGACAGAGGTGAGATGATAGTGATCTGTAATGGAAAGCGCTTTAGACCACTCGGCCACTCGGGGCCCCCAATTTAGAAATGTATTTACATGCGTCACAAAATGCACACATTTAGCTGCAATCACCTTACCATACTGAAGCCACAATGAGACAAGGGATATTCATCAGATAATATCTTTGGGGAATATATCTTTACAATGTATGAGAGACTACACCTAAAACCTGAATTACTTGTACCTAAAAATGTATGAAGGCAAAAAGTGTATTTCACATCCATCATCCTTCTACATATCTGATAAATTATACTGTCAACATTATGACTTGTATGCAAAAATACATCTGATATTTAAAGGACATAAAAATATGCATATAGATTGGTGTTTCTATCCCTTATTTAAAGGACGACGACTCTCAAGTGACCACGTTTGGTCTTTCTATCCCTTATTTAAAAGAGGACTCCTCTCAAGTGAACACTTTTGGATCATCCCATAAATGGTCTCTAAACAAGGCGTGCACAAACCCCTGGTCCCCGAACATGTTCTGTTCGGCCCTCAGGGCAAAACACAGAAATCTGGTCCATGAACAGTAATTATATTAAAGAAATTAGTGTTTGCAGCCCTTGAGTGGTCTTAGAAAATGCAATCTAGCCCTTTGACCTCTGACCTTTGAAAATAAAAAACAACAGTTTTGCACCCCTGCCCTAAAACAGA
This sequence comes from Unio delphinus, assembly GCA_029339505.1. NCBI lineage: Eukaryota > Metazoa > Mollusca > Bivalvia > Unionida > Unionidae > Unio > Unio delphinus. The sequence continues at coordinate 7,758,891 of JAQISU010000115.1, read as the reverse complement.
GGTTTTCACTGTGAAAACAATATACAGTTTCATGGATACTGTAACATCAAGGACACTTTATCAGTTTTAAATTTGGACAAAAGATACAAAAATATTAAATTTCAATATCAGTCCATAATAAACCACTCCAGGTACATGGAATATTCAACATTCATTCAACATGATCAAAAATACGGATCCTTAAAAATCTGAATTTGAGCGAGAAAATTTGTCATTCGAAACAAGAAAAGACTTTTGATGCCTTCTTTTAAGTTCTGACTGTCTTTTTAAGAGAGTTCTGACTGGCTTTTAAAGAGAGAATTCTGTGTAGATTAACAACATAAACAAGAAATCAGTCATTACCTGGACTTTCCAATCCAAATTTAACCACCTCCATTATCTCACTCCCATTCAGATAGGCCCTTTTAATCTTGTCCAGGGTTACATCTGACCAGTACACATAACCCTTGTCATGGTGGAAGTCAAGGGCTATAGCATTCTCCAGTCCCTGAAGGATGGAATCATACTCAGATCTGTCTGGAAGAACACGTCTGATATCCACACGGTTGGCAAATATTAGATATGCCTTCTCTCCTGTACCAACAAATACAAATTACAAGATAATAATATTCTTACATAACTGTGTGAATGATGAATAACAAAAATTAAATAAAAAGGTGAGCATTTTGGCAGAGCTCGACCTTTTTATCAGTTACATGGCAGAGTAAAGGGCAGCATTTCTTGGAAACTCTGGACAGTTTGATATATCAATAGGAAAGAGAGATGCTGACATTATTGTATATATGTATAGGATTTAACAGCACATCAAAACAATAATGGTCATAAAGTAATGACTCCAAGTTAAGTTCTAAAAATGTGAAGATAAAGAAATGCAAAACAAACTTTAGGAAGATAAATCCTTCCAAATACATGAAAACATATAGTATACTAAAAGATGAAATTAGACTGAATGATAAAAGGAAAGATGTTATGATTCATTAAAAGGTATATAAAATAAATTATAAAGGTAAAATATATTTTTATAAATGAAATTACAGGGTCAAAATCTGCTATATAAACTACATTCCCTCAAAAGGTCCAAGATTTTCACAGCTGGTAAATCATCCTAAGTTTTCTTAACCCTTAAAGTGCTGAATTGTTTTGCAGTAAAAGGTCCCTCAGTGCTGAATTGTTTTGGAGAAAATTGAAAGAAAACTGCACAGTTTTTAAGTTGCATGTATTTCAATAAATATACACATTAGATACACAAACCCTATATGAAAAATGATGATGGATGACCATATTTTAAGATGAGCACCAATGCACTTGTGTAAGTTTAATATATTTGCATGTACAGGTGAAAATACAGGTAAAATGACAAATTACAATTGTATTTCATCTGTATTTTTGTTTGTTTTTCAATGGTAAAGTTCAAATATATCTAAGAAATATTATATTTTTTAGTAGTTTGACCATGTCCATGTACATGTACATGTTATATTTGTCACATGGTTAGTTATAAATTGTGACAATCACAGGTAAAGAAAAGGTAACAGTTTTGTAAAATCCACTCCATGAATGGCACAAATAAGTTTTGATCCCCAGAGTCAGTAATAAATGTTCTTGAACAATTTTCACTTGTTATTTATGCAGTATATTTTATCACATGTAGAATAAGTGAGGTTACAGTCAGCTATTGTGTTTATTACCTGTTCAGGTGTTACTCTAATTCATCTGAAAGCTTATAGTTGACATGTGTGTGAAATAACCTGAAACATTCAGGTACACAAAGTGCCACTTGGCATGTATCACATCTGAAAGTCGTCTGCTTTCTTCGAAATCCTTCACGGTCCTTTTTCCTTTTATTGCATGCAACACAATCACGTAAAGGGTGTGCTCGTTTGGCTCCAGGTGTTGCTGTAATAAACTCTGGGAAATGTCTCCCAATCAGGCGTTCAGGCTGCTCACCATCAAATTTTCGTCCTCTCCTAGCAGGTTCAGACACATCTCCTGCTTCCTGAACAAATGACTTCACCAATGAAACACGGAAATCATGGTGACTAAGTTTGGTGTGGACAGGTGAAAACTTCAGGTACAACTGATAGGCATTTACAATGCACACATTGAACAAATGAAAAAATAGTTTTCTCCACCATTTCTTGGATTTCCTTATAATAGGATTGTACTGGTTCAATTGGTCACATAAATCAACTCCTCCCATGTTCTTCACATAATCCACAATACATATGGGTTTCATTACAGGTGAGTTTGTTGCATAATTGGTTTTGTTGACCACTGCTATCTTAGCTTCATGGAAATTAGAGATCATATTTACATCTCGTTTATCATGGTATTTCACCAGTAACAAATTGTCTTTTCTGCGAAAAATGCACTCACCCTGGTCTAGTTTTCTCTTAATCTTCATTGCCTCTGCAACACCTAATCTGTTTGTTCGTAGGGTTCCACATGCTGAGGTATGTAGCAACTCTAGTTCATTAAAAAGTTCAGGTGATGAGTAATAGTTGTCCATATACACTCTGTGTCCTTTATTCAAAAGACTAGACTTGCAGAGTAAACCAATCACAATTTTTGTTGTTTTAGTTAGTTCATCAGTGTTTAGTTCTAGTCCTTTGCAATAACTGTCAAGGTTTCCACCTGATTTACCTGCATAAATGTGGTATCCTACACAATATCCACTGCTTGCCTCACACACCTGGAATAGCTTTATGCCAAACTTGTTGGGTTTGGCAGGGTTGTATACTCGAAATTTCAAACGACCTTTCCAAGGGCAGGTAGCCTCATCAAAACTGAGGTTCATATCTGGTGAATAAACGTTAGTAAATGCTTCATTTCTTTCAATCATTGGGCGGATCTTGTGTAATGTGTCACCTTCATTGGTCATGTTGTCTGCCAGGTGTAAATTGCTTAGAATAGCAAGAAATCTATCTCTACTCATTTTTTTGCTGAAGTATGGGGTTGATATCACATCATCAGCAGCCCAGTAGGAATCGAGATCAGATTTTTGTACCAAACCCATTGCTAAAATCAATGCAAAAAATAGTTTTAGCTGCTCAGCTGTGACCGGCTGCCATTTTTTCAAGCGACTTCTCTCCTTAAGTTCTGCCCCATGAATTCGCTGATCTGCATAACGATTTGTTTGCTCGACTATCAGATGCAAGAACTCGTCATCAAAACAAAGTTTTAAATAGTCCATAGGTTCAGTATCTGCCATCTCAACATTTAATTTTGATGTACCGGTGAATGGGGGGACAACCGGCGTGCCATCTTTTCTCGTCCAGCCTCCGTGCACATCAGACTCCAGTTCTACGTCAATTCCTGGCTCAAAATCACTCATGGATAATTCCATTAATACTTCGCCAGTTCCTATAATTTCATCCTCCTCAAATCCTTCAAAATTATCATCATCATCGCTATCATAATCCCGTATTTGTTGCAAGATATCACCATCGTATTCAGCATCTGCCATTTTAAAAACTTTTCAGGTACCAGGGCCTCAAAACTGAGTATTTGTAAAATTTCTTTGCTAAATGCATAGTAAAGTGTAATAGAATGCTTGTTCCGGGCCTCTATAAACCAATCAAATATAGTTTTACAAGCATTTATGGCTGGGTGAAGTTATAGGATGCTGTCACTGTTGCTCATCTCGAAAACGGCTAAAGCCGCGACCCGCGCTACGGGCCCACATACAACAGCGCGGCTGGAGTCGCGATACGCACTTTAAGGGTTAATCAAGTTAACACAAAAAAATACAAAATAGAAAACAAAATATCATTTTTGGGATGTAACACTGCTGCAAACATTATGTATTGTATTGTATCATAAAATCTGCATCTAACTTCTCATACTAGATACTGATGATTCCAAGCAATAGGCTAGTTACTGATGATCCCTAGCAACAGGGTAGTTAAAGCTTATCCCTAGCAACAGGCTAGATACAAACGATCCCTAGCAACAGGCTTGATATAAACGATACCTAGCAACAGGCTAGTTACAGATGATCTCTAACAATAGGTTATTACAGACATTAATGTATTTCACAAGACAGAATACTTTAAATAACTCAGATCTTTCCAGTGATTCAAAATTGTTGATTTGATTTGATTTGAACATAGTATTTATATATAGAAATAAAGTATGTAGCATTTCATTTTTTATTTATAGTTTATCTGAGTTATGAGAGGACTGTTTTTTAATAATTGATTTGTTCAATGACATTGCTGAGTGGAACACCATTTATTCTAAATGGAGAATATCTTGCTAGATTACTGTGAAAACATCCAAGAATTTGGATATTAAATAATTTTGTTGGATTATGTGAAAATTCAAGGACTTCTCTGACATTCAATTTCATTGGATTTTCCTTGAAGTATAAATTTAAAGATATTAGAACAGTTATTCATCAATGGTGCTATCACATAGGTACATTAGAACCTTCATTTGGAATATGTTTGGATAATTTCTGGATTGATATGAAATTGATAGTAAGTTTAGAGAAATTCAAGGAATTCATATAATACTGTAAGTTATTTTTAATTCTTTCACTTTGTTTAGTTTTATATTTTAGGGAAATAAATTTATATTTTGGAAAACTGAATGCTTGTTGGAATTCACCTCATCTATTTGCATAGTATAAACCCTTAAGAAATAACACTAAATTTTTAAACTGTGGTGGCCATATTGAATGCAAGATCGATCATCACAGTTTTCATTCAGAAACAACTCAACATATTAATTACAAGTCTTTTGGTTACAACCCAACATGAATTGGATCATCGATTCAGGAGGCGAAGTAATAACAAGATTTCAAGATAGCCACCAGAGGCAATACTGGATGTCAGGTCTGCATCATTTACATTTAAGCCCACCAAGACACCACAACTCTTCTGACAAAACATTTTCATGTTGAAAAGACTTTCCATTTCGGGTGACAAATGATAAGATTTTCATGATAGCTGCAATGATGTGCAAACTTGATGTCAGAAAGACACCATTTTCATTCAGAACCAACCTGACATCTTAAGAAATCTCATGAAAACCCCATGTCAATATGACCTTCCATTAAGGAAGAGTTGCAATAAAGGTGTTCAAGATAGCAAGCATGGTGGCAATATTGGTTGTCAAATCAGCACCATCATCATTTAGAATCGACTAAACATCAGACAAAAATCAATTTGATGAAAACTCAAAGGTGATTTGACCATCCCTCTAAAGATACAATAACAAGATTTTCAAGATGGCGACTATGGGCCCCGAATGGCCGAGTGGTCTAAAGCGCTGTCCGTTACAGATCACTACCATCTCACCTCTGTCTGCGTGGGTTCGAGTCTCGGATTTGGCCAATGTGGGTATGTGACAAAGCTTGCCAGTCGCTTCTCATGGGTCAGTGGTTCTTTCCAGGGTTTTCTGGGTTCTTCCTCCACCATAAATACTGGCTGCCATGTATAGCCTATCTTGTGCTGAAAAATGGCGTTAAACCATAAAAACAAACAAGCAAATAAGATGCCGACTGTGGTGGCTATAGAGACTATTATATCAGCACTATTTTCATTTGCAACCAACTTAATTTAACAAGTATTTAGAAGGAAACCACATATTAAAATGACTCGGCTGACATAAAATGTACCGAGAGCATGATTTTCAAGATGGCTGCTGAAGTGGCTATACCAGATGTCAAACTGATACCAAGACAACTGCACAAGAAACCTTAGTGAAAACCTTGTGTTAGTATGACTTTCTATTCATGAGAAGAAACAATCACAAGGTTTTCAAGACAGCCACTTGGGTGGTCATACTGGATGCCCATAAGAGTCATATGGTTAAAACTCCATGTTGATACATTGAGAGTAATATCAACCAGATTTTTAAGATGGCTACATGGGCACCAATTAAGCATCATTTTTGTTTAGGACCAAAAAGATTTAATAGTCAAGACTTTATGCTAATATGACCATTCATTCACATGGAGAATCAAGAACAAGATTATCAAGATGGCTGATTGCAGACATCCAAGCTTTTTCTATATTTTTTATCAGTTAGATATCATAAGAAGTCTTCCAGTGAAAACTGCATGTCAATAAGACCATCCAGCAATAGCAAGACTTCAATATGGCCAATGTGACAGGCCACATTTGATACCCAAGAGGCACAATTTTCATTCAGGACCAATTAGACCATGTGTTGAATGTGTGTGCATGAGTACAGTTTCATGGCAATTATCTATGTAAAATAACTGAAATTTCAGCACAGTAACATTTTTGCTTCTTTCTGCCAAGAATTTACTTTGATCACAAAATCGAAAGATACCTATTGCCTTGCATCCTCTTCCATCCGGCTTGAGTGTGTAACCTGCTGCACAGGAACAGTCATATGACCCTGGGACATTTTTACAGATCTGACTGCAGGTTCCAACTACTGAACACTCATCAAAGTCCTCACAAGTCTTCCCATCATCCCCAAGTAGGTAACCACGAGGACAGATGCACTTGGCCCCAATTTTTGTCTGCTGGCAAGTATGTGAGCATCCACCATTATCTGAACCACAACTAGCAGCAAGGTCTGGAAAAGTTATATAAAGATAAGATCTGAGATAACTATACACAACTAGCAACAACATCTGGAAATGTTACATAAAGATACAATCTGGACATACAACTATACACAACTAGCAACAACATCTGGAAAGGATACATAAAGATAAAATTTGGACATATCTTTAAACAACTAGCAACAACATCTGGAAAAATTACATACAGATAAAATTTGGACATATAACTCTACGCAACTAGCAGCAAGGTCTACTCTGTAATGCTGCCAGTCCTGGTGTTATGTCGCTATGCCAACTCTATAATGCTGCCAGTCCTGGTGTTATGTCGATATACCAACTCTATAATGCTGCCAGTCCTGGTGTTATGTCACTATACCTACTCTATAATGCTGCCAGTCCTGGTGTTATGTCGCTATACCAACTCTATAATGCTACCAGTCCTGGGTGTTATGTCCCTATATCAACTCTATAATGCTACCAGTCCTGGTGTTATGTCGCTATACCTACTCTATAATGCTGCCAGTCCTGGTGTTATGTCGCTATACCAACTCTATAATGCTGCCAGTCCTGGTGTTATGTCGCTATACCAACTCTATAATGCTGCCAGTCCTGGTGTTATGTCGCTATACCAACTCTATAATGCTGCCAGTCCTGGTGTTATGTCGCTATACCAACTCTATAATGCTGCCAGTCCTGGTGTTATGTCGCTATACCTACTCTATAATGCTGCCAGTCCTGGTGTTATGTCGCTATACCAACTCTATAATGCTGCCAGTCCTGGGTGTTATGTCCCTATATCAACTCTATAATGCTGCCAGTCCTGGTGTTATGTCGCTATACCAACTCTATAATGCTGCCAGTCCTGGTGTTATGTCACTATATCAACTCTATAATGCTGCCAGTCCTGGTGTTATGTCGCTATACCTACTCTATAATGCTGACAGTCCTGGTGTTATGTCACTATACCTACTCTATAATGCTGCCAGTCCTGGTGTTATGTCACTATACCTACTCTATAATGCTGCCAGTCCTGGTGTTATGTTGCTATACCTACTCTATAATGCTGCCAGTCCTGGTGTTATACCTACTCTATAATGCTGCCAGTCCTGGTGTTATGTCACTATACCAACTCTATAATGCTGCCAGTCCTGGTGTTATGTCGCTATACCAACTCTATAATGCTGCCAGTCCTGGTGTTATGTTGCTATACCTACTCTATAATGCTGCCAGTCCTGGTGTTATACCTATTCTATAATGATACCAGTCTTGATGTATGTTCCTATATCTCTGTCAATAAAGCTGCCCATCTTATGTTCCTTTTCTTGTGTCTATAAAGCCACTAGACATGGTGTACATTCCTATACTTATGTCTATAAAGATGCCAATTTTGGTATAACTTCTGACATAACATAGAAAGTCAGTCTTAAAACCGACTTGAAGAACAATTTCAATGCCACTGTACATTAATTTATACTTACGGCAATTTGTCTCATCTGAATTATCTCCGCAGTCATTTTTCATGTCACACACTTTTGTATTGCCGATGCACTGCCCATTGTTACAGTGATACTGGCCTGACGAACAGGTACTTGAACCTGCAAGATCAAAAAATGACTACTGCTGTATATATTTTGTTATAACGTCATTAGTGACATTATACACTGCTAAATAAACTCACCTGTATTTTTGTGACAGTGATTCATTTGGTGTTTACTTTTTCAGTTCCTTTCATTCCCAGTGAAAAATATGTCATTCAATATTACTGTCAATAGCTATTTCCTGTATCCCAAATCAGTGATGGATCCTCCCAACTCTTATTTACTATAATATTTTACCTCCTTGTAACAGCCAACTCCCTTAAATAGTTGAATTTGTTTCCTTATGTACGTGGTTGATAAAGATTTTCAAATACTATACACTGTAGTAAAATACTGTGAATTGTAGTAAAATACTATACATTGCTTTAAAACACAACACAATTTTGTATAATACAATACAGTGTAGTAAAATACTAATATAAATTGTAATAAATAGTATATAATGTAGCAAAATCCTATACACTTTAGTGAAATTGTACACACTGTAGTAAAATAATACACACTGTAGTAAAATACTACACGCTGTAGTAAAATAACATACATTGTAGTCAAATAATATACATTGTAATAAACAGTATATAATGTAGCAAAATCCTCTACACATTAGTAAAATACTAGTGTAGTAAATACTATACATTGTAGTAAAATAATATACTTTGTAATAAAATAGTATATAATGTAGCAAATCCTATACACTTTATACTACACACTGAAGTAACATACTATACAATTATGCAAAATACTATACACTGTAGCAAATATACATTGCAGTAAAATACTATTCTATATACTGTAATCAAATACTAGACATTATAGGTAGCAAAATAGTATAAACTACAGTAAAATAAATTGTAGTAAAATACTATACATTGCATTTGAATATTATACACTGTAGTAAAATAATATATGTATAGATGCAATATATGTTGTAAAAAGCATAACATTTGTAAAAGATTCTACAACTGGAACATTTGAGAATTTTAAAATAGTTTTAAAAATGTGATTATAGTCTAATAAATGCTTATTAAGTCTTGAACAAGTTAACTCTCACAGAAGAAAACTTTAGAAATATTGGTTTTGTGTAAAACTAAACAGGATATGTGTTTTCATGATTTATCATTCTTAATGTGTTTACTCTTGATTCCATAATGTCAAACTGTGTCATCTTAAGAGATACCTGTATGTCTATATGTCTGCACTTGAATATTCTTTACTATGCTATTCAAAATGCATTAGTTTTCAACACGCATTTGGAATCAATCTAACTCTGTAATCTCTGTCTTAATTTCCAGCAGGATTTAAGTGGAGGCAGGTTGTGTGGCATTTGTAGGATCTGCCCCTGCCCACCCACCCACCCAAAAAAGAAAAGAATTATATGAATTCCTGTACTGACCACATCCAATTTCATCACTATTATCAGAACAGTCATTGTCTCCATCACACTGCCATTTCTTGCTGATACAGTACCCATTGTTACACTGAAACTGGTCATGTAAACATCCATTGTATGCTGAAATACACAAATTCAGAATATAAATGTTATGTCACACAAATATATCAATTGAAAGTCATGGTTGTAAACTGGTACATCAAAAGTATAACACTGTGGTAGAAAATGGGTATAGTAAAATTATTTTTTAATACCATGATTGTAAACTGAAATGTCAAAAGTACAGCAACTATTGGCTATAGTTGTAAACTGGTACATCAGAAGTTCATCAACTATAAACCAAGGTTGTAAGCAAAGTAATTATGTGCACTGTAATGGAAATTCACAACAAAAATTCAGAATTAAATTTCTGAGAGAAATGTTTGGAAAATAAGACCTACGACTTAAGATTCAAGTTCAATTGAACTCTCAGGAGATACTTCAGATATCTAAGCCGTTATCAGTTTCTGTATACATCTCTATGTCTAACTGTTTTTTATTTACTTTTCTCTTGATTTCTCTCTCTTAAATATTATAACACATAACATACACATTAGTTTGTAGGGAAGTTTATACATAGAGCAACATAAATATAGACAATACATGTATATGGTTTGTCATTTTTAAAGCACATCAACACGTAAAGGTTATACTGTGCTGTGCTAAGCCTTACTGTCCAAAGTTCTAACTCTTGAGCCATTATTACTCTGTCAAATAGGAACAGTCAGAGAGTCTGCAAAACTTTGCTATGTACACCAGAAGTTAGATATGTGATGGATTTGTAGCTGTACATCAATTCACTGCAATACACCAGCTATGAGATATGTAATACAATTTTAAGAATAGCTAAATCAGCATACAACATTTTAAAAAACATGTGAGATAAGTGGCTTTGTTATAAAAAAAATAATTGCAAGTAAACTCACAGCAGTTTGTCTCATCTGATTTGTCATCACAATCTGGTTCCATGTCACATCTCCATGTTTCATTGATACACACACCATAGTTACACTGGAATTCACCCTTCTTACAGTTATGATGTCCTGTAGGTTTGTCTGGAATTAAAAGTTACAGAGTAAAAATAAATACCTTTTGTGTTTGCTCAACGGATATTTCATTATTTCTTGCACAACCTGGACATTTTGGGTGATATTATTTTCTTCTTTTTTAACAGGAATTCTTCAATTTTAAAACCTTCATTTAACAGAATTTACATGTAGTTTAGTCCTGCTGCATGCAGCATTAAAAACAGTATTGACAGTATCTCTTGGAAACAAAATAACCACACTGTGCAATCTAACATATAAATGCATTTTATAGGATGATCCAGAAAAATTTTCAATTATTGGACACCGTCAAGCAATTAGCATTTGCTAGTGTGTCAAGCAATTAGCGTTTGCTTGTGTGTCAAGTAATTAGCATTTGCTTGTGTGTTGAGCAATTAGCATTTGCTTGTAGTTCAAGCAATTAGCATTCACTTGTGTCAAGCAATTAGCATTTGCTTGTGTGCCCAGCATTTAGCATTTGCTTGTGTGTCAAGCAAATAGCATTTGCTTGTGTCAAGTAATTAGCATTTGCTTGTGTGTCCAGCATTTAGCATTTGCTTGTGTGTCAAGCAATTAGCATTTGCTTGTGTGTCCAGAATTTAGCATTTGCTTGTGTGTCAAGCAATTAGCATTTGCTTGTGTGTCCAGCATTTAGCATTTGCTTGTGTGTCAAGCATTTAGCATTTGCTTGTGTGTCAAGCAATTAACATTTGCTTATGTGCCCAGCATTTAGCATTTGCTTGTGTGTCAAGCAATCAGCATTTGCTTGTGTGTCAAGCATTTAGCATTTCCATTTAGCTCATGTCACAGCAGATCCATCATGATACAGCAGGTCCAACATGACACAGCAGGTATAACATGACACACCACAACAGGCAATCATGATGTCACATCATATGATGTGTTTATCTGCAATTCACTTATTTTTTTAAAAATCCACTTTATGATTTTTCTTGAAGTGTATTCACTTAAATTTGGTGAAAAGAAATATCAATACAATTAACAATGTAGTAAATGGGAGGGATGGATATATAATAAATAATAGTATTTGAAGAGTTACATATTGATGTCTTGCCTGATGTACATGGTTGCTGGTTCTGTTGCAGGGTTTAATGCCATTTTCAGCACAAGATAAGGTTATACATGGAGGCCAGTATAAGTACATAGGACTCACAAGCTCTCTCCTTTGGAATTTTATCTCATCAAAAATATCTAACATTATCACCACATTAAAGGTTCAGTATTTCCTCAGTTTCCTAAATTTTCACTAATTAGAATTGCAAGTGACTGCTGAAAAATAATAATACCAACTCAAATCAATATAAACTACAACTACCTCCTCTCTATAAGCAACATATGCCACCTGAGACCCAGATGAAATGAGACATTTCATTACTGTAGCCAGATGTGCAAAGGAACGCATTACTTCATTAAAATAGTACATATGGTTGACACAAATTAAATCTAAAAATGTATAAGCCAGACTCTTACCGCATCTTTCATCTTCACCATCTTCACAGTCCACCACTCCATCACAAAATTTTTGGGATGGTATACAAATATGCTGTTGTAGGCACAGAAACTCGCCTTCCTGGCATGGAACTTTATCTTGGTCTGCAAGACAAGTTAAACTTATTGTGAATTCATTTATTTTTCTTAGTATAAATGTTCATGGTCTTGCAAAAAAAGAGGCTACAACATTTAGTCAGCCTTATCTGAAACTCATCTCCCAATCTGCATGTTGGACTTAAGTTAACAATTCTTTAAAAGTAAACCACTGAAAATGCGCATGCCATACCTCACTCAGCTTGTGATGTGTTAGTTGCTGTAGAAACCTCTTATTACGACAGGGTTCAGTTTGTGAGACCTGTCTTTGTTGAATGCATCTAACAATTTAGGCAATGCACCGTTAGGATCATCACAAATTTTGTTTTGTACTGCTTCATATATGAACATCATGAAGAAATTATATCATCAATTTATATTCCCTCAACATGTGATTGGCTAATAACCAGATGTACCATGTTGTTTTGCAGTTACCGATTTTGTAAACATTTACAGGTTGTAAAAGTAAACAAAGCCCTTTCCATGGATAAATATTGCAACTGTAGCAACAAAAAAAACATTTTTGTGGGCACGCAAAGTTATAAACTGGAGTCCTATCACGTCAACAGAAGCACTTTAGAATTATTTACTGAGCATTATGTTCATGGTTTGTTACAAACAAACAAAAAAATTAGTATCCCTTGAAAAATTGGGAATTCACTGTATTACCTCCCTTGATCTGCTTGCAATGGCATATCACCAACTGTTGAACAATTACATACCATCTGATATTACGATACAAATGCACTTTTAATGCTTCTATGTGCAGTCTTGTTGACTAAATAGTGACATCTGACAACATTTTGCTATATACTATGTACAAAATGACACCTGACAACATTTTGCTATACACCATGTACAAAGTTACACCTGACAACATTTTGCTATACACCATGTACAAAGTTACACCTGACAACATTTTGCTATACACCATGTACAAAATGACACCTGACAACATTTTGCAATACACCATGTATAAAATTACACCTGACAACATTTTGCTATACACCATGTACAAAGATATTCTGCTCTAACTTTATTCTGTTCCTGAACAATTTTGGCAAACTTTTCAGCAGTTATGTTTGCAAACTTTCAAAATCTTACATTATAAAGAAGCTGAGTAAGTTAAGTCAAGTTGATGGTCTGCTAAAAAACATCTAAGATAAAATACTGAACCATAATATGATAAAGTAGTGACTCATTTGATGACAAATTATGTCACTCTACAAGAGAAAACAGTACTGAGCTGCCAACCCTATCAAGACCTTCTCCGTAAGGCAGTTATTTTTTCCCTTAAGTTAGATCCATTCTTAATAAGATGTAACAAAATATGTACTGCTATTGTCAAGCAAGAAAATGTTCATTCACAAGTCCAGAGGTATGATTCAAGACATTCCAACAATGTAAGACACCTCCCCTGATATTTGTGTTTTTGGGATGACCATCATGTCGTCTAAATAATGTGTCCTGAGGAAAACTAATGCAAAAAATAGAAGTGAAATTTTCAGGAATATCTCACAGAGTTGGCAGTGGATATTGATGCTTTTCAACAGATTAAAGTCATATTGCTTTAGTTGGACTTTACTTACTATTGTCATTATTGAAATCAAATTCTCATACAATCAAATGGATGTGTTTTCAAGTTCTATACGATGTACATTTCAGTTGACTGAGATGTAATGAAAGCGGGGAATGTAAAAATCGGATTAAGCTGAAGTATGTTTCTTTAACGACACAAATGAGAATATACTAAAATGGAAGAAAGTGTTTTGAAAATTTCATTTCTTTTAGGATATTTATCATCCTTCTCACCTTTTAAAAAAATAAATAACTAGTAGATCATGCATACATTTTGCATAAAAAATTACTCAAAGTTTAAGTTGTTTTAAGGTACACTGGTCAAGTTAATATGTTTCCCTGACCAATTCCACTACATCTAATATGAAACCCAGATCTGAATCAAACAAGGATAAGCTGTTATCAGGAATTTACTGCAAACAATTATATTTTCATAATTATTCTCTAAGTCCGTATTTTAAGGGCCATTTCTATAAGATTTACTACAAAATTATAGGCAGATATGAGTACTGCAGATCTAATTTATGTAAATCACTATGCTACCAGAGACAACAACACTTCAGATCTAATTTAAGTAAATCACTGTTACCAGAGACAACAACACTTCAGATCTAATTTAAGTAAATCACTGTTACCAGAGACAACAACACTTCAGATCTAATTTAAGTAAATCACTGTTACCAGAGACAACAATCGTGCATATCTAATTTAAGTAAATTACTATTACCAGAGACAACAACACTGCAGATCTAATTTATGCCAATCACTATGTTACCAGAGACAACAATATTGCAATCTAATTTTATTTAACTCTGCCATGTTGTCAGATTATATACTTGTGTGCTGTTTACACTTTTTCAGAAGCTTATTGTCTTTTCTATATTCTGTTTTTGTTGACTGGATGCCATTTTTTAGAAAATGCTACATCAGAGCAACAATTGAATAATGCAGGTATTTTGCATGAAAAATATGTGCAGTTTAAAGCATCTGAGGTAATTTTTTTTTTAAATTTGACCGATTCCCTTATGAACTCTACTGAAACCTAATTTGAAACCCAGATCAAGTTCAAACACAGACAAGCCAGTATATGCATTTGATTGTAACAATCATAATTTCATAAAGACTTACAGTCAAACTGTAAGGTTTGGCAGGTCTTTGTTGTAAAAGACAACAGTACTAGTCCAGATCTAATCTATCAATCTATCTCATCAACAATAAAAGCAGATCTAATTTGTCAATCTGTGTCATAACTGAAGTACTGCAGATCTTATTCATCAACAAGTCATTAACAATAAGAGTACTGCAGATCTAATTTGTCAATCCATGGCATAAATAGCATGAGTACTGCAGATCTACTTTCTCAATCTATGTCATAAACAATAACAGTACTGCAGATCCAATTTGTTAATCCATGTCATTAACAGAAAGAGTACTGCAGATATAAGTTGTCAATCTTTGTCATAAACAGTACAAGTACTGCAGATCTAATTTGTCAATGTCATAACAATAAGAGTAGTTCAGATCTAATTTGTCAACCTATGTCATAAAAGATAAGAGTACTGCAGATCCAATTGGTTAATCCATGTCATAAACAGTAAGAGTATTGTTGTGAGAAATGACTATTTATATATGTGTTGTCCAGACTTGATGTCAAAATTGATCACTAATGTCTTAGATTCTATGATCTATATACATCTTGCAAAATCTTGCTGAATTAGATAATGTTCAGCTTGTTAATATTTTACAATTTGACATAAAGTCTTAATGCAGATATGAAGTATGATACAGACATCTCAAATCCTGAAAACTGGAAATTAAATTCTGATATCTGGTTTAATGTGCAACTTCAAACTTGGCATTCAAATTAGTCCAGTATTCAAACCAGTCTGGTTTTCAAACTAGTCAGGTATTCAAACTAGTCTGGATAAGAACAAACATACCACATCCTTGTTCATCTGACAAATCTGCACAGTCTGGATCTTTGTCACAGACCCAGAACTGCTCGATACACATTCCATCGCCACACTGGAACTGACCCTGATTGCAGCTGTGCTCTGAAAACAAATACAGACATGAAAGGAAAACTCAAAATCATGCATGAGATCATGTAATAGATGTGATCCAGATTCCATTCTTTTTACCACATTTCCAAATATTTTCCATGAAACTGTTAAATGTTTTCCCTGAAAATTTTCAGTCTGAAAAGTCTGAGATTCCAATGGAATAGCATCACATTTATCAGTGTATATCTTGACAGTGTCATAACCTCTAGCATCAATTTTTGTCTATACTATAATGGTCTTATTTACCCCTTTGTATCATATGACTACATTTGTTAAATTTAAGCTGAATATTTAATAAAAATTGTTTTATTACATATCATAATTTCACATTATGTCATAACAACATGAGATGTAAATGCACAACATCTGAGGACTCCAAAAGTATTTACAGTTTCCTTGATGTGCCTTCATAGTCCCTGAAACTGAAATTTAATTTTTTTAAAATTTTAAAGGATGTGAAAACTTCTAAACATATCACAGTTTACTTGATTTGCATAACAGGTATGAAATTGGTTATGTGCATTTAAAAATTCTTAATGTTTTATGTTTTTTATTATTTTTTATCATCACCTTTTAAATGCATCTTACACAAGTGGCTGTCCTTTGGAACAGCGATTAACAGGAATCATATCTAATAATAGTAACTGTGTGCAGTCGACGGATGAATTGGTGTAATGGCTAAGGTCAGCTCTACAATCTAACGTACATCATGACTCGTTAACCACAGGTGGCAGCCAATTAAACCTTGTCCATGGCTGTTGAATGTACTGATTAACACCTGCATGATAATTCTTCCAAAGTGAGTTTTTGTGAACTATTGAAGTTAAAAAATGTTTAATCTCACTTTATAAAACTGGAAAAATTCAGCAGAAATTTGACCAGCTCAAATTGCCTGGAAATTCAATAATTTGGACAGAACTAATTTGATCAGATTGGCACCATAGATATCCATTCAGAACCATCAGTACATCATAGATATCCAATCAGAACCATCAATACATCATAGATATCCTTTCAGAACCAATAATACATCATAGAAATCCATTCAGAACCATCAATACATCATAAGAAGCCTTTTGGTGAAAGACCAGACATCTACGATAAGTAATGATGGTCATATGTTAAGTCAGATTGATACCATTGTCAATTATGACCAACCTGACATCGTAAGAAGTCTTACAGTGAAAACCCCATGCTAACTAAAATCACCATTCATTCTGGAGTAGTAATGACAAGATTTTACAAATAATTTGCAGTGGTCTATGGGGCTCACCTTTACAGATCAGTGAAATCTCACGTGTGTGTGTGTGTGTGTGTGTGTGTGCATGAGAGAGAGAGAGAGAGAGAGAGAGAGAGAGAGAGAGAGAGAGAGAGAGAGAGAGAGAGAGAGAGAAAGAATGTCTTGGCTTGGCCAATTTGGTATAAAAGAAACCTTGATAGTAGCTTCCCATGGGTCAGTGGTTCTTTCTCCACCAATATACTAGCCACCAAGTATAGCCAGCCTATCATGTGCTGAAATTGTGTTAAACCCACAAAAACATGAATCACAATCGTGTGACATGCATTCATCTGTCATCTGGGTTACATAAACACTTTAACCACATGAGAACAAGTAATTCTGAATCAACTCCAATCATTTTTACAACAGCAATACATGACTTGAGTAGGTCATTAATATTTGATAACAAGGTCTGAAAGATTTCACAAACATCAGAAAGCCAGGGATGACTTACCGTCAAATGCCAGTCTTTTATATTTATATTTTAATGTTTGACGTATCTGTTCAGATCTGAAAGCATTCAACAGGATATGGTCATTAATATGACATGAAAAAGAATTAATTGCAACAAAAGTTTCCAGATCGGTGCCCTGTGGGAATCATGTACAATTTTTTAAGGTTTTGGATCACAGTGTTAACACCAAACATCTTTGCTATATTGATGTAAAGAACTAGTCACTATGTCCAAAATTTTCACAAAAGCTACTCACGACAGTTTTCATCAGACATGTCTGCACAATCATCATCACCATCACATCTCCATTTGGCAAGCACACACTTCCCATTATTACATTTGAACTCATCTCTGCTGCAGTTCTTAGGGGCTGTCATAACATGAAAAGGAAACAATGCTATTTTCAGGGAGACCACACACACTTCAAGAAAATAATACAAATTTGCAACTGAAACAAAAATACTATAAATAGCACTACACCTACCATATCAAATTGTTTTTTTATTTTTTAGTGAAAGTAACCTTGACCTCTGACCTGTTCACCCCATGTGTTTCTCATCTCAAATGCAAGTCATCCAAAAATGTTGGTCATGGTTTATGGCATAGGATGTATCTCATTTCTTGGAATCTCAAAGCCTTTGACCAATGGGTCTTTTGAACCTAAAGTCGTTCAATGTACTCTTTCTCTCAAATGCATGCCATCTGTAAAGTTTTGTGGAAATCATTTTTCTTTCATGCGATTTCAATGACAATGACTTCTGACTCCAAAAGAAATGGCTTCCTCATCTCAAATTCAAGATATAAACAAGGTCTGGACAAAGAAGGTGATAATGAACTAAAGATACTGAATGGAAACGATTTTCTTCTTTGAGTTACTGTGATCTTACTCCCTCATCTTAACTGCTCTGGTGGCCTAGTCGTTAGAGCATCTGCCACGGAAGCAGGAGGTCATGGGTTCAATGCCCGGCCAAGTCATACCAAAGGCTTACAAAAATGGTACTAACAGCTGCTTCGCTTGATGCTCAGCATTAAGAGGTTAGTGTTAGGACTTGTTGACCTGGTGTCAGGATAATATGATTGGGTGGGACATATTGCTATATGTCTGCGGCATGATGTCCCAGTGCTAGACATCACAATAAACTGCCACACTGCAGACATCGTAGCCATATGACTTAAAAATTGTTAAAGCTACATTAAAAATCCTAATCAAACAAACAAACAGTTTGGTCAAGGCATCAAGTACACAAGTCAAATTAATGCTAATCCCTATAACCTTTGACCTTCTTAACCCGAAGTCAAGAGGTTTTTTTCATTGCCCCAAATTACTATACTTAAAAAGCTTGGAAATAGCAGTTGTTGGAGAACTCAAATAGTTGTGCAGAAATAAGATAACAAACAGATTTAAATCTGAAAAGCATGTTCAAAATAAAAATCCACAAATTCCAAAATAACCAGAAATAAATACAAAATTGCCACATTCATCGCAAAAATGCAAATAAGCATTAAAAAAAATCAGAATCAAGTTGTAGTTACCTTGCTATTTTAAACAACTTCAAGAAATGTGACATCAATATCAGGTTTCATTATAACAATGTAAAATCTATGCAAGATCTGGACCAGTTTTTAATAGACACTGTAACAAGGTGACCTAGAGCAGGTTTTGTTATAACAAGGTGACCTACATCAGGTATTGTTATAACTAGGTGACCTAGAGAAGGTTTTGTTATAACAAGCTAACCTAGAGCAGGTTTTGTTACAATAAAATATGTAAACACAATGGAATCTAGAGCAGGTCAATAAAAAATACACTGCAACCACAATGTAAGCTTCAGGTCAGATTTTGTAATAACAAGATGACCGAGATCAGGTTTTGTTATAACAGACACTGTAAACACATCAGAATCAATTTCAAGTTTCATTTTGAAAGACACTCAAACCAAGATACAAGTTAGAGATCTGGTTTTGTTATGATAGACACTGTAACCACCAAGTGATATAAAGATCTGGTTTTATTATTTTAAAAAATAACTAACAAGATAAGGTTTTATTATAATAGGCACTGCACTTACAATGCATGATCTAGATCAAGATTTCATTATAACTGACAATGTAACTAATGTGAGAAATCTAGATCAGGTGTCATTATAACAGACTTTGTAAACACTATGAGATCCAGATCAGGTTTCATTTTAATAGAAACTATAACCACAATGAGATCTATATCATGTTTAGTTATGGCCGATACTGTAACCACAAAATGATCCAAAGAAGTTTTTGTTATAACAGATACTGTAACCACAATGAGATCAGAATTCAGTTTTAATACAAAAGGCAATTACAGTGAGATCAGGTTTTGTTATAATAGACAATGTAACTACAAAGCGAGACTGTTACATATTGCAAGAATAAAAGAATTATCAACTATATCTTTTCAAAATCAAATTTTTTTCTCCTATTAAACATTGGCATTATTGTAAGAACACTCATAATTAACGTATTGCTAAGTCTACATGGTGTACATAATTAATGTATTGCTAAGTCTACATGGTGTACATAATTAATGTATTGCTAAGTCTACATGGTGTACATAATTAATGTATTGCTAAGTCTACATGGTGTACATAATTAATGTATTGCTAAGTCTACATGGTGTACATAATTAATGTATTGCTAAGTCTACATGGTGTACATAATTAATGTATTGCTAAGTCTACATGGTGTACATAATTAATGTATTGCTAAGTCTACATGGTGTACATAATTAACGTATTGCTAAGTCTACATGGTGTACATAATTAACGTATTGCTAAGTCTACATGGTGTACATGACTGGTACAACTGTCTATTATTTTAAACCTGCCAAAATTTCATCTCACTCAAAATTATTGTTTCATAAAAAAAATTACTGTGTTCCATTTAAATTTTTATACAAGATTTTTATATTTTTACATATTTTGCCTGAATTTCATTACCAGAACTAAAGTCTAGACTTTTAAGTTCAGAATCCAATGATCTGTCATTGTCTAGAATCCAATAATCAATGATCAGCCAAATTTAGGCTGGACATAAACTGACCAATCAAATGTCTAAAGTCTCTACAGTCCTAATCCAATAAATAATAATGAATTTCAATCCATTAATGACCTAACTGAAAGACAATCAATTCCTTATGTACTTACGACACATCAGTTCATCACTGTCATCACCGCAGTCATTGTCTCCATCACAAACCCACTCCAGTCGTGCACAGTGCTGGTTCCAGCATGTAAAATGGTCAGCTGGACATTGTGGAGAGTGTCCTGAAGCAAACAAAACAAAGCTTTGAACATCTGAACATATTCAACACAATTGTTAGCTACTGGGTCACTCTGAAAAATTCTGCCAATAAAAAAGGGGCCCAGAGTGGCTGAGTGGTCTAAAGCGCTCTCCATTATGGATCATTGCCATCCCACCTCTGTCTGCATGGATTTGAGTCTTGGATTTGGCCAACTGAGTATGTGAGAAAGCTTTCCAGTAGCTTCTCATGGGTCACTGGTTCTTTCCGGTTCTTCCTCCATCAATAATACTGGCCGCCATTAATAGCCTATCTTGTGCTAAAAATGGTGTTAAACCCTACTACAACATCAACAATTATTAGCTACTGGGTGACTCTGTAAAATTCTGCCACTGAAAACAAAAGGGTAAATTTGTTTTTATATAGGAGAATAAATATATAATGCAGAAATAAAGACCAATCTTGAAAATCTGATGCATGGTTTTTCAACTGAATTTTGGGTGTAATTGTTAAGAAATTAGCATGCATCCTTAGTACAGATTATCTATCCCCTGGGCAAGGTTCTTTAGTCTAAACCTGCCTTGATGCTAAATTAATCTGCATCTGTTGCTATTCCATAAAACACCAAAACCAAATCAAATCAAACATTCTAATGGCATTTAATAAATCTATGATTCACAGCATACACTCAAATGGATGGATCACAACAGAATTAATAAATGAACAAGTTAACTAAAGGTAGATGCAAAATTACAATGCTCACTGTTAAAAACGAGTTCTTTATTCAGCATTCAAATATTCCAAATAACAAAGTTCCTTTTACAGTATGGCTGACATGTAATACGGAAAATTTAAATAAAAGGAACAAAAAAAAAGGCTACAGGTTCAATACCCTTTGCATCAGTATTATCCCAATATTTTCTGGGTGAACTTAAAAGTAAAACATTATTTAAACAAAATCTAATTATAACGTACAGCAATCCCTCAGAATAAGGCCTTTCATTATAATGTCATTCCTTTTATAAGGATGGCATAGGCATGCATCCTGTTGGATTATTTAGTAGTGAAATACCTAGATTGTACTAGAATATAAGGCAGTCTGACTAAGAGATGGTAAACTCTATGGCTCTAATGGACGGTGTGATACTGAGGAAATGCCTTATGTATAATGTACTTCATTATAAGCTGTCTTACAAGAAGGTGATATATTTCATGGCTACAAAAAGAACACTATAATGAGGTTAAATTATATGAAAATAACTAGGTCTTTGGCATTTTCTGTGAGATGTAATTCAGCATTTCCTGTCTCCAAAACTAATTTCTGAGGAATCTACATTAAGCAACAGCGAATAATTACAAGCTTGACTACAAACTGTGGAATGTTTAATTGACAGAGTTTTTCTTGAAGATAATTACTGTATGCCAAATGGAATTTTAAGTATAGCTATTTAAAGATGAAAATAATTTCTTCATGAGACTTCATTAATTTTCTTTCTAAAATGTTTCCTGATGTTTTGCCAGAATCTACAAAAGCTTAGTATATGCTTAATCACTGACATATACAGTTGACTGTTAAATTCCTTTTGGACAATCCTGGATAATAAGACAATTATTAACTTCTAAATATATATGTAGATACTAAAAGTCCTGGGGTCATAATACAAAATTTTTCACTGTGTTTTCCTGACATATTAAGTTTGATCTGAAAATGACATTATGACTTAATTTTTGGTACACCTTACCTCTAAACCACAACCTTCCCCTGCGGAACAAAACTACAAATATTTTTGGTGTATATCCATCTATTGTTTCAAGATATGGAATAATGGCCAAAAGGCTGGATGGAAGGTAATGAAACATCCATACCTAAATAATCAGGGTAATATCTAGTTCCTGGCATATTTTAATAGCAGAATAAAACTTAACTTATGGCTGGCTATATGACTGATCAGTAGCCACACAATAAAACCTATGACTGGCTATAGGATTGATCATTAGCCACACAATAAAACCTATGACTGGCTATAGGTTTGATCATTAGCCACACAATAAAACCTATGACTGGCTATAGGTTTGATCATTAGCCACACAATAAAACCTATGACTGACTATAGGATTGATCAGTAGCCACACAATAAAACATATGACTGGCTATAGGACTGATCAGTAACCACACAAAAAACCTATGACTGGCTATAGGACTGATCAGTAACCACACAATAAAACCTATGACTGGCTATAGGATTGATCAGAAGCCATACAATAAAACCTATGACTGGCTATAGGATTGATCTGTAGCCACATAATAAAACATGACTGCTATATGATTGATCAGTAGCCACACAATAAAACCTATGACTGGCTATAGGACTGATCAGTAGCCACACAATGAAACCTATGACTGACTATAGGATTGATCAGAAGCCACACAATAAAACCTATGACTGGCTATAGGATTGATCAAAAGCCACACAATAAAACCTATGACTGGCTATAGGACTGATCAGTAACCACACAAAAAAAAACTATGACTGGCTATAGGACTGATCAGAAGCCACACAATAAAACCTATGACTGGCTATAGGACTGATCAGTAACCACACAAAAAACCTATGACTGGCTATAGGACTGATCAGAAGCCACACAATAAAACCTATGACTGGCTATAGGACTGATCAGTAGCCACACAATGAAACCTATGACTGACTATAGGATTGATCAGAAGCCACACAATAAAACCTATGACTGGCTATAGGATTGATCAGAAGCCACACAATAAAACCTATGACTGGCTATAGGACTGATCAGTAACCACACAAAAAAAAACTATGACTGGCTATAGGAATGATCAGAAGCCACACAATAAAACCTATGACTGGCTATAGGACTGATCAGTAACCACACAAAAAACCTATGACTGGCTATAGGACTGATCAGAAGCCACACAATAAAACCTATGACTGGCTATAGGACTGATCAGTAGCCACACAATGAAACCTATGACTGGCTATAGGATTGATCAGAAGCCACACAATAAAACCTATGACTGGCTATAGGACTGATCAGTAACCACACAAAAAAAAACTATGACTGGCTATAGGACTGATCAGAAGCCACACAATAAAACCTATGACTGGCTATAGGACTGATCAGTAACCACACAAAAAACCTATGACTGGCTATAGGACTGATCAGAAGCCACACAATAAAACCTATGACTGGCTATAGGACTGATCAGTAGCCACACAATGAAACCTATGACTGACTATAGGATTGATCAGAAGCCACACAATAAAACCTATGACTGGCTATAGGATTGATCAGAAGCCACACAATAAAACCTATGACTGGCTATAGGACTGATCAGTAACCACACAAAAAAAAACTATGACTGGCTATAGGAATGATCAGAAGCCACACAATAAAACCTATGACTGGCTATAGGACTGATCAGTAACCACACAAAAAACCTATGACTGGCTATAGGACTGATCAGAAGCCACACAATAAAACCTATGACTGGCTATAGGACTGATCAGTAGCCACACAATAAAACCTATGACTGGAAATAAAACCTATGACTGGCTGTCTATAGGATGATTGATCAGTAAAACCTACGGCTGGAAATAAAACCTATGACTGGCTATAGGATTGATCAGGAGGTTGGACAATATACAACATATGGCCAGATAAAGGACTTGTCAGTAGGCCACACAATAAAACAAGTTAAGTCATAGCTGGCAATAAATAGGCCACTGAGGTCTAGGATTACTTTTGATTACACAGTGAATAAACTGAAAGCTTGCACCACATGTAGGAATCTAGAAACTGATACAAGTGACTATACTGTTAATTTGACTTCAATGCATCTTTCTTCATCCTTCTTTATCCCATTTCCAGAAGAAGAAACAAAAAACGATTGGCAATAAGTAGTTTTATCTTGTTAAATTCTCTCTGCATGTGGTCCAGAAATCAAAATCAAACTTCTTTTTCATGGAGAATCAGCAATAATTAGAAACTCTTGTTTGTCTGAATATATACACTGAGTCTGAACCCGTGGAAACCAACAAGAAAATCAAAATTTGTTCATCACCTGGCAGCTTCATAAGAGAAAAAAAAAATGGTTTAAAAAAAACTCCAATAAAATGGGTGGGAAGCGAGAATGTTGACCTGAAACCAATTTTCTAATCCATCAATACATCAGTTTATCAAGTTATTTCCCAGACAATATATCAGCATAAAAAGTCTCCCAACAGAAAAAACACTGCAAATAATGGCATAACTTGCCACTCCATATGTTTCCTGCATGATCAGACAAAAGTAGGTATAAACATTAACAACTTTTTCACAGGATTGGATGTTCTGTTTCTTTTCTAGGTGAGTGTAAGAATGCAATAAGAAAAAGTTATCATTATTATCTACAGCAAGCACCATTCTACAAATGCTTTTTGTTGAACAAAAATCTAATTTGTACTGGGAGACAGGCAGATATATATTACCTCTTTAAGGGGCAAGTTCTTTTCATGAAACTTCTTGGAGGGTACAATCAATTATCCAAATTACACTAGGATGTCATCCATTTCAATAAAACACAGCAAAATAATTATTTACAGATACATTCCATAACTGAAAGACTGACCTGACACAAAGTTTTGCTGTCTTTATGAGGCATCCCATACTAATTAATTTTTTTATAAATATTCTTGCATTTTCTGTATTTTTTATGAAATCTAGTGCATCAGTTCATCTTATGTTACTATTTATGATACGATACATATGTACACAAGCATCCCTCAAAATTACTCGTGCATTAATGGCTGAAAGAAATTTCCAGGAATGCAAAATAACATAATTTAGTTCGTTCCTTTTTATTCTTTTTAACTACTGAATATTGAAACCATCTCTGGCATTCTTGAGAATCTTCAACAAGTTCACAAGACACCTCTAAGTGTAATTTTGTTATAGCCTTTTACACTGAGATCATGAACTGAAACTCACTGAACAATGATGAGATATACCTGCATGCTTTGTTCGAATAAGTGTTGAATTAATATTTTGGATTGAAAATTTACTCATGCAGCATATCTGAAGTATTCATGAGTTCTATAACAATTCATTATATATGTTTTATCATGTGAACAAGCCATTGCAGCTAAAATCCAAGTCATGACCTTCTGACCTTCAAATCCATGCAAAAGTGCTGACTATCATCACACGGGTCACTGAAATGCTACCATATAAAAGGTCTGGTAATAATCCACTTCAATATGTATAAGAAAAATCCAAGCAATGGCCTCAGACTTGATCCAAAGGTCAATTAGATTTGATTTTTAAAACTCCCACAAAGTATATTGTTTAATCAGATCCATTTTCATTCAGTACCAAATAATGAAATATTGTAAGAAGTATTTAAGTGTAAACCCCATTCAATCCTAGTAGTGATAAGATTTTTATATGGCCACAATGGTGCAATGTCAGAGGTCACATGTCAGAAGTCAAATGCACTCCACTTTCATTCAGAACTAGATGTTAAACAAGACCATCCTTTCAGAAGTAGCCATATGCGGGTAATGATTTTCCAAATGGCCATCAAAGCAGCTATTTTAGAAATTAGAACAGCACTCTTTTCATCTAGAACCAACCAGACACTATAGTAAGTCTATAATGAAAACCATGTTCATATGACCATATATAAAGGATTAGCAATAACATGGTTTTCAAGATGGCTAACATGTAGACCATACTGGAGGTCAAATCTGCATCATTTTTAAGAACTAACTACACTAGAAGTCTTTTGACAAAATCCCACTGCTGATATGGCCAGACAAAATCCCACTGCTGATATGGCCAGACAAAATCCCACTGCTGATATGGCCAGACAAAATCCCACTGCCGATATGGCCAGACAAAATCCCACTGCTGATATGGCCAGACAAAATCCCACTGCCGATATGGCCAGACAAAATCCCACTGCCGATATGGCCATCCATTCAGGAGGAGTAGCAATAAAAAGATTTTCAAGAAGACCACCATAGTTGTCAAATTGGCACCATTTTCATTTAGGACCAGCTTGATAGCAAAATAAGTCTTTTAATAAGAACCTCATAAATAGTACAACAACAGAATGCGATAATAGATACATAATTAAATTTTTCTTGTTATCCTCTATGTCGCCATTTTTGACGATATCATCATGTGTATAGACCATTCACTGAGCATTGTGGAACCAAAACACTGTGGTTGTCAGATGGACACCATCACATATACATCTTCCAATTTTTAATCAATATCATTCAGAATTACTATATGAATGAAATCAATATTACTGTATTAGTGAAAATCAATAACATGTACATCTGACTTGTGGATAAAACATACAATATTCAAATTTTTTTTAATACCCAATCTATATCAGCTTTAAAATCATAGACTGATCACCCACTGTAACAGATCAATATATATCAATCATATTTATTTTCTACCTTGACCTTCTTTTGAGTACTCATTAAAGTTACCTGTTTTGATTAGTTCCATTTAGGAACAGTTCATTTTCTTATATTCGTTGTTTAACCAAGTGTGCATCAGTTTGTTAAATCAATTGTTGAATTAAATGTGTATGAGTATGGTGTCATCACACAATTACACCATAATAAATCTCAGTCATTAAATTTCTATCAACATCTCTGCTAAATCTAATCCCAACCCAGCTTCATCCTGTTACAACTGAACTGAATTGAACTGAATTGCTAATTTTATTCAGGTATGTTATACTTTTAATTAAAAATAGCTAATAAACATAATTATCATGAAAAATTCAACATCCAAGTACGATAAATTAACATCAACTATAATACTTAAAAGCTCTGAAGCAGATAATCTGAAGATTGTTTTGGCAACAGAGCAAGTAACATATATCAAGAATTCCACAAACTCCACAAAAATGTGGAACTCCACAAAAAACATTAAAGAAGCAGAGTTAAGTACCAATCAAAATATTTTTAAAAACTCTTCCTCAGTTATCTTAAATTTTCTTTCATATTACTAAAATCTAAGTTAAATTTTTCTGCATTGCAAAGTTTTGAATATCAGAGATGATTTATCTTTCATTTCCCATCACAAGCAATGTGCAATAAATCACATGAAAACCAGGCAACTTAACTGTCAGAGAAGATTTTCATCAAATACTGCAGTTACTTTATCAAGATTTGCAAAAAATAAGAGATAATTGGAAAATGTTGCAACGGATATGATATTTTACACTGGAGATAAGACCTTGCAACATTTCACATCAGTCTACTTGCCAACGCATATACCAAAATGTGAGGCTAAGAATAGTGTAAATGATATAGTAAAAACCTGCACAGAGATGCATAGTTTTGCATCATGGGTTACAGAAAAGCATGTTTGACTTGATTCCAACAATATTCACTGATGGATCACGGTTACCATCACAATGGCATTGTCACTTGAAATACTACTGGTTCCTTTCTTCACCTAAAAGGCAAACTATTGTTATGAAAGTTTAAAAAAAAGAATCTGGTATTGAATACAAGCTGAAATGTAAAATAAATTTTCTTTATTAGACCCAATGTGACCTTGACCTTTAAGATATCTTGCCTAAACATCTATAGCTTATTTCCTTCCCATTCCATAACTGAGAAAACTTTGGAATGTCATTTGTAAACTAAATTATTATATACAAAATATATTTATGTTATGTCAAAATGACATTGTGGTGTTAACCTTTTGACCAACAAATCAACAAGATATTCTGGCCCAATTTCATGCAATCACAATTTGGTACAAATCTGTGATCTTCAAGACTTCTGTACAGAAAATTATTTTGTTCTTCTCAGAGTTATTGTGACCTTGACCTCTGACCATTTGACCCCAAAAAATAATATATTTATTTCTGATCCTGAGTAGATGCCAACTACAAAGAGGTCAAGAGACAAGTTCTGTTTCAGAAACCACACTTTTCTCCTTTGTGACATTGACCCTTTTAACTACAATCAACATTTATATTTTACCTAGATGGAACCATCCACTGAATTTGGTGAAAGTATGTGGTCTACAACTGAAATCATTATGCAGAAACCAATTTTCTTATATTCTTTGAGACACCATGATCATGATATTTGACCTTTCAACCCCAAAATTGAAAAGATTCTTCCCTGACCTTAAGGCAATCCATCCCCAGTCTTTGGTCCTGGCATGTTGTCTAAAACTACTTAACACAGGGAAACCACAAAACAGACTGACATTGATGTACTTGACAGGCATTACTAATATATCACAAATTGATGATGATAATCCATAACTAATGCTAAGCAATAATTACACAAATCTTTAAAGAAAGATTTTCAAAAAAATTTTACCTGTAAATGTAAACCTGGAATGAATTTTTCTCCTCAAATAAAATAAGAATTATGACAGAAGATTTTCTCTTTATGTAAAATTTTATACAACTGACCAGCTGCTCAACAAAATTTAAAGCCAACTCTAAGAAAAATCAATGGCAGAATATATAACTAGACCTTAGATTTTTCTTTTTCAGTCAAGGTTTTTCTTGGAGCAATATTTATTTATTCAAGCTGTTCAAATACATCCTAGTGCACTGTATTTCCTATTACACCATTAAGCATGAGGGTGTGGATAAGAAATCTACCTTGCCAGACACAAGTTTAAAGAGGGATGAGGAAATTTACTTTGGCAAGCAAACTGTTGATTGAATTGATGCAAGCCAAGTCAGCATTCTTTCAAAATTGGTATTCCTTCATGCCCCATTTACTTAAATGTGTTTCCATATCATCTTGGCATGATCAAGAGGCACCGCAGGAATCAGATACTCAAACCAAAGAATGGTTCATATCTATTTTACACACCTTGCATAGCAAATTTCTTAAACTGTCAACACTAATGCAAAAAGGGGCCTGAAATTCATAAATTATTACACTGGAGATAAAGAACACAACATTCACTTGAACCATTCAAACTTTACCTTTTATTTACCCTCAGTGTCATTTTCATGTTAATTTAACAGGTAATGCATGGTCCATTCAGTATTGGGTTGCCCTCTTTCAAGGGATCTGATATGCATGGGTGTGTTGTATAAACCTGTATGATACAACTTACAAGTGGAAGCAGAATGCATCTGAAGAATTATTTGTCTCTAAATGCTTCATTTCATTTAAAACTCATCAAGACCACAAATCATCATGACAAGATAGAATTTAGATGAGGAACAAAAAAACTCTACATTTTGAAACGGGGAAAGTATCAAAAACATGTGTGATTCTAAATTTCTGAATGCACTAGATTTCTCTGGAAATGAAGTTTGTATTTCTGTATATGCACCATTACAAGTATATCTAAATGCGTATGCCAGTTAATTAGATATTTGCAATGTATTTTCCAGTTAATTAGATATCCACAATGGATTGAGAGGGTGTGTATTGCAATATGATAGACCAGGTATAAAAACTGTAATTTAGTTGGTTAAAATTTCTAGGTTTAAAAATAAATGAATACCTGTGAATGTGATTATCCACCCAGTTCTGCCACTATCCTGGCAGGATGCACTGTTGATGGCTGCATACAATAAAATTATTAGCAACTGCAGAAATATTCTTACTGTATATATCATGTTGCTGGTAAAACTGTATGCATTTTCTAGATATGGCAGATTGGTAGGTAAGTAGGTGGGTGGGTGGGTAGGAAAGTAGATGGGTATGCAGTAATTAAAAATGACAGGCCTATATTTTGATGTGAAACATAAACTGCATTATTTTGTGGTAACTCAGCTGGTAGACCATTGGATTCATAATGCACGTCACCTTATTAGACATCCACCCAGGCTAGCACTGGTCCGACTTGACAAGCATCCTCTGGGAAAAGCACTTAGCTCCCATTTCCCTTTCCCTATCATGATATAGCCAATAATGCCTTACCTGTTTTGTGAAAACCTAAAAACATATATTATTTTGGGGCTATGTGGGTGTATCAAATATAGATACTGTCAAAACTCATTAAAATATAATGGCCTTCTCCTGCCTCTAAAAAAATGCCCCAATCTGTTTCGACCTGATTACCTCCTACCTTGTGGGCTTGAGTAATTAGGTGTCACAATTAATCAGAGAACTTGACAATACAATTTTATTCAAAGGATGACTAAAGCCCTCTTTATCTACATCTGATATATATATATATATATATATATATATATATATATATATATATATATATATATATATATATATATATTAGGGTAGTCAAAGCTGCAAACAGGTCAAGCATTACTTACATCAACAAAAGTGATAAGTCTGGTGGATATCCAATAAGTTACTCCCTGACTGAACACACCAAGATTTTAAGGCAACAATGTAACCAAACTTATATGACATGGAGACAAATGTAGTTTATACATAGATGGGCAAATAACTAGTTATTCCTTGAATATCACTTTATGTCTGAAAAAAACAGCAGTGATTTCCCTTGACTTAAAGGAACATGATGTGTGAAATGCAATCTTGGACTTGCAAACTACAGAATGGAACCAAAGTGTCCTAAAACAATGATACCTAATGACAGCAAAAATCATAGGTTAGAATTTACGGGTTTAAAAAGACACCACTAAATTCAAATTTATAAAATGGCAATTTCAAGGAATAGTGCTGTATAATGGAAAGAATTCCTATGCAAAGCAAAATTATATTAATTTAGGTCCTAAAATATGTCGTTATTCATACCATTCTGAACAACTCTTTGACCCATTGTAGATGCAGTAATTTGTGAATGGACCACTCATCTATGTAGGAAATCATAGGTCTGATTTATAAACAAACAATTTGTCTGTAAAATCAATCAGAAGATCTAATCTATAAATGGTTCAGGAAACTAATAACTAGTTTCAACTCAATCTAACTAAAATCAAGATAAAATCAAGACAAAGAAAAGTCTTAGAAACTGACATGATGTCATTTTCTGAGACTCCTCAATATATCAATCAAACTAAAACCATCACATTTATAAAACTGAAGAATGTTATTCAGTGTGTAATATTTCAAAATGATTATTATCTCATATTTGAAATGCAACACTTTCTTTGACAGGTTGCTAAAAATAAGTAGACTGGGAATTCCCAAGGTCGCAAGAACATGAACCTATACTGGTGTCTGTCAGATCTACTAATTATAAGATTGGGTTCAACTAATACTAGTACCTGAACTTAGTCTCTACAAATTGAAATTCTAATGGCAGGACAAATACTAATATAAACCCTTGTCTGAGTTCCACTACTGTTTTGTTCAAGTTATAAGAAGAGCCTGCATACATCAGGTGTATGTTTAGTTAAGGTGACCTTTATATGATTACCCCAGAAAATGAGGCCACAGTAACTAGGACCTAATCAGGTCACTGACTGCATCTAAATATCAAGTTTGGTCTTGTTTGGCTAAGTAATTATTTAGATTTCTTGCTAACAAGAAAGTATGCTGGGCAGATAGCACAATAAGTCTCCCACCCCTATAAGATATAAAAATGCCTTCTAAATTTCTTAATTCATCTGTCTACCTCATGATGTTTTTGTTTGGTCATGTAAATATTTCTCTGCCCAAATATCCAAATACTTTTGAACAAATGTTAAGGAAAAAAAAAAGAACAAAATTGCTGCATTGGCGTGAACATCTTTCATTTACATGCAAAGACAAATATATTTGCAAAGAATGTCATTATATTGTGGAGTGGTTGTTTCATAATCTTACAAATTTATTAAATCAAGATTCTGAGACCTGCTACACAAAGTCTTGATGAAAAAATAGTAAATGTAATTTAAAAAATCTTGATTTAATTCAATTAATATCAATAATTCATTCTTTTCTTGATTTAATTCAATTAATATCAATAATTCATACTTTACAAACATGGTATTTGCTAGGAATTTTAAAAAATCTGAATATAAAGAATCCAATTGCAACAATAAAGCTGTGAAAAGGTTCCTCAGTTTTATTTCATCCGGGATTGAAATCCAATACTATACAATCACATTGGCTTACACTGCACATAACAAAGACCTTGATCTACCATCACAAAATATATTAGTAGGTCAGGATCTATGTTGATTGTACTACTGTCCAACTGCAAATAACAAACACCATGATCTGCCATCACAAAATGTGCCATCAGGTCAGGGTCTATGTTGATTATTCTACTGTGTACTCCTAACAAACTGGAGAAACTATGATCTGCTGGCACATTAAGTGACATCTGATTAGGTTCTGTGCATTTAAAAGTAATAGCTATTACCATTATTTGGCATCAGCATCTTCAATGATGTGGCATATTATAATGGTACCTCCAATATTTGATCCTATGTCTACAACATAATCAGAAGGCTCACTGCTAATTAAAATTACCTGAAGGCTACATACCAAAAAATTTAAGGTTCTCCATCCATTGATAAATACAATTACCAGCAGGATGCATAAAAGAAATAAGGGGATGCATAAAAGAAATAAGGATCTCCTAAGAAGCATATAACTGCAGCTAACAGGATTAGGGATTCTGAAATCTTTTAGGATTTAAAGCCAGCATCAAAGATGGAACTCTTGTCAAAACCAATAAAATTGCAATTAAAATGTGAAGGAAAAGGTCTTGGCATGATCACAAAGAAAAATCTCAAGAAGCTTTAAGGTACCATACAAATAAGAGACAGATGATGCACACAACTGACATTGAAAGCCTACTCAGATGTCAGGATATCTTCAATAATCTTTACAAATTTCTTGAATTCTTGTCAAAATTGCTCTTTCTTTTCAAGGTCAAACAAAAGTTTGTTGCCTGAATCAAGATGTCACCAAAATTCTGTGTTGGGCAGCTATATATTAAAGCCACCTAGTCCTCTGGGCTACTGTATAATATCATGAAGTGTTCTATATTTTCTTCAAAAAGATCCAAACAAATCTCCAAAGGTTAATAATTGTTAATGACATTTAATAAGATAAAAATAAAAATTTGAAGTTTAAATATAACATATTTAAGTGGGAATCTCTTCTGGAAAAAGACCTGATGTTGTTCTTAGTAACAACTAAAGAGATGATAACAAAGGCAATCATTATTATTCATTATATCCCTTTGATGTTTTAAGTACCCTGGAGTGTTCCAACATAGCTATCTGTATGCAAAAGTTGATATGGTATATTGCATCTTGCAAACAATATCATCTACCAATGTGTCAGTGGCAGAGAATTCAGCAATTGTTATTGCAACAACAATGATTAAATATTAAAAACTTTGCCAAGAAACATTTTTAAAAATAAAAATCACTCACCCTGAGCAAGCTTTAAAGAAGAACAAGATATATGATTCAAATCCAACTTATTTCAGTACACCGGATGAATTCATGCAATGAAGCAAAGAATACTTTAAAAGAAAGAATATTTATTAGAAAGTCAAAACTTATGTAAAATATTTTCACACTAAAGAGGGTTCACAGTATCTTCTCTTATTAAACAAAAGTATGCAAATTCATTGAGGACTATTACACCAATATAAATATATGTTCCAACGTATTACACCAATATAAATGTATGTTCCAACGTATTACACCAATATAAATGTATGTTCCAATGTATTACACCAATATAAATGTATGTTCCAATGTATTACACCAATATAAATGTATGTTCCAACATATTACACCGATATAAATGTATGTTCCAATGTATTACACCGATTTAAATGTATGTTCCAACGTATTACACCGATATAAATGTATGTTCAAACGTATTACACCGATATAAATGTATGTTCCAACGTATTACACCGATATAAATGTATGTTCCAACGTATTACACCGATATAAATGTATGTTCCAATGTATTACACCAATATAAATGTATGTTCCAACATATTACACCAATATAAATGTATGTTCCAACGTATTACACTGATATAAATGTATGTTCCAAGGTATTACACCGATATAAATGTATGTTCCAACGTATTACACCAATATAAATGTATGTTCCAACGTATTACACCGATATAAATGTATGTTCCAACGTATTACACCGATATAAATGTATGTTCCAACATATTACACTGATATAAATGTATGTTCCAACATATTACACTGATATAAATGTATGTTCCAACGTATTACACCGATATAAATGTATGTTCCAACATATTACACCAATATAAATGTATGTTCCAACGCATTACACTGATATAAATGTATGTTCCAACATATTACACCAATATAAATGTATGTTCCAATGTATTACACTGATATAAATGTATGTTCCAACATATTACATCGATATAAATGTATGTTCCAACGTATTACACTGATATAAATGTATGTTCCAACGTATTACACCGATATAAATGTATGTTCCAACATATTACACTGATATAAATGTATGTTCCAACGTATTACACCGATATAAATGTATGTTCCAACGTATTACACTGATATAAATGTATGTTCCAACATATTACACCGATATAAATGTATGTTCCAACATATTACATCGATATAAATGTATGTTCCAACGTATTACATCGATATAAATGTATGTTCCAACGTATTACACCGATATAAATGTATGTTCCAACGTATTACACCGATATAAATGTATGTTCCAAAGTATATTAGTTATTATCATGAAATCAAAATTTTGGTTTGATAATGATTCCTCAGTTGAGTGAATATTTACAGGGGCAAATGCAAAGATTTCAGGGCAAGAGAATGAGCTGGTTGAAAGATATATATATATATATATATATATATATATATATATATATATATATATATATATATATATATATATATATATATATTGTGGTTCCATGGTTAAGCACACTATTATACCACAGCCAAGAGACTAATTTGTAAGAAAGTATAATTTTACCTCCATAAAGTGAAATATCCAAGACTCTTTGAGTGTACATGTCATGTTTTAGTTCATTTCAACTTGAAAGTTATGCCAGCAATATATTTTACATGTTAGTGAATTTATTTTCCTCTTAAGTTCTGTTTTAATTTTTAAATTTTGTATTCAGATGTACATATTATGCTCACAATCAACTATAAATCAATATATTAATTAGAGCTATTTACTGACTTTACATTTTTCAAATTTTAATGTTTTGGCTGGATCTATCATTCTTTCAATATTAACTCTTGTATTACTTATTTTTCGGTCAATTAACCTAGGCACACAATAACACATATTTGGCAAGATTAAAAATATAATCTCGCAATTCAATCTACCGTATATACTCGCGTATAAGCCGAGAAATTTAGGACAAAAATAAAGCCTGGAAGAAGGGGGGTTGGCTTTTCTGCGGGTCAAGTTCCAAATCTGAAATTTATAATGCTTTTTCCCCTCGATTTCCAATATTTATTGTTTCCGTCGATCGCCGAATATGAGATCACATGTCTAATGATGGCACGTGGCTGATAAGATTTGTCCCATCGTGAAGTAAAACAAATATTTGTTTTCTAACATAGGTGGTAGGATAATGAATGAAAAACATGTTTTAACGTACTTGACGTCTATTTGACAGATGTCCATCCACCAGAAAATACAGCCATACGTGTTATTTGAACCACGCAAATACGTGTATTTTCCAAAAGAACCGCCATATTAGTAATCTCTATTCAAGTATTTAACCCTCAGCTAATCAGTAATAATTAAACTCTACGGTTTCGTAGAAATGCATGCTAGTTTATTTCAGTGTAAATATGAAAAGAATCTACGTAAAAAAAAATAAAAGAATTACGATACTGAAGATATACAGCCATACGTGTTATTTGAACTACGGAAATACGCGTATTTTCCAAAAGAACCGCCATATTAATAATCTCTGGTCAAGTATTTAACCCTCAGCTAATCAGTAATAATTAAACTCTACGGTTTCGTAGAAATGCACGCTAGTTTATTTCAGTGTAAATATGAAAAGAATCTACGTAAAAAAAATAAAAGAATTACGATACTGAAGGTATACAGCCATACGTGTTATTTGAACTACGGAAATACGTGTATTTTCCAAAAGAACCGCCATATTATTAATCTCTGGTCAAGTATTTAACCCTCAGCTAATCAGTAATAATTAAACTCTACGGTTTCGAAGAAATGCACGCTAGCCTATTTCAGTGTAAATATGAAAAGAATCTACGTAAAAGAAATAAAAGAATTACGATACTGAAGGTATATACAACAAACATTTTGATCGAGAGTAGAAATACATGTATGACAGTCTTCAAGAAACAATAGCGAGAGGCTCCATAGGGGTTTATTGCGCGCACGCTTAGGAACGGTAAATAACAGTGCAATATACGAGTCAGCGTGAATAATTTTAAAACAATATAATTTGTTGGATTTCTTTGACAGGTGTTTTAGAAGTAATCGGGAGCCACAGTTTATATACAACTATTATTTAGTTGTTTGTAAAGCAAAGTGGTTTGTTAGCGGAAATTGTTGTACAATAGCTACCATATGCTTAATCTGTGGTAAATGCCTCAGGGATAATAGGTTTGTTTTGTTGCACAATGCCCATGACTTAGCTAATAGATGCCAACTCTCAGATGTATTGTTTAATTAGATATGTTTCTGCTCAAAGATAAAACTGTCACAATACTTGAATAATGTCCACGCTGAAACCAATCATAGTTTGATCAATTGAATCACACTACTCGTAGTTTAAAAAACACAACACAAATAACAATGATAAATAATTATCAAATACAAATTGAAAACCAACCACACATAGAAATAATTACAGGATAAGGTATATAAATAGTATACTACTACTGAAAGAAATTATTTCAGTTTAATCTCTCTAGAAGTTTATATTCAATTCAATCGGATAAAATGAATAGTGTTGGAAGTAAAAGAAAGCGTTCTGCTTATGATGCAGCATTCAAACTTAAAGTTATTGAATATACAGAAGCAAATAACAACTGTGCTGCAGCACGCGAATTTGTTGTGAACGAGAAGCGAGTACGGGGGGACGACGTATATGATAAAAGCACGCCCGTAACAGAAGCTGAGTTTCGTGAACTGTTTGGCGAGTCTGATACAGAGCCCGATTTTGAAGGATTCTAAAAGTGATCGAACTTTTATAATTCATGATTTTAGAATGAGGATTAATTAAATTTCCATTAAGACTTAACACTTCAGAATTGTTTTTATTTCAACATTTTATTTAATAATGTGATTTGCCTAAACAAACGTATTTAGAATTCACTTTGTGCATCTTGTGATGTACCGTTTGTATAAAAATTATGAGTCAGTTTATACGCGGGTCATGCACTTTATACCACTTTTACCAATTCAGTTTGGGGGGTCGGCTTATACGCGAACGGGCTTATACGCGAGTATATACGGTACATCACCAGATAGTTTTTTAAATAAAACTCACATTGCGTAACTCAAATGTGCTTAAGTCTACATATTAAATAATTTCACCACTCTCAAGGCCATATTTAAAACTCAACAGTGGAGAGATTTTCCTTTATAAAAATTATGACTATCTTTATCAAATTCAAGGAAAATTTCTTTACACTGGTACACAGGAATATACTTGATGCACACAGCCAATGACCTTCAAGTCAAGGACATCAAATATATTTACATTTACAGGAATGAAATTCATAACTGAAATGGTCATAAAGTTGAAATGGGTTTTTAGTAACATTTCAGATCTAACTTT
This sequence comes from Unio delphinus, assembly GCA_029339505.1. Taxonomy (NCBI): domain Eukaryota; kingdom Metazoa; phylum Mollusca; class Bivalvia; order Unionida; family Unionidae; genus Unio; species Unio delphinus. The sequence continues at coordinate 7,720,300 of JAQISU010000115.1, read as the reverse complement.
CTTGATAAACAGTATCCAAAGTGAATGTGCATTGCTTCATACCGTGAATAAAAGAATGAAAATGATTTAGTCATGTTTATTTCCAGCACATTAATTTTAAAGCCACGCTTGCAAGCAAATAACACAATATACATGTACTGGATAAATAGCATTCATGCATGTTTTGAAATAATACTAACTTTACACAACAAAAAGCAAATGGGAGTTATTTCTGATGGCAATTCCGACAAGGGATTTGTTAAACTTTTAAATGTTTAGGCTATACCTATCATCCTTTCAATATGTATACTTTTTACTCATTATTCTTCTTTAATATGATGCAGACACATAGCAACAGTCTGCATAACAAAAGTGTTAACCAGACATCTCAATCTAAGTAATGATTTCGTTGTTTATTGATCAAAGGTTAACGACAGAGGCAATCAGAATGATGAACCTGTTGCAGTGGCACCCACTCGGTAGTGAGGATAATTCACTACTAGATCCCATTCAACGTAATCATGGTCTCTGTCAAAAACTAAATTCAAAATTCTGAAACCAAAAAAGAACTATGTCAGAAGTATTGCATAATCTGGCCCAATGATTTGGAATAGTTTACCTAAAGATGTGATAGAAAATTAGTCATTAAAATGCTGTTTTATCAATGAATATGAAAAAGGCTATATGATATATGATTAATATGTACAATATTGCATTCAGTGTGTGTGTGTGTGTGTGTGTGTGTGTGTGTGTGTGTGTGTGTGTGTGTGTGTGTGAGAGAGAGAGATTTGGAGTTTTAACAAAGCTTTGACAATTTTTCAGACATTGCTATGATGTCTGCAGTGTGGCAGTTTTTACTGATATCTAGCACTGTTGTATGATGTCCCACCCAGTCACATTATCCTAACTCCATTCTGACCAGTCCTAACTCTAACCTCTTATTATGCGCCAAATGAGGCAGCTGTTAGTCAGTTTGCTTGTAAATATTTGTATATAATCAAGGAATGTAAAGGAGATTATTTTGTAAACTAACTAGATTACCCTCCATAAAAGACTGTTTTATCATTTTTATTATTAATTTTTATTATTATTATTATTATTATTATTATTATTATTATTATTATTTGGTTTCTTCAAAATGCAGAATACTAGCAGTTATTAAGACATGCTATTGTTATTAATCATTCACTCTAAAATACAAATTGGCAAGAGGTGTCATTTTTGTCAGAAAAAAATATATACATAATCCAAAAGTAACTGATCACATTCCAAAAAATATTGTAATTTAATCACTTACTCCACCAAAACTTTACTCATTGTAACTGAAGTCAAATTGTTTAGACTGCTATTGTAATTTAACTTATTATATTTAAACGTAACTCATCCAATCTATATAAAAAAAAAATACCAGGGTCAGCAAGTCCAACACTTTGATGTTGATTCAACCATGAATTTCTGCATATCAATGCCAAGTACTTTGTCAACAGATTAACAGAAAATGACAATGCCTAGTGGTAGGATTGAAAATGATTCCAAACATTTTCAGTGACCTATCAAAGTTACAAACCATTCACATATAATACTAAGTCTAACTCTTGCTATTCCTTATCACTGTCGGCTCAGGGATGGATACAACATTCCAACAGGTAAAAATGAGAGAACTGTGATATCTGCAATAAATATTATACATAAAGAGCTCAGAATCAATCCATCACTATCCCTGAGTACAAAAACCAAGATATTCAAATATTTTAAGAAAACTGTTTCAATTTCATAAAGCATTATTTTTAAATACTGGAAATTAACTTATCTGATATCCAAACATATTATATTTTACAGACCAGAAATGTTTTTTTAAATTACTGATGCTTTATTCACACAAATAATTGGAACGTTGATCAAATTTGATGAAATCTCTCAGCATTAGAGTCCATCTCCATTTACCTCTACAGTCAGGGGTCCCGAGTGGCCAAGTGGTCTAAAGCGCCCTCCATTACAGATCACTGCCATCTCACCTCTGTCTGCATGGGTTCAAGTCTAAGATTCGGCTAATGTAGTTATGTGAGAAAGCTTGCCAGTAGCTTCTCGTGGGTCGGTGGTTCTTTCCAGGGTTTTTCCTGGGTTCTTCCTCCACCAATAATACTGGCCACCATGTATAGCCTATCGTGTGCTGAAAAATGGCATTAAACCCTACAACAACAACAACCTCTACAATTCTTGGACTGTTCTTTAAGGGTCCTGATTTTGCAGCTAGAATTCAATACTCAGTTCGGTACCCAGTATGCCATCATTAAGCAGTCAATTAAAGTTACACTGAAAACTCAAATAATGCAAAATGACCAAGCTCATACCTAAATTTCAATTAAAGTAATCACTGTCATGACTGTATTGGTTTTCTAATGTGTTTTACATTACAGCAATACAAGTATGCTATTGAGTGTTGAGGCAATTAGACTTAGATGTGCCTTGCCCAAAGAGACACCATGGTAAGCAACAAGGGTCAGTTTGATTGTAGGATTCAAACCAGCACCATTCCTGCATGTTGAACACAGCACCTTAAGACTGGACAACAATATCCTATATAGTGAAAGTTGTAACAGTGTCTAACACTCAGCAAACAACGGTTCACTGACCGAGTTAAACAAGCTTAAATTAAACCTCCTGAGGTAGTTAAGTGTGCATGTGTGTGAGATTAGGAGTTTTAATGTAGCTTTAACAATTTTTCAGTCATATCGCTACGATGTCTGCAGTGAGGTTTTTAGTGATGTCTAGTACTGGGACATCATGCTACAGGTATGTAGCATTATGTCCCACCCAGTCACATGATCCTGACACCAGGCTGACCAGTCCTAACACTAACCTCTTAATACTGAGCACCAAGCAATGCAGCTGTTAGTACCATTTTGTAAGTCTTTGGTATGACTCAGCCAAGGATTAATCCCACAACCTCCCGCTTCCGCAGTGAATGCTCTAACCACTAGGCCACAGGAGTGGTTTTTACATCCGACTGTAATCAATCTATCAATCTATTTATCTGCCAACATATTATCATCGATACCTGCTTATAAGTTAAGTACAACTGCAAACAAAGATCGTGATCTACCACAGCATAATGTGCATAATAGATAAGAATCAATGTTGTTTGCTCAAATGTGAGTACTCCTAACAAACTGCACAAACCCAGATCTTCTGGCGCATTATGCAAAGTCTGTGTGCTATTTGAAGCAAGACTTGACTTAAAAGCAAGTACATACGATATGAGATTGCATATTTGGATCGCTGCTTGCATTCACGTGTACATTGTATACAAGTACATACAATAAATGTTGATTGACAAAAACCAGCCCAACAGTCAAAACAATTACTGAATACAAAACATGAACAAGTACTAAATTCTGACATCTGATGTTCTGTAAATAATTGCTGAGTGGGGTTTTGAATTAAGGATATTTTGTCATTGAAGCCTTGCATACCACGAAATTTCTGTCATACTGATATATTCGATGTATTATTTGTATGTAATAATTTTGGATCACTGTTACTGTGAGTTTTATTTCTTTGCTCCCTTTGTTCCTAGACTACAGGACCTGCTGGAAGTGAAGCGCAGGATTCAGGACTATGGGGCCTTGTAATTTGGGATTATGGGCCTGAATTTATGACTATGGGGCCTGGTAATTTGGGACTATGGGGCCTGAATTTAGGACTATGGGGCCTGGTAATTTGGGACTATGGGGCCTGAATTTAGGACTATGGGGCCTGGTAATTTGGGATTAAGGACTACAAAAAAGAGCCTGGTAACTTAAGATTTATGACTATAAGGCATGGTGGTGGAGGTAGATAGGTGAAGCTTGAGAATTTGTCAATTACAGATTTAAATTTAACCTCTTTTATTACAAGTGGCTCTTTTCAGAGTGACACTTTTCTTGTTTAAGCTGTGATTCTAGCTAAAGCTGCATTACATTCAATTATATGATCATGTGATAACTTTTGTACCTGAACAACCCAGTCACTAAGTACTCTTACATTCACTCCTACTAATGTAAATTCATCCCCATAAATATTCAAGCACAGGATTTATTTGAAGTAATATTACCATCCACTCCTAAAAGGAAAGTTTTCAACACATAAAATATCTTATCAATGCACAGTACTTCACACAGAATAATAATTATTGCATAATGCACTGCAATTAAAGAGGAACTTCATAACTCAAGTACATCAGGGAAAATCAATGACTGCCATTAGACTTTTTATTGATGGTTATGCATTAAAACTCAATGTTTCCTTCCTTTATTGCAACATCCATCCTTACTGTCAAAGCAATGATATTCTACAACATCTCTATCAACACCTTATCAACTCTTTTTAGTGCCAAAGTACTTTCTTGTCAGGATCTTTTTGAGAATTTAAGCAGATTTGTTTAAAAATGTATGATTAACTATGTGTAAAATTAATAAATTTAACAAATACATGATTTGTGTCAATAACCCTTTAGAGGTGTACTGGCTGCAGAAGGATATAACACTATTAGCATACAATGATCAATTATATATACTCTCCTGTAAGCAAGAGTCCAACTGCAACCTGAACAAATCCCTGTGTGTGTGTGTGTGTGTGTGTGTGTGTGTGTGTGTGTGTGTGTGTGTCATTTTGATTTTTTAAAGCAGCTTTAATAATTTTTTAATCATATCACTATGATTTTTGCAGTGTGGCAGTTTACAGGGTTGTCTAGCACTGGGGCATCATACTGCAGACATGTAACATGATGTCCCACCCAATCACATTATCCCAACACCATGCCAACCAGTCCTTTAACCTCTTAATGCTGAGCACAAATCAAGGCAGCTCTTAGTACCATTTTTATATGTTTTCGGTATGACTCAGCTGAGGTACAAACCCACAACCTACAGCATCCAAGGCAGACACTCTAACCACTAGTCCACCGAAGCGGTTGCCATTGCACAGGAGTAATCAGAAAAACAAACACAGACTCTGATCTGTTGGTACAATATGCTACAGAAAATCATGATCTTGCAGCGTTACTAGATTCATAAATGAATATTATTTAATTTATAGTGGTTAATGCATCAAACAGCAAGCAGCGAGAAATCAGCTGGTTTCGTACTTCGAACATTTCAATAGACAACAGTCAATTTGGTTCACTTTTAATTCAATATGTGTAAATAAAAAGGAAATTAAATTTAAAAGTAATTAGTTTATTTTCTCAGAATTAGATCTGAAATGAATTTTCTAACATTCGCATGAGAATACTTTTTTGCAAATATCTGAACAGAAATTTTGTATTTATAAATTCATTTTGTTTACTCAGTTTAATGGCAGCACTTTGTAAAAGAAACAAGATAAAATCAAATGCTAAATTTATCAGTTTATAAGGAAACAAGTTGAAATCTTTAAATCATCTGAAATTCCAATTCACACAAACAAGGTAATCATTTCAAAATCCTCAATAATCATATTGCTTACTTCATCACCATTTATATTCTGTATACTCTTGAAAAGATGGTGTCTAACATGGCACACTGGTGAAGAAAATTGTAAAGAATAGAGGTCGAAAAAAGCTATTACATTATCTGTCAACCAGTGCTAAAAAAAATATGTGAACTGTTGTCAGATATTCTTTCTGTCATAAACTGTTGTAATCGATCCCGAAAACCATTTTCAATCAAACCCAAATCATATTTAAATTGGAAAGTTTTGAAGTCCTTACACGGTTATGGAATTACAAATATGCCTAAAATCTGACAAGATCTTTTAATTTATTTTTGTATCATTTAAGACAACATTGCATGTTATAGAGGTGAGAGTTTGTTCTTACAATAAATCTAGCTTTCTGCTCTCATTAATTGCAATATTCTGCATTTGTATAAAACTCAAAGCTACAAGCATACAATCCAAAATTATATTATCAGGAATCTTAATTTTTCTACCAGATGTCTATTTTATAAATATGACCAACTGTCTACTGGGAATCATGCTGTACTCACTCCTGCCCAGTTGATCTGATATGCCATATTTTAAAAGTATGCAGACGGTTCTTTGACAGTTAGTTCAGTGTTAAAAAACACCCAAAGGTTCATGTGTTATCAGTCAAGATAACAACACCATGTCCTTAACAATTTGCTATTCTATGCATTCATGCAAAATAAGATTACAAATGTGTGATTTTGAACACAAACCAGACAAAATCACTCTCCCAATTAATCCAATATGATCATTCCATTTTTTTCCCCCAAAGGACCATGTAAATTTATCATTTTAAATACTTCTTTTTTTATGAGATATATGTACCAGTAAAGTCAGATAAAGATATGAATGTTAAACATAAAAAATTGAAAATGGTTGTCTATCTGCTTTGTTGTGGCCACTTAAAATAAACACTGATCAAAGAAACATTTGATTCACATAACTAAGACAATTTTAGGTGCTAATAATAAATGTATTTTCACAAAGATTACATTTTTGATTACAGGTGATACATTCAATACAAATGAATAGCTTAACATGAAAATAACACCAGAATGACATTTATAAAGGAAACAATTATGTAGATATCATCACCTACTTCACATGAAACCCACCTTGTCCAATGCCAAACCTGAATCTTCAATTATCAATGTAAAATATTTGCAAATAACAACTCTTCAATTATACATCATTTACTAAAAGCCAACCATGGATTAAAGACTAAAAAACATATTAAAAACTAGAGTAGTTGTGCAGACAAATCCATTCAAAAAGAGGCAGCCTGCTCAAATAATTACCATTCGCTTATAAGACTGAAAACTGCACAGACCCAAATCAATCACTGCACAATGAGTTGGCACATCTGTGTGTGTGCAGTTTGTTAGGAGTAATCAGTAGAACAAAACAACATAGACCCTGATCTGCAGGGACGATATGCTATGGCAGATCAGGGTCTATGTTGGTTGCAGTTTAACTCGAACTATAAGAGAGTATATGTATTTAAACCAATTACAGAATAACGTCTAAAAACTATTGGTGCATGACGAAACATGTTGATGGCAAAGATAACTAGAAAATGGTTGACTGTAAGTAAATTTGTTTAAAAATAAGTCCACTATCTTTTTATTTAGCCTACCGGTATGTCACATCTGAACACTTATAAAATATCAAAGATTTTAAATAAAAGGTTAATTGTAGTTTGAGTTTAGTTTACTCAATCAAGTCTACCCTAGCAACTTCAATGCATTTATCTAATGAGATGAAGCAAGACATACAAAATGACATGGTGAATGATTATGCTGCAACTTTTTAACATTTGTTGCAGTCCTTATTTTCTGGTGTGTATTCAAGTGTTTGTAATACGTGTCAAAGCATGGCCATTCATTATAACTCTGTTTCTGTTTTAAGTCTCTTCATTATAACACTGTTCCTGTTTTAAGACCATTTATTATAACACTGTTCTTGTCATAAGGCTCTTCATTATATCATTGTTCCTGTCATAAGTCTCTTCATTATGTCACTGTTCCTGTCATAAGTCTCTTCATTATAACACTGTTCTTGTTATAAGGCTCTTCATTATATCACTGTTCCTGTCATAAGTCTCTTCATTTTATCACTGTTCCTGTCATAAGTCTCTTCATTATATCACTGTTCATGTCATAAGTCTCTTCATTATATCACTGTTCCTGTTATAAGTCTCTTCATTATATCACTGTTCCTGTCATAAGTCTCTTCATTATAACACTGTTCTTGTCATAAGGCTCTTCATTATATCATTGTTCCTGTCATAAGTCTCTTCATTATGTCACTGTTCCTGTCATAAGTCTCTTCATTATAACACTGTTCTTGTTATAAGGCTCTTCATTATATCACTGTTCCTGTCATAAGTCTCTTCATTTTATCACTGTTCCTGTCATAAGTCTCTTCATTATATCACTGTTCATGTCATAAGTCTCTTCATTATATCACTGTTCCTGTTATAAGTCTCTTCATTATATCACTGTTCCTGTCATAAGTCTCTTCATTATAACACTGTTCCTGTTTTAAGACCATTTATTATAACACTGTTCTTGTTATAAGGCCATTCATTATAACACTGTTCCTGTCATAAGTCTCTTCATTATATTACTGTTCTTGTCATAATGCTCTTCATTATTTCACTGTTCCTGTCATAAGTCTCTTCATTATAACACTGTTCTTGTCATAAGGCTCTTCATTATATCATTGTTCCTGTCATAAGTCTCTTCATTATGTCACTGTTCCTGTCATAAGTCTCTTCATTATAACACTGTTCTTGTTATAAGGCTCTTCATTATATCACTGTTCCTGTCATAAGTCTCTTCATTTTATCACTGTTCCTGTCATAAGTCTCTTCATTATATCACTGTTCATGTCATAAGTCTCTTCATTATATCACTGTTCCTGTTATAAGGTCATTTATTATGCCGACCTGCCTACCCTGACGAGTCTGTCTCAGTAAGGCAGTTGATTTTTTTCTGTAAATTTGACCAGTTTTCAGCAAAGTGTAACAAAATATCATAAATTGCTATTGTAAAGCTGGAAAACGAAATTAGTAGTTCGGTATTTGGATCGTGCAGCGACGATAAACATGATATTCAACTGAAACGTTTTGTAAAGTACACGTAGACTTTATTTACCACTAGTACAGTTGCACAAATTTTAGTTCCAAACCCTATGCAGCTCAATGGCTTGTTGCTGTCTATTAACTAGACATAATTCTTCGAAACTCTTTTTCCCATTTAACACGACGGCAATCATATTTCCTGCCACGAGTCATACTCAAATTGGCATGTGATGTCCAATGAACATAATTGTGTCCCTTCCAGCTTTTAATTACAAGAACCTGATAATTCCTTTTACATTTTTCCTGTGTTGATTACTAACACTTTTCAAGGTTTATTTTCCCTTCCTTCATTGATGACATTTTTAATTTCTTTATGATCAACAGTTTGATCATGCAGATGCTTCGCATGAACAAACAGGTGCAGTTTAAAGTGTCTGATGTGCTGCCGTAAAGTTAGTCTGGTTCCCTGACCAATTTCACTAATTCTAATATGAAACCCGGATTCAAACCAAACAAGGATAAAATAATTATCCGGATTTTTCAGCAATGATCATTTTTCCATAGTTTTTGCTTTTATGCCATAAGTTCATAATTTAAGGGTAATTTTCGCAAGACTTACGGCAAAATTTTAACAGTTGGCAGGTCTGCATTATGTGATCTAGTGGTTAGAACAGCCGCCTCAGATGTGTGAGTTTGTGGGTTTGATTCATGGCCGAGTCACTCCAAAGACTTACAGAAATTGTACTAACAGCTTCCTCTCATGGTGCTCAGCATTAAGAGGTTATTGTTAGGACTGGTTGGCCTGGTGTCAGGATAATGTGAATGGGTGGGACATCATGCTACATGTCTGCGCATGATGCTCCAGTGCTAGACATTCACTACAAACTGCCACACTGCAGTCATTGCAGTAAAGTGAATGATTTTTTTTAAAGCGACGTTAAAAGTCTAATACACACGTAACACACAAACCAGCTAGCAAATCAGATTCCAGGTAAAGAGAAGCTTTCTTTGCTACTGCCTGTAGCTAAACTAAGACTGAACTAGTAATAAATTGTCTCCCTTTCAATGTGATCAACCATTTACTGACAAAGTATGAGTTATAATACATGTATTTTTAAAAACAGTTTGGGAAAGTAGGGAAATTTTAAGAAATGTGTATTTTTTATGAAATTTATGTAAGTTAGTGAAATAAGTCTAAACTTCCTTTACGAGACCTGCTCTCTTATCATATTGAACTTGAACCAAAGCATGGTCTTGCATACACTGTCTCTTTTGTCCAGGTTGCCTATCTTCTTCGACACCCATCTCAACAACATTGAGACCATATTTAAACTTCCTTCACTGCAACTGTTCATGCAAATTTTTTTTTTAAATTTTAAAGGAGGAACAGTACAGCCTTTTGAGGATCTTTTTTTTTTACAGATAGTTTGATACAAAAAAAATTAGGAAAGTAAAAAAAAAATGGGCTGGTTTAAAAACTAAAAGTGGGGTCTTGGTTCTTAATGGATTCTGTACAAATACTGGCAGTATTACTGCATATCACTGCTTCAAATCTATTGGGCATTATCTGGATAAAGAAATACCTGTAACCTGAGAATGAGCAAATTGCAGTATCAGGTATCTATACTTAAGTTGTACTATACTCCTTCCATATTTAATTTTAAGTGTCATGTTATGTCCTTGGTGTATTTACCCATGCTTACGGTAATTGGCTTCTAGCACAGGTGTTATTAAGATGTAAACAGGTGTAAAACATGGCCTTTGAAGTCCCTTAATAAATCTTTTTACACCTGACATTGTATGGGAAGCCTTACCTGAATAAGCAAACACAAAGATATAAAAAATTATTAGATGTAAAAACCAGATAGGTCATTAGCTTGCAAAGATTCAATTAAAAAAGTCTTCATCTAATCTACTGAAAAATAGGCAAGCATCAACCACAAAAGAATGTCTGTACCTTGTGAGCTGTCATGAAAAATTCTTTCCAATTAGTAAACTCATGCATATCCAACAGTCACCTGAACAAAAAGATAAACATGACTATCAGATATAGAAGTTATACTAAGAGACCTTGCGCATATATATACATGGACTGTGTGTAAATGCAACAATGAGTTAAAGAAATAGTTTTGTTGATTTCGATTCTTAATGCAGCTTTAACAATTTTCCAGTCATATCACCATGATGTCTGCAGTGTGGCAGTTTAAAGTGATGTTTCACAATGAGGCATCATGCCACAGACATTATCCTGACACCTGATGCTGAACAGTCCTAACACTAACCACCTAATGCTGAGTGCCAAACGATGCAGCTGTTTTTATAATTCATTGCTTTGACTCAACCACATCTGAGGTTGATGCTGAGACTGAAAGATTGAAACTAAGATAAAATTAAGCTGAAATATAGTTCTCAAAGGAGATGAATTAGATCTGAGGTTTCTTTCTTGACTTTTTGTAATTTGCTTTTCATTACTGAAATGTCTTAATGATTGGTGAATTACTGTTTCAGTGTTGATATAATTTAGTATTGCTGACCTTACAAAGGTGAAAATAAACTTGCACTGTAACATATATGGTTATCAGTGCCAGATTACCCATTAAGCAAACTAAGCACATGCTTAGGGCACCTGCCCAACAAGGGCATCTGAAAAAATTCAAATTAATTGATGTGGATAAAATTGAATGAATTATATATGACCATTTCAATCTACATGTATGAGTATTTTAACTTGGAATGATGGCAACATCAATCTACTTGTATGAGTATTTTAATTTGGAATGATGGCAACACTGCTATTTTCCCACCTTTATTAGCTTTTAACACTGTTTATTAAAGTCTCACATTTTGAAGGGGGGGGGGGATAATATTTTCAGTGCTTAGAACCGTGCAAGACCTTAAACCAGCATTGATTTGGTGAGAATTTAGCTTAACTCTTTGAGTTCCAAAACCTGGAACCTGCAGTTTGAGTACAGATTTTAGGCTCCACCCTTATGCTTTTCTAAGTTAAGCAAGTTAAAGCATTCTCATCGTCAAAGAAAATGTCAACTGCTTGTAATAAATACAAAATGCACAAAAGTTGTTTTTTAAAAAAAACACATATGGACAGACATAGATTCATCTGTAACAGCAGATTCATTTCTGCATAATATTGGTACCAAAATGAGCACTGTGCAGGTGTGCAAGTAAAATATACAGCTGTCAACTGTGGCATTATAAGTTAATGTTTAAACATCTATTAAATATATAAACATTTAATATTTTAATAACAAATAAAAATTGTGTCTTTGCAGTAGAAAGTCTCAGATACAGGTCCACTTTGTTCATTAAATAATCCATGATGCAGGTAATACACAAACCAAAGTGTATTTTCTTAGTGTTATCCCTTTCTCTGGGATAAAAAGATACAGTGCATGCCTGAAAAGACGTGCATCTCTTAAACAAGACAGCTATAATGAAAGCCTAATTAATGAATTTAGCATACACTAACTTGGAGAACCACCAAGTCCACAGTAAAGAGAGTTCAGACCTTCATCAACAGCTGCCTAAGAAGAATTCTCCAGATTCGCTGGCCAGACACCATCAGCAACAACAACTTGTGGCAGAGAACCTCCCAACTTCCAAAAGAGGATGAGATAAAGAAGAGAAGGTGGGGTTGGATAGGACACACCCTACGTAAGCCGCGAACCAACATTACCAGACAGGCATTGAGGTGGAACCCTCAAGGCAAGAGGAGAAGGGGACGACCAAGAAACACCTGGCAACGCGACCTTGAGGCAGACATCACTAAGATGGGTTACACCTGGAGTCAGCTTGAGGGGATGGCACAGGACAGAAGCCTCTGGCGATCTTTTGTGGGCGGCCTATACCCTGGCAGGAGTGACGGGCAAAACTAACTAACTAAGCCAGTAGCAGTACTGTATATACTCAATTACAAGTCTAGTCAAATTGCAAAAACAAAGATCCTGATCTATTGTGTGCCTGCCTCATCATGTGACAACAGATCTGCTAATGCATCATGTGACAGCAGATCTGCCTATGCATCATGTGATGGCAGATCTGCCTATGCATCATGTGATGGCAGATCTGCTAATGCATCATGTGATGGCAGATCTGCGTTTGGGAAGTTTGCAGTCTAAAAAGGATGTATGTAACAATACATGTATTTTGGCACAGAGAGAGCCTGAAGCTATGCTGGGCTCAAGAAAAACAATATTTCTCTTGTCCTGACTGGTAAAAATTTACTGGGTCAAGTCAAACTATACTGCATTTATATAACTGTCCCTGTAAATATTGATTTGCTCCTTGAGAAAATATTGGAATGTATTTTTTACTTTTAAATATTGAAATTTATTTTTTACTCTAAACAAGCATTGGAGTTTAACATCGCTTAACATATTTGGCATTAGCTGATTGCAAAGAACTCCCTCTTAGTAAGAGGGGTAGTTAATTTGATTTAGCTACGAAGAAAGCACTATTCTTTCTTAGGCTTCCTTCTCTCTCTCAGAAAATTTCTGATTAAAGAATTTTTATCAAGGTTGTCACTTTAAATGGCTATTTTTCCAAGATGTGCTTCTTAATTTCTCTCAGCCAATCATAAGCAGTGGTTTCAAAAAACAAATCCTAAGACAAACACTTTTTTCATCAGTCAGAATCTCCAGACTACGTTATATAACTCTTCCCTTTGAAGAATGAATATTTGACACAGATCGGAAGTTCAGCTGTCTCTGTCTCAAACCAGTTTTAAGATATCCCATCAATTTAATTGAATCGGAACACTGGCCCCTTTGAAGTTTTAATAATGACATGGAAGAAATTAAGTATATAGGTTGAAAAGACCTTTCTCAAATACTCCCCTGGTCTAAAATGTGATAAAATCATTCAACTTTAAGATTCACTGATTATTCAAAATTCTATACTTCACACTGATTATAAATAATCTTTGCCTAAATTGTCTACTTGTTGTCAGTCCAAAACATGTTGCAAAGGAAATGCCTTGTGTTTTTTTTCATAGCTACATGATTTAAGCTTGCTACTGAAATGGACAAATATTATGAACATATAATGCAGTTTCACTACTAGCTTACAACATCTTAATTGTGTTTGCACTGCTACAGTGATGCATTTCAGTAAATATGACATAATATCTAGATGGGATAAAAATGACCTACAGAAGGGTTCAAATTTCTTTAGCAAATAAAAAAATCTTCCTTTCACAGCACCCTTGTGTAGCTTTCTAGAATTGTGATTTAACCCAATTGATAATATTAAAGGCAAGTTAGTGTAAATTTAGATGTTTACAACATTTTTCCTGTGAAGAAAAGAATTAGATGCTAAAATAAATATCTGCTGTCATCTTTACTTTGGTGTGAAAATACATTAATAAAGCTGTAAGTCTTGAAAATACATTAATAAAGCTGTACAGTCTTGAAAATACATTAATTAAACTGCACACTCTATAAATACTGGCAACAAAGAGCAAGAGTACTTTTTTACCCTGAACCCCCTATGGTACTGATAATTACAGCAACTAACAGCCTGCCCACTACACATTCCATATGTGAGATAGTACAAAGTCTGTTGTGTTCCTATTATAACCCAGTATTTCAATATCTCTAACTTTTGTTTGTCAAATGTGTGTGATAAATTTTCCATGCACAAATTTTATTCATTCTTTGTCATATATATCTAAAATTGGTAATAAGTGCTCCCTGCACAGGTGGGATAAGTGCTATTCCCAACAGTGCCAAATCTGACCTCTACAGGTGTTCTATAATAAACACACACTAATATTGACTAACCTTCACCTAGAACTCACCTGCATTGAGGACAATATGTCCAAGTTTGCTGCTTGTGAGGGAAACATGGTTAGACCTTGATCATTATTGAGAAATCTGCTGACTTTGAGAAATCTGCTGACTTTGCTAAATTCAAAACATAAATCTATTTCCTTTATTCATAATCAAAGGTAGCAAGATGAAACTGATGATGTTCTACTGGCTGAAAAAAACTACCATGATAAGAAAAGAACATTCTTAATTTTAGCTCCAGTTTTTTTAAACTATCTCCGATATTCTTCTGCACTATCAAGGTTCTCAACATTAGCTGTTGTGGATGTTTGACTGGCACCATTTTCATTTAGGACAAAACAAGACGTCATAAAAAGCCTACTAGTGAAAACCCCATGCAGATATGACCTTTTGTTTTGGTTAAATAACAATGACATGATTTTCAAGATGGCCATACTGGATATCAGATAAGGACTGAACCAGACATTATAAAAAGTCTTCTAGTGAAAGTACAATATGTGTGCCCAGCATATAGAGTAGCAAGAAATAAACTTGCAAGCTCTCTTATTAAAATAGGCTCGAGCACAACCTACCCATCATTTCTTAGTAACACGAACCCTAATCCCAACCTAACTGCAGAACTGATCCTATTATTCCTCCGGGAAATAGACAAGTCTGACAGTATTTAATACTGCACCCCATTCCAATTGTCCCTACCCAACCACTTATTTTTAAATGCCGGGCGACAATTATTCTAAATTATATTCGGGGGATTAAATTATTGGGTATATCACCTTCCTTCCAATGCAGTCTCGTTCCGCCTTTGCCTCTTCCGCTTCCGACGGTTGGTATCAATTAATTAGCATAACATTGTGCAATAATGCGTGGGGACGTGGCACTATTCCGTCCTCCGAAACAATTAATTTGCCCTTTTGGGGCATTAAACAGACGTGAATGCCCAATGGGCGAAAACGTCTTAAATCCAATTAATCAATCAATCAGTACAATATCATTAAGGTCAGTCATCCAAAGAATGTTGCTATAACAAGATTTTCAAAATGGCCAGTGGCAATCATCATTTTCATTTACAACCACTTGACATCAAAAGATGTCCATAAGTGAAAACATCCATGGTGCTGAAATGATAATTCAGTCAGGAGTAACGATAGCATGATTATCAACACGACTCGTGTGGTGGCCACAATGGATATATCTGAGAAATACCATTTCAATCTAGGACCAACCAGACATAAATCATTCAGTAAAACCCCATCCTTATAGGACACTTCCATTTAGTTTTTTTTTTGTTTTTTTTTTATGGTTTAACACCATTTTTCAGCACAATATAGGCTATACATGGCAGCCAGTATTAATGGTGGAGGAAGAAACCGGACAAACCCGGAAAGAACAACCGACCCACAAGAAGCTACTGGCAAGCTTTCTCACATAACTACATCTGCCGAATCTTAGACTCGAACACACGCATACAGAGGTGAGATGGCAGTGGTCCATAACGGACAGCGCTTTAGACCATTCGGCCACTCAGGGCCCCCACTTCCATTTAGTAAAACCCCATCCTTACAGGACACTTCCATTCAGTAAAACCCCATCCTTATAGGACACTTCCATTTACTAAAACCCCATTCTTATAGGACACTTCCATTCAGTAAAACCCCATCCTTATAGGACAATTCCATTTAGTAAAACCCCATCCTTATAGGACACTTCCATTCAGTAAAACCCCATCCTTATAGGACACTTCCATTTACTAAAACCCCATTCTTATAGGACACTTCCATTCAGTAAAACCCCATCCTTATAGGACACTTCCATTTAGTAAAACCCCATCCTTATAGGACACTTCCATGTAGTAAAACCCCATCCTTATAGGACACTTCCATTTACTAAAACCCCATTCTTATAGGACACTTCCATGTAGTAAAACCCCATCCTTATAGGACACTTCCATTTACTAAAACCCCATCCTTATAGGACACTTCCATGTAGTAAAACCCCATCCTTATAGGACACTTCCATTTACTAAAACCCCATCCTTATAGGACACTTCCATGTAGTAAAACCCCATCCTTATAGGACACTTCCATTTAGTAAAACCCCATCCTTATAGGACACTTCCATGTAGTAAAACCCCATCCTTATAGGACACTTCCATTTACTAAAACCCCATCCTTATAGGACACTTCCATGTAGTAAAACCCCATCCTTATAGGACACTTCCATTTAGTAAAACCCCATCCTTATAGGACACTTCCATGTAGTAAAACCCCATCCTTATAGGACACTTCCATTTACTACAACCCCATCCTTATAGGACACTTCCATTTACTAAAACCCCATCCTTACAGGACACTTCCATGTAGTAAAACCCCATCCTTATAGGACACTTCCATTTACTAAAACCCCATCCTTATAGGACACTTCCATGTAGTAAAACCCCATCCTTATAGGACACTTCCATTTACTAAAACCCCATCATTATAGGACACTTCCATTCAGTAAAACCCCATCCTTATAGGACACTTCCATTTAGTAAAACCCCATCCTTATAGGACACTTCCATTTAGAAAAATCCCATCCTTATAGGACACTTCCATGTAGTAAAACCCCATCCTTATAGGACACTTCCATGTAGTAAAACCCCATCCTTATAGGACACTTCCATTTAGAAAAACCCCATCCTTATAGGACACTTCCATTTAGAAAAACCCCATCCTTATAGGACACTTCCATTTAGTAAAACCAAAACCTTATAGGACACTTCCATTTAGTAAAACCCCATTCTTATAGGACACTTCCATTTACTAAAACCCCATCCTTACAGGACACTTCCATGTAGTAAAACCCCATCCTTATAGGACACTTCCATGTAGTAAAACCCCATCCATATAGGACACTTCCATTTAGTAAAACCAAAACCTTATAGGACACTTCCATTTAGTAAAACCCCATTCTTATAGGACACTTCCATTTACTACAACCCCATCCTTATAGGACACTTCCATTTACTAAAACCCCATCCTTATAGGACACTTCCATTTACTAAAACCAAAACCTTATAGGACACTTCCATTTAGTAAAACCCCATTCTTATAGGACACTTCCATTTACTAAAACCCCATCCTTACAGGACACTTCCATTCAGTAAAACCCCATCCTTATAGGACACTTCCATTTACTAAAACCCCATCCTTATAGGACACTTCCATTTAGAAAAACCCCATCCTTATAGGACACTTCCATTTAGAAAAACCCCATTCTTATAGGACACTTCCATTTACTAAAACCCCATCCTTATAGGACACTTCCATGTAGTAAAACCCCATCCTTATAGGACACTTCCATTTAGAAAAACCCCATCCTTATAGGACACTTCCATGTAGTAAAACCCCATCCTTATAGGACACTTCCATGTAGTAAAACCCCATTCTTATAGGACACTTCCATTTACTACAACCCCATCCTTATAGGACACTTCCATTTACTAAAAACCCCATCCTTATAGGACACTTCCATGTAGTAAAACCCCATCCTTATAGGACACTTCCATTTAGTAAAACCAAAACCTTATAGGACACTTCCATTTAGTAAAACCCCATTCTTATAGGACACTTCCATTTACTACAACCCCATCCTTATAGGACACTTCCATTTACTACAACCCCATCCTTATAGGACACTTCCATTTAGTAAAACCAAAACCTTATAGGACACTTCCATTTAGTAAAACCCCATTCTTATAGGACACTTCCATTTACTACAACCCCATCCTTATAGGACACTTCCATTTACTAAAACCCCATCCTTCCTTATATGACACTTAAATTCAGTAAAAACCCCATCCTTATAGGACACTTCCATTTACTAAAAACCCCATCCTTATAGGACACTTCCATTTACTAAAACCCCATCCTTATAGGACACTTCTATTCAGTAAAACCCCATCCTTATAGGACACTTCCATTTACTAAAAACCCCATCCTTATAGGACACTTCCATTTAGTAAAACCAAAACCTTATAGGACACTTCCATTTAGTAAAACCCCATTCTTATAGGACACTTCCATTTACTACAACCCCATCCTTATAGGACACTTCCATTTACTAAAACCCCATCCTTCCTTATATGACACTTAAATTCAGTAAAAACCCCATCCTTATAGGACACTTCCATTTACTAAAAACCCCATCCTTATAGGACACTTCCATTTACTAAAACCCCATCCTTATAGGACACTTCCATTCAGTAAAACCCCATCCTTATAGGACACTTCCATTTACTAAAACCCCATCCTTATAGGACACTTCTATTCAGTAAAACCCCATCCTTATAGGACACTTCCATTCAGTAAAACCCCATCCTTATAGGACACTTCCATTTAGAAGTAGCAATATCAAGACCTTCACTATGGTGGCCATATTGGACATCAGATATCTACCATTTTCATTTAGGACCGACTAGACATTGTAAGAAGTCTTTGAGTGGAAACACCATGTTAAACTGACCATCCAATCAGCAGGCCTAGTAATAACAAGTTTCAATATTTCCACTGTAGTGGCCATATCAGACATCAGACCAGGACCATTTTTACTTAGGACCAACCAGACTTTATATGAGGTCTTCTGGTGAAAACTCAATATTAATATGACTTTCCATTCAGGAGGAATAGTGATAACAAGATTTTCAAGATGACCAATGGGCAGCCTTACTAGACTTCAGATTGGCACCATTTTCATTTAGGTCCAACTGGACTTGATAAGATGACTTCTAGTAAAAAAGAAAATTTGAACTATGGGAAACAATGAATATTTTTTAAAAACTAAAATTTGGTAGTTAATCATGAAAATCAAATGGACAACAAACTTGTATGTACTCATTCAATTACAGGTCCAAGCATATATACAAAACAGATATACATTAGTAAATACACATGAATATTTGTTCTGCCACATTGTACCAATACTTAACAATCTTACCCAAATACTTTTTGTGTAGTTGAATTTATATATTTCAATAGCTGATATTACAAATTTGTCCACTAGCATAAAAGTTGCAGCGAAAAGATAGTATTTTGTCATTTCTGCATATGGAATAAACTGGTATCCAATAATGGAAAGGTTTACCACTGACTATAGTCCATGTGTGCCTATTTTCATGTATGTGCCTTAGTCATCCCCATTTGACAGTGTTTTCATTCTTAAAACTTGGAGATTTAAAACTACTGCACTCCAAAAACAATCCCTCAATGCTTATGTAAACAAGTACAGGGATCAACCTGACAAGCCTAGATATCCCCCTTGATTTAAGAGGATAAAAACATAAGCTAAATAAATGGGGTTCTCACAGCTCTGAAAAGAACATAAATAAGGACTTTTTTTAATGTATCAAGTACATCACAACACCCTCTATTATCACCCCACTCCCCACTTCTAAATAAGTCTAACTGTTAATGTTAATGTAACTTTTACTTGTTCTTTTCCAACACTAAATTAATTGCATCTTGTGGATTTGTTTCCACCATGAGAACTACATACTGTGGATTTGTTTCCACCAAGATAAAAACATCTTGTAGATTTTTTTCCACCAAGATAACTACATCTTGTAGATTTTCATGCTCATAAATCCATGCAAACATCTACAAAAAAATTGGACAACTTGGGTGCAGTAAAGGTTCCGTCGATAGCATGTAAAAAAAATGTTAATGAATATTGCATTCTTGAAGAGCAATTACAGTACATATCATTTTGACTAGAATGTTGTTTAATTAAAACAGTTTTTGAGAGAACTTCTAGAACAAATGGGTACTTACTGCAGCCTTGTTCATCCATGTTGTTGTCACAGTCCTTACTGCCATCGCAAACGAGTTTCTGTGGAATGCATTTGCAGTCACCACAAGAAAACTGGTGGGCTGCACATGTGCAGCTATTGTCACCTAGCGATGCGACAGCTGAAAAATAGAATTATTTTTCTTATTCCATTACATCATAAAACATTACAGAATATTGTAATGTTGTGCAATGTGATGAAATTGACAATTGAACTGAATAACCATATATACATGTACATGCTTTCAAGACAATAAACTGCACAGACCAAGACCGACAGTCACATTATGTGATGGCAGATCTGGTCCATGTAATTTGTTGGGACTAAATCAACATAACAAAATAAGCCCTGATCTGCCAGCACATTATAAAACAGTCGATCAGGTCTATTTTATTTAAAGAGGGACTAGACTTACAAGCTTTTTATCATCAGTTACTATCCTATGATTCAACAATGCTAAAGAGATAAAAGCTGAATTGATGCAGTAATATATTTCTTGAATCAAACATTTCGCTTTAAAGTCTTTCAAACATAAAAATCTCACAGAAATATGCATGTACTTCTAGAATTGAATTTTTTGTTTCTTTCTAGCCAGAAGAACTAGTCGAAAATTCAGGATGAATCTTTGCTAGTCTTTCCGACAAATACTAACCAAGTAACAAGAAAAACTTTACTATCCATCGGAATATTTAAATTATGACTAGCCCATCTGGAAATTTTCTGGCCTCTGGCAAAATAACAAATTGCAAAACATCCATAAAGTTTGATAATTGTAGATGGTGGAGAAGTCAAATTATTGTTTTTAAACCATTCGTCTTCTATGACCAATACGGGTATGTGAAAAAGTTGATCACCAGTCTCTTATATTGGTTGGTGGTTCTTCCCAGTCTTCTGCCACAAAATATATGGGCATCCATATACATGTATAGCCTATTATGTACTAAAACATAGCATTGAATCCCAAAATACCAAACCAAACATGTTATGCTGAGGCAATGTTATTTTGTCAATGTGACCTTGACCTCTGACATTCTGGAAAGATTTCTTCTGTACCCAATGTGGAAGCTGTCCACAACTGTTTCTAAGTACTATACATCTTGTGCAGAGGTCTTCCTGCACTGAATATTGCTTGCAACAAGCAGAAAATGGAGGTATTAGTATATCTTTTATGCTCAGCAAGTCTATATGTGGTTATAGAGAGGGGATCTCAATGGACTCCAAGATTTAATGCAAGGGCTAAATCCTTGAAGGCTGGGATGTACCCTTGGATCATTACAGTTGCATATCAAAATCTGTCTTCCATGCTGAGTAAGTGAATATCTAGTTTCATCGTGGGTATCTCAATGTTTTTACATTAGGACCCTAGAGCTACGTTCTTGGAGACAAGGAAGTACTTACGCTGGGGCATCACACAGATGTGTTGATACTAGGATCATCAATCACAGATGCCAATACTCAGACATGGAAGATGTTACATACTCTAATTATGTAAAATCACACCTATCCCCTTTATCCCCAAGAATTGATTCCATGAGTTGCTACAAATCAACACCCATATGACTATCATTGACCAAAACTTCATGTCTAAATTTAGCAATGTAGTTCAAGGACATTATACCTGTACATACAGAGATGGACATACACATGGGCTAACACAATATATATATAATTTTTATACATGAATAAAAATTGAACTTAGTGCAAGCTTTGTTTTGGAGGCATGGGTGTACTGATATATCCATGTGACTTGGCGACAGGTATACAATTTATATATATATATATATATATATATATATATATATATATATATATATATATATATATATATATATATGTAGCTAAATATGATGATTATGGATCACAATAAATATTGACAGAACACTTCTTCACTTTGGTAACAAGCTAAATGAAGCCACTAAAAATACCTTTGAAGATTGATATGGTATTAAAATACACTCCATAACAAACCTTTATAATGTATGTACACATTTTAAGCTAAATGTCATCATTACAGTGTTACAGGAGCACTGTCACTTCTAAAATGGACTATCTGTGTGTGTGTGTGTGTGTGTAACAAGAAGGTTATATGATTGGCAGAAGTTGTTTTTTTATCCAACCACAAAAACAGGTGACCCTTTGTCATAACCTGAATAAACACTTTTCTTTTGACTCATATGACAAGCAAATACGACTCCTTCTTTAATTGTTTGCCTATGTACTAAAACCAAATGCATGGTCTAAACTATATGAGAGGAAGAGAGACATTATTTAACAAGGGTTCTACAGAAAAATATGCTATGTAAACCATACAATAATGATAACCAACTGCCAGTCCCATCTATATACTCTTATCTCTTTTACCTGTACATGCCAGAAAGTTGTGATTCAGTCATGATTATGCTGTAAAGTTTACACCTAGTCCATTGGACAGACTCAAACCTTATTAGGCAAATAATTGATTTACAACAGTTCTGTGGTTGCTTAAAATGTATGGAAATACTTTCTGTACTCTCATTTCGCAAAGATTTAATAGCTAAATCTGGGAAACCACAATAGCCCTACACAAATTAGTAAGCATGGTCAAAAATCCATAAAAATGACATGGGAAAGAAATTCTATTAAAGATCTTAATGATACTCATGAAGTAATTTCTTTTCAAAATTGTAATAATCTTATTTAGTAAACACTTCTTGGCTAAATAATAGCAAAGGTTGTATACAATGAGATTAACTGTTTGATGAAATCTGTATTGAATTTAAGTAAATGCTGTAACATCTAATCTCCTGTAACTGCACAAAGGAGAATTTAACAGGAGAGGCCTTTTCTTTTCATCATATAATTAACCCCCAATGCTTCCAGTTCTACATGCTAACTCCTGGACTATGTTTAACTCCATCTTTTAAATGATTGTAACCTACTACAGAGAAAGCATTTCCTGAAGACACCTTTTTATAATCTGATTGTGTTAACTGCTGATCATTGGCTAACCCCAGTCTGCATACAAAAACACACAAAACCTACATTCAATAACCAAATTATAACCATATATGTATTCACTGTCCACACACACTCATTTGCAACATTTATTTTGTGTTAGAAATTCCACAAATGTTATTTTAGGTGGAAAATTACTTGTAGAATTTATCTCTTAATTAATTCCAAATTAAACTGTAGCTACCTAACTATTTAATGCAATTTAGGCCTAATGAGACAGCTTCAAATTTCACAACAATTGATCCAATCAGGCTAAATGTTTTGACTATTAAGGGACACTTTCCATCATTGATTTAATTCTACAAAACACAATACCACCTTAATAACGGCTTTGTTTCAAATTGCCAGTCTGCAATGTTACCTAACACCATTGCCACTGAGTAGCTACATATTAATACCATATTTTACAGAAATAACATCCCCTAAATTTAACTAATTAAAGATGTACTTCTCTATCATGGATATAAAATTATTAAATTTATCAAGACAAGTTAGAAAATTTATATACAAATTTATGTTTTCCTCTAAACCAAGATAGCTACCATACCACCTTAAATAATGTAATTAATCCCCATTATACATTCACCATTCAGATCATAGTTTTCTTGATCCATCTGAAAGTTACTTCAGCTTTAAACGGAAAGCACTGCAAACAAAATGTCTTAGTTATTTACTTCTTTAATTATTTATACATCTTTTGCTTACAGAAATTTCCCTGCATCGTAATACAAACAGAAAATGTGTCATGAATCGTTCTACCAACAGAATTTGCGTCTAGCATATAATACCAACATAAACAGTGTCTTGAATCATTCTACCAACAGAAACTGTCTTGCATATAATTATAAGAACATAACTTGTGTCTTGCATATAATTACAACAGAAATTTGCGTCTTGAATCATTGAACCAACAAATATTGTGTCTTAAATCATTCTACAAACAGAATTTGTGTGTTGCATAAAATACCAACAGAAGTTGCATCTTGAATCATACAACCAACAGAAATTGTCTTCGATCATTCTACCAACATATACTGTGTCTTGCATATCATTCTACAAACATAGACTGTATCTTGCATATCATTCTACAAACACAGACTGTGTTTTGCATATCATTCTACCAACATAGACTGTGTCTTGCATGTCATTCTACAAACATAGACTGTATCTTGCATATCATTCTACAAACATAGACTGTGTTTTGCATATCATTCTACCAACATAGACTGTGTCTTGCATGTCATTCTACAAACATAGACTGTATCTTGCATATCATTCTACAAACATAGACTTTGTTTTGCATATCATTCTACCAACATAGACTGTGTCTTGCATGTCATTCTACAAACAGAGACTGTGTTCTGCATATCATTCTACAAACAGAGACTGTGTCCTGCATATCATTCTACAAACATAGACTGTGTCTTGCATATCATTCTACAAACATATAGACTGTGTCTTGCATATCATTCCACCAACATAAACTGTGTCTTGCATATCATTCTACCAATGATACCATACTGTGTCTTGCATACCATTGTCTTCAATCTTGAAATTTCTACCAACAGAAATTGTGTCTTAAGTTGTTCACCCAAAATAAACAGTGTCTTGCATATAATACCAACAGAAATTGTCTTTGATCATTCTACCAACATAAACTGCGTATGAAGTTATAGTCTCAGCATAAACTGTGTCTTGCATATAATACCAACAGCATTTATGTCTTGCATATAATTTTACCATCAGAAATTGTGTCTTGAATCATTCTGCCAACAGAAACTATGTCTATCATATAATACCATCAGAAATTGTGTCTTACATTTAATACCATCGGTAACTGTGTCTTCAATCATTCTACCAACATAAATTGTGTATATCATATAATACCATCAGAAATTGTGTCTTACATTTAATACCATCGGAAGAAACTGTGTCTTCAATCATTCTACCAACTGAAATTGTGCCTAACATAATATCAACAGAAATTGTGCCTAACATAATATTAACAGCAATTGTGCCTAACATAATATCAACAGAAAGTGTGCCTAGCATAATACCAACATAATTTTAACAATTTGCCATATATGATACATTTGATTTTGCCATCAGCTTAGATCAAAAGAAACATCATCTGGCACTATAACAAAAAAAAACAAGCACATGTGTGCCTCATATAAAGCAAACTAAAAGACAAAGGTAACAATACATCTAAAGGCATTGATATGCAAGAGAGTAGGACCAATATACAAAGGTTACAGGTAATCCAAGGGCACTGATATGTAATAGAGTGTGTAACTGAATACTGAACAGTGTTACATGTATGTGGTTGTACATATATCATGTTAGAGTAAACAGGGCATTTAAAAAAAATATCTTTGCTAAATTCCACCATGTTTTCTGTCTATTAGTGTCTTGAACATAATGGACCACATGTTCTGTTATTTTTAACTGTCAATGTAGTAAGAAATAAAAATGCTGATATAAAACAACCAAATCAACCTTATGTAGAGCTAATATTTCACAGAACCCATAATTGTGGTGTTTTGCTTCATGAATTCTAAAACCATTTATAAGTTCAAAACTTTATTTCTGGTACAGATTTACAATTTGAAACAGTGGTGATAAGCAGCTGTCATTTCCAGCTCACTATCAAACAGAGTTGTCTATTATGATGATATGCAATACTGTCTGACAACAAAGCTCTCACAACAGGTAGATGCTAACAGAAATGATAATAAAAGAAAAGTTTGCCCTTGAGGTTTAGAAATAGAAACCATTTTAATAGACACACTGCTGTAAGATGATATCAACAACATAACCTTTTGATTACCTACATTGTATACATTTTTTAAAAATGTATCAACTGACTCACCTCCGACTTGTTTGTCTGTACAATTTGGGGGTGGAAGTATTTATAACTGATTGAAAATGTTACCAACACTTGTAATTTTAGGCAAGACTTTTAATATTTGCAGTGTAAACTGACAGAACTTTCCATTTATTAGCGGACATTTTCTGATATAAATTGAACTGAGCAAAGATGGTAGACCATGATAAATCAATATACAATAGACCATTAGTCTTTAGAAATACTAAATGTATGTACAATGCAAATGCATTGTTCTGATCCATAAAACCCTGCATTTAAAACTGTCTCCCATATTTTCTTAGCCGAGTTTCATCTGACCCTTGCCACCCAATTTTTTTTTTATGTGGACATTTAAGATGTCCAATTACAAAATTGGGGTGGCAAGGGTAAGAGTTAATTCAACTGAAGTCTTCTATCCTTTAACCATCTATACTCACTTGTACATTTGGTCCAATTGCAAAGATGCAGCTCTGTTGCTGCACAACACACAGACAAAACAAGGTCTATCCATTTGTTTTTGTAGTCATCAGCAGAACAAAAAAAAAACCTGATCTTCTGGTGCATTGTATGCTGGCCGATCTGGGTCTGTGTTGAATGCATGCATTTAGAGCTGACATGTAGACAAATAAAACCGCAACATGTCGGGAATTTTGACTGCTTTCTGACATAGGGTCACAACCTGTCCATTTTTACATATCAAAAGATGTATGATGTCAGGTCAAGACATGTGAGGTGTTTATGCAACATGACAGCCAGACAACACTAACATCAGACCAAAAACAACATTTATTCAAATTGCATGATTAAGACCAGAAGTCAAATGTATGGCTAGCAATGGACTTCTGGTAGTATTCACTAATTGCTGTTTAGGCTCTCTGCCATTGAGAACAAAAAGCATCATTCTGAATTGCCTACACTTGTCTGGATCTAAGGTAATATATAAATGTAGACAAGAGATGGGAACTTCAAACCATATGTGTACAGCAGCTGTCGTTACTCTAATGGAACTAATGACAGTCACTAGATGACCTGATTGTGTCAAATCTCAAGATGAAAAGAATATAAGGTCAAAACAGCATGAAAAGAAAACATACCTACAAACTTCTCCACCATACAAAATTGCTGTAAACTATATCAGATTTCCTTTCCAATGTACAGTTTTGAGAGGGAGAAAAATATGAATGCTGCCCCATTTCCACCAGATATGACCAAACACCTATACTGTATTAGACAAAGTGTCTTCCAGATTCAAAGATCAGGCAGCATGTTTTCTTTAAAAAGTATCTCAACTTATCTCTACAGGGACTGGCTCCTATTACATGTACATTATTTTCTAAAGCATTTCTTCTCAACTTCAAATTACATGAAATACAATCTATCCATTAGTGGGAACTGTTCTAGTACATATGGTAGAGCACTGAACTGGTAATTCAAGGGTTGCAGATTTGTCAAGTCAGCTTGCATGGGTCAGCTGCCTTGAGTAATGGCACTCAGAGCTTGTATCTTAGACATAGTCAATAACGTGTTAAAACCAACAAAAACAAAAACACATGTGGTATATATATAAAACCTGCATAAAAATGACCACTTTTATTCTTCAGGTGTTCTCAGAAGAACATTTCCTATGCTTAAACTTCCTGGAGAGATGTCTATGGAAAACACTAATTTACTGTGATGTTTATTAAAAAGATTGATTGCTTCATAGAAATCAATTTTTAAATTAAAAAAAAGAAATGACTTTAAGGAGGTCGCTGTCTCCACCAATTGACTGTAATTTAATAAACACTTCAAAGGGGGGGGGGGGGGGGACACCCTCCAAATCTAAGTTCTAAGTAGAAACAAATTTTATTTGATAACAGGGAGATACAACTGTTAACACCTGTGATTGGCCAGGAAGGTTTATAGGATAACTAAAGAGGACATTACATCAGGTCAAAACAGACTGAATTTCCCACAAACTTTAAAGTGGATTAATTTTCACTTTAATCCCTGCATGAAAAGACCTGATTTTCAATTATCTACATTTTCAACATCTGTTGAGATAAAATAAGGGTAGCAGTGGCTCATGAATACAATCTGAGAGAATCTATTTTTAATATTTACTACCATATGTCAAACTGCAAACAACAAACATCCTGATCTGCCATAGCATAATGCACCTGCAGATCAGGGTCTATGCCGTTTGTTTTTCTAATTATGCCTTACAAACTGCACAGATCCATATGTGTCATTAGATTATGCTCCAGCAGATCTGCACAGTCTCCAGTTGGACTCAACTTATAAGCCAGTATATATGGTATGTTAAAGTCAAGTTTGATAGCTTCCTTTCATCAAGAAAAAAATAGTGTATTTGAATTTTAAGTGAAACAACTCTACTTTTCAAAGGTATAACAGCAAATTTACCCTAGTCAGATATTGCAAATAAATCTTCATAAATTATATGCCCATCTAAAAAGATAAATGTCAAAGCAAAAATAACGAAACTATTAACACTCCACTTATCATTAAGATACAGGCTGTCTATTTAGATTTACATTGTGTAATGGAATCATATGAAATCTGAAAATTGTAATGTAGACTTGCGCGGTATTTTAAAAATATAACCAATTCTAAACTATTTCCCAACCTTTACAGTTTGTTTTCTTTAACTATTTTACTACAGCCTGGTAAAATTTCTTTCCAAAGACAATATAAAAAATATGCATAGATCTCGCTCATAAATGAACTCATCAAGGGTCTGCTCTGTGGGTTTAACAACACTTTGTACACATCTATATCATACTGAGGAAATGGGAGCTAAATTAGTGCATTTCCCATGGTCACAATGAAGGCAGCCAAAACAGGCCGGCCTGGTTAAGTATCAAACCCACAACCCATGTTTACAAGTCTGATACTCAACCACATTAGAAGATTATCACATATACATGTAGAACTTGATCATTTAAACCTTATCCAAAATGTTTTGTCATAAGACTATTTCACAAGTTGGAGCACAATCTGATCAAAAGAGTTGCTAGCACAAGAGTCTGACATTTTATCAATAAAATATGACAAACATTTTGCATTGACATTTGACATG
Source organism: Unio delphinus (assembly GCA_029339505.1). Lineage (NCBI taxonomy): Eukaryota > Metazoa > Mollusca > Bivalvia > Unionida > Unionidae > Unio > Unio delphinus. The sequence goes on along the minus strand of JAQISU010000115.1, from coordinate 7,691,179 downwards.
AAATAACCTAAATTGTGCTAAAAATATACACAAGAAGTAAAACCCCATCATGCCACATGATATAACTGAAAAAAAAACAGATTAGATTCATGTGAGAGTTATGCATAGGTACATTTATTTTGTGTCTATTGAAATGATAAATGTAGGTCTCTCAGTTTTCAATCAATATTGAAGCAAGAAAAAGATGTGACACAAGTCAAATCAGGTGGCATGGGTGGAGTCTTTAATGCACTCCTTGATTATGTAACCGAGAATTTTAGTTTTATATTTTATGGATAAAACGTCAGAGGAGGATGCTAGTGAGTTGACACAATCAGCCAATCAGTAGCAAGATTATTTAATTAATATGCATATACTATTTAAAAAGTACGATCAAAATCAAATGCAGTCATCTCACTAATATGAAGAATTTCATGCATAAGGCAAAAAAGAAATATGTGTGTTTGCAGTCAGCCGATCATCTTTACCATTTGCTGCCAACAATAGCACTCCCTTCCCCTTGGATAAGAAAACATAATAATGCTGACTGATTTCTTTATCTGAGCTGGAATAGTACTGTAAGTGTTTAGTACATTATATCTACCGAGCATATATGCATACATATATATATATATATATATATATATATATATATATATATATATATATATATATATATATATATATATATATATATATATATATATTATGTAAATATGTAAGTATGTATGTATGTATGTGTGTGTGTGTGTGTGTGTATGTGTGTGTGTATGTATGTATGTTAATAATAATGAGGACTTAGCACTTTACAACATTCATAATGATATGAATATAAAAACAAGATAACAAAAACAAACACCATGAAATTGGAAATCAAGAAAATGTTGAAAATATTTAAGGTAGGAAACACTTTAGGTCTTTAAGTTTGTTCTTGCAGTCAAAAAAGTGATTTTTAAAAACACTCTTGAAAACACCTACCCTAATTTTAAAACCAGTGCAATCATTGTTTTTTTTAGGAAAACACATTTTTGGACGGTCATCATCACACTCAACGAAGATCTTGCTAACATAGACCTACATACCAAGTTTGATCAGAATCAAACTTACCTAAAGGCACATATTATAAGTTTGGTACATAGGAGATAAGACAAATTTTAACAAGAAAATATTGATGGCCGGATGACATGATACACAAAGGACACAGGTCCATAGCATAAGCTTACTCCACCTTACAGCCAGGTTAGCTAAATAATTTGTGTGGAACAAAAAATCAAACAAATGTATTTAGTTAAAATGCACACAATATTCAAAAGATTTTTCTTTTTTAAACTGAGGAGGAATTTCACACTGTAATTTTTATTTCTAGAATAGAGCGATGCCTCAAGCACTCAAAAACTCTGCCAAAATAATTAAATATCTGCTCAGTATGTGTAAATATTATTGTCACGGAATTGTATACGACTATGTTCAATATGTATATGTGGTCAAAAATCTAGTCTCTATTTCGTTACTGCGTACAGCCTTACCGAGGGTAGTTTATTATTTTTGGGGTATTTTTAGTTATTTCGACATAATGAGCAAACACTCAGCTCATGCTGCACGTGCGAAATTGCCTGCAGTTTAAAGTACCTAGCTGCGCATATGTCACAGCTAGGGGTATATAAGGACGAAATTATAAGACAGAAATCACATCACGATCCAGTCTTGTCGGAAAAAGCTTCCATCCTTAAAGGAGCAATCTATCAGCTAAAAGAGGTAACAATAGATTTAACTTTGTTCTCATTGCTATTTGTATTATGATATAATTCATTGTTTTACATATTAGATGTTTAGCATTTATTATAAAATCTATAGAATAAATACATAGGTTAGGCAGCGCCATTTTATCAGAAGTACTATATTTTGTTTCATTAGTTCTTTTGTATCTGAACATAATTGAGTTCAATTATACGCTGCATGCTTAACGTTAAATGTACATGGATAATTATTTCATGTGCGTGCATGCGCTACATATGTGAGAATACTTGACTGTGTCTTATGTATTACACGGTTCGGTTGTTTTAATTTTAGCTGAGTGGGGGCCGTTGGTGCCCGGGTGCGGTGCCATGTTGTGGTGTCCGTGGGCTGACCGTGGGGGCCAGTGGTGCCAGTGTGTGGTGCATGTTGGGGTGACCATGGACGACCATGGGGGCTTGTCTATGCTGCCCGTGGTGTGCTGAAGTGTTGCGCTGTGTTTTGGTGACAATGTTTCGGAAGAGTGTACTGGTGTCCTCAAATCGAGGGACCAAGGCTTCGCGACCATCGTCTCTGTGTTGAATGTAAAGGGCTCCCGAGGGATCTTTCAAACAGACGTGGGAGTGGACCATGCGTGGCGACTCCACCACCATTGACTAGAGCGGTATACATCTTCGACGTCAAAAGGACGCCATGATAGTTGTAGTATACGTGTTCCATATTTTTTTATTACCATCTAAGCAAGTAATTCACATCCATGTATCAGTTTCGTTATCTAAACGACTCATAATTTCCCTTTTCTCTGCAGCCTCGTTATATGAACGACACCTGCATAATTTCATTTTACACAAATCTCGTTCCATGAACGAGAACTTCAGAATTTAGGGTTCACCATTGCATATATCTCGTCATATGGACGACATATTATTTAAACACTTCTTTGCAGTCTCGTTATATGAATGACACCTGCATAATTTCATTCTACACAAATCTCGTTCCATGAACGAGAGCTTCAGAATTTAGGTTTCACCATTGCATATATCTCGTCATATGGACGACATATTATTTAAACACTTCTTTGCAGTCTCGTTATATGAACGACACCTGCATAATTTTATTATTTATTTAGTAACTTTTTTGCAGTCTCGTTATATGAACGACACCTGCATAATTTTATTATTTATTTAATATCTTCTTTGCAGTCTCGTTATATGAACGACACCTGCATAATTTCATTCTACACAAATCTCGTTCCATGAACGAGAGCTTCAGAATTTAGGTTTCACCATTGCATATATCTCGTCATATGGACGACGTAATATTTATTTAAATATCTTCTTTGCAGTCTCGTTATATGAACGACACCTGCATAATTTCATTCTACACAAATCTCGTCCCATGAACGAGAACTTCAGAACTTAGGGTTCACAATTGCATATATCTCGTCATATGGACGACGTATTATTTATTTAATATCTTCTTTGCAGTCTCGTTATATGAACGACACCTGCATAAGTTCATTCTACACAAATCTCGTTCCATGAACGAGAACTTCAGAATTTAGGGTTCACAATTGCATATGTCTCGTTATATGGACGACGTATTAATTATGTAATATCTTCATTCTAGTCTCGTCATATTGACGACGCATTATCTTTTCATATTTGCATCTATCTCGTTATATGAACGACACCTGCATTATTTTATTATTTATTTAATATCTTCTTTGCAGTCTCGTTATATGAACGACACCTGCATAATTTCATTCTACACAAATCTCGTTCCATGAACGAGAGCTTCAGAATTTAGGGTTCACAATTGCATATGTCTCGTTATATGGACGACGTATTAATTATGTAATATCTTCATTCTAGTCTCGTCATATTGACGACGCATTCTTTTCATATTTGCATCTATCTCGTTATACGAGCCTTTTATATATATATTCATATTTGTAAATTCATTCATATACTTCTTTTTTGTCATTACGTTACTGAAATTCATAGTTCCATGTTAGGAACATTTATATAAACAGATTTTTCTTATATTTTGTAAAATATTGGTGTCAGAGTTGATTTTTTAAAATTGCGTTTATAAAATAAACATCTTATTAACGCAGTTGTGTTCCGTGTCTTCACTAATCCAGTCCCGACTCGGTCTATCTTGTGACAATTATAATAAAACACATTTGAGAATTTGATATGTCTATTTACCGAGCTTGATAACAATTTGGCTAGAAATGCAGCCTCAAGAGTGGTAACAGCGTAGCCAATCAGATCCTATATCACAACATCAATATGCATGGTTCCAGCTCATTAAAAAACCAATTGAGATCTTAATGACAAAAAACTAATTCCACGTTTGATAAAATCTAACTAAATATACGGCTCTCACAAAGATAAATTCCAAGTTTGATAAAATCTAGCCCTCACAAAGGTAACATGTTCTGCCTATTAAATACAAAAATCAGATCATTAACCAATTTGTTTTCAGAAGCAAATGCAGCTTTCCATGTTACTCAGATAAAAAATATGGCTTCCAAAGCCAATCTGATGCAAGACCACCTCACAGCCTATGGATCTCGCTATCTGTGTAACGTTAACAAGATCCTAAGGATACCACCCCATATACCATGGTCTCCAGAACGCTAAAAAGTACTTGTTGACAAATAAACAGGCAGAATATGATGGTCATGACATAAACTCTCATGGCCATGTGGCCAGGTGAACTAAACATTAGAAGCATGATGTTCCAAAATTTAAAGATGGAACATGTAATTGCAGCAGCTAAAATATCTATACTGTAAATGATATAATTAATCTGTGCATGACTTGTTCTTCCCAGTTTTGATTAATATTGCTTTTAGTGAGGAAACTCATGAGTAAACATGATAATGTACCTGTTTATTTCTCATCTTTGATGGAAATCAGTGTCTTAAAATAAAAAGTTGGACTTTACAATTTTGAGAATCATCAGATACAAAACATGGGTTGTAAATCTGCATTATAAATTGAAACGTACAATACTGAAGTTGTTACAAGTACAGAATTATCAAGTGCAATTCCAGTTAAAATGAAATGTAGGTCATTACAATTTGATATTATTAAAAAGAAAACTCTGGATCATATCTTTTTTAAAACCATAACACACTCATTCACAATAAAAATTAGGAGAATGAGAAAAAAAATATTCACATCATTATACCCAAGAGTGCATTAACTTGGTTAGTTTTAATAGCAAGAGTGCATTAAGTTGGTTAGTTTTAATAGCAAGAGCGCATTAAGTTGGTCTGAGTCACTTTGTTTGGATGTTGGTAAGTATGAATAGCACTTGGCTATATTTAGATATGGGAGCTATGTGTCTTTCACAAGAACATACCAAGGCAATTGACCCCAGCTGGCCTGGTTGGGTCTCAAACCCAGGACTACTGGATTATGAATCCACTGTTGTACCCGAAAAAAATAGAATGACTAGGCAGTCACACTATACAGCACTTGCTGCCACTTGGAGAACAAGTCATTTGACATAGGTGTTTTACTGCGTCCAAATACATGTCAGCATACCCCTTGCATCTGACTTTTCTGACTAAACTTTATCATATTTTATTAGCCAAGACAGTGCAGACACTTTATGCTTGCTGTAATATTATCTCAAAGTGTTCATTTGAATTCTGCACTATATGTGTAAGTCTAGATATGTGATTTTTAAAAAAATTAAAATATTGTTGAAGATAATAAAATTACTATTCGTGAGATAAAAGTGACTATTATATCTCACCATGATTAGAATTGTGAGACAAGAATGAATGAATCAAACAAAAATTTTCATTGACCTGAATAGTTGCTGTAAATGTGAATGTGACTAAACATGTATATATGGAATAGGGATCTGGACAAAAAAAGCATATGAAATGCTCTTGAAACATGGTTACACCATGTGCATCAAAAATGGCACTCAGATTAAATATAGTCTTTTCACTCAATCAAAGCTAATAAATAAATAACTGCCAACACATTCCTGTACATCACATAAAAGTTTCAAATTCATGCAGTAGTTGATACCAGCAAGCTGTGAAAATTTGTTTTCAAAGAAAATATCTGTGGAGCAGTATTAACTTCACTACTGGAAGGTTAAAGTAACTGCTGATAGCATGGTATATCCCAAATGTCTGCACTTAGAAATCTTATGGTTAGGATATTTCTAGCCTTGCTAATTATTATGTCAAAGTTTTGATGTAGTACAGTAGATTGTGACATCTAACAAAATCCACTGGTTCAAGTTGAAAATCTGAACTTTAAAGCATACAAAGAGGCCCAAGTGTGATTCATATCACTCATCTGGATAGTTTAAATATGTCCCATATGATATGTATTGAAACTGTTTACGGGGAAAGAAAAACTTGACAATGTTGCCACATTGACTACAATATGTATAAGTTGAGACAAACTGCAAACAACAAAGACCCTGATCTGCTGAGGCATAAAGCTTCAACAGTTCAGGGTCTACATTGCATATTCTACTGATTCAAAACTGCACAGACCAATATCTACCAGCTCATTATGCAACAGCAACTCTGGATCTGAGTAGTTTGCAGTTGGATTGGTCTTATATGCAAGCAGATTATGTATTAATGATACTGTCAAATATCATCTTTCCCAGGATAAATATATGGTCACTTTCTTGGCATAAGAAAGGACAAATCACTCTTTTACAACCAGTATTCTCCTTTTGATTTTCCTCTTTTCCCCTTGTGACTAAGCTGTCCAAAGTTCCCTCCCTAATGAACACATGCTTTACTTGACATTATGAGGCAGGCTGATCCTGCAGAGTCAGCATGGATTGCTGGGTCTGACCTTATTCCCTTAGGTCACCACCCCATAAGTCATTAATTGGCAATTAATGAGAAAGATAAGCCAATGGGCTCATTACCTGAAGCCCTGAAGGCTGTGACTCCCATATTCTGATCAGCCTGGAACCCCATTAATATGTATGAATTTTGCTCAGGATCAAAGCTCATATGTAGAATACAGCTTACTTTACTAAATCACATTAAAATCGGATCTGAAATATGGCCACTAGACTGTTAACAATAGCTGGCAATGAGATGCAAGATCAGGACATTAATATACACCAATATATGTTGTAAAAGAATTTATTCAAGATTAAAGTTATATGAACTTATGTATCCAATGTCATCAAAATCTGATCAGAAAAATGAGTACATGTACTCATATGCTTAGCCAATCTGATGCAAGATCACCTTTTTAATATGCATTATGATAGCTCAAAGCCATACGTTACATGCTATATATGAGCCCACAGAACTATGATTCAACTACAACAACAATCAAACCATACATGGAGATACCAAAACTTATCAAAATCTGATCAGAAATTTTGCCTGTCCAGTGTTAGCTTAGCCAAAAAATGCACTTTAATTCAACTACAACAGTCAAACCATACATGTAGATACCAAAACTTATCAAAATCTGATCAGAAATATCATAGAAGAATTAATTCAAAGATAAATCTGATCAGATATTGGGCTTCAAGAGTGTTTACAACCCCAGCCAATCATAAATTGAGATTTATGAGTGTTTACAACCCCAGCCTATCAGACAATATATCACCTCATTCTTGTGAAAGGGTGTCTTATAAGTGTAACTAATTCGAATCTGAACAAAATCAGAAATGAAGGCCTTAGAGTGTTAACAAGAAACTACTCCTAGACAAATGATGCAGAACAGACAAAAGGCCATGCCATATAAAATCACTTGGATTTGGCAAGGCAAGCTAACTAGGGCACTATAGGGGATGAAAATTCACCAACTCATCTAACCAAACTAAAATCCATTGTTTGATTAGTGAAACTGCATGCAAGTAGTTAGGTTTAACATCAAAAAGAACAAAAACAACTTCTATTTCTTCACAATCTTCCTTGCATCATCCTTGCCAAACTTATTAGGTAAAAACTGCAATTGATGCCTCTTGCATATTGACCCATTTTGTACACCTTTTATGAGGTGCAGCTGATGGGTAAAAAACTTGCATGCTGAAGTATTCGTGTGAACTTGTTTTAATTTCCAAAGAAAGTATCTGTTTTCAATGTTGCAATTTACAATTTAATCCCACTGCAATGGTGTCACTGAGATTATTTGAAATTTAAACCAAGACAATGTTATTCCTGTTGAAACGGATATCACTTTTCGAATCATTATATTTTAATTAAGCCTGTGGTAGTAACAAAGATCACCCAAAAATATTTTTTTAAATTTTGCCTAAACTAGGTTTATGTCCGTATAACATGCCACTATACTGGCAACACACCAAACATAGATAAACCAACTTTTAGAAAAAATTAAAAATCTGAAACTGTGCTATTATTGAATGAGAATATAATTCTGTCATTAAATTTTCATCAAAATACAAGTACCGTATTCATTTGTATACCTAGATTTATTTTTCCTCATTATGCTATTATAAGTTCTAAAAATTTAAAACTATGTAACAAAAGTTAAAATTGTTGCAATGACCTGAAAATCTAATCAAAGAATCTACAATTAAATGCAAATATGTTAGCCTTATTTCATTTGTCTATAATATGTGATTCTTGTATCTCCCACTAGAATAGACTCTGCTGAATACAGTATATTTATACTAAATTAAGTAGACAAAAAATTAAATATATAAAATGCCTCTTAAAATTCTGCCAAAGAAAAATGAGTATGCAAGTATGTTATAAAATGTTACATGTGGAAAAATATACATGTATACATGAAATGAATTGCCTTTTGTTAATGTTGTCTAGCAGTTCTTATTGTTAGGTACATGTAATTTGTTCAGCTTTGCTATACAATGTACTGTATTTTATTTTAATTAATGTGGTTACAAATAAAATTACAGTTTCATGCAACTTTTTCTTTTTAAATCTAACTCCACCCTTTACAGACCTGTCAAACTGAAACTAAATCTATTCCCAAGTAGTTTTGATTTTATCAGGTGATTTCAGAAGAATACATATTTGTTATACATATGGCGCCTAATTTTGAGGTTCATTTCTTTCCATTTGGCTGACATTACCTACCAACATGGGTCTGTTGAAGGCTGACAGCTTGTGAACACAAGTCTCATCATCAAATTTTGATCTTGATAATGGTCTGGGACACAAAATGCATGTCCATACTACCAGATACGATGCCACTTACATAATTCCTAAACTACAACACACAAAAGCATATTCAGAGTATGCAATAAGTTAGATTAAAGACTTCTTGTATCAATCTGAGCTTATCTCAAGGTCTAGACAAAACGACAAGCTATAAATATTGTATTTTATCATAGTGACTGGTAACATGCTGTAAGAATAAACAAGACACAAGTCCAAGAAATGGAGGAACAATCTAATCTTTTTCGAGTTGTGGGGAGTGGGCTGGGATTTTCTTTTCAACAAGGATATTATTTTTCTCTTATACAACAGTTCCTTTCTGATACAAACCAAAGCAAGAGTACTTTTTTAAAGCTATTTCGAGGACTGAGCATGTTTTGTAATAAAATTTTTAAAATAATCACATGACAACTATATAACTTTACTCCTCAGCAAATAACATTTTAATAATTTTAATTTATTCAAAATTAAAATCCAAAATGCACCATACACCATACAAAATGCACCATACTTATACACCACTTATTCAAGCCCATTGAACAATGACCTTCAATAAGCACCAACAAAAATGTTACCAGCCCACAATCATATATATTGATATCAAAGAAAACAAATTAATTCCCATTGGGTAAAATAAAAAAAAGGTTAAATGGTTCACATTACTCAACTGACATGATTTTTTTCCTTCTGACCCTACATTTTTTAAGGGGGAAAAGATTTGGAAAAAAGAAGAAGAAAAAAAAGGAGAAAAAAAATCTACTAAAGTTAAATTCAGGATGTGATGATGTTTATTTTCTAGTTTATGCTACATTTGAATGATCAAGACCAACAACAAAAAATGTGCACCAACCTACCTACCCTAATTTTTCTTCAATGTAACAAAACAAATGAGATAGGAATTACATGGTATAAACTACTGAGATAGGAATTACATGGTATAAACTACTGAGACAGGAATTACATGGTATAAACTACTGAGACAGGAATTACATGGTATAAACTACTGAGACAGGAATTACATGGTATAAACTACTGAGACAGGAATTACATGGTATAAATTACTGAGATAGGAAGTACATGGTATAAACTACTGAGACAGGAATTACATGGTATAAACTACTGAGACAGGAATTACATGGTATAAACTACTGAGACAGGAATTACATGGTATAAACTACTGAGACAGGAATTACATGGTATAAACTACTGAGACAGGAATTACATGGTATAAATTACTGAGATAGGAAGTACATGGTATAAACTACTGAGACAGGAATTACATGGTATAAACTACTGAGACAGGAATTACATGGTATAAACTACTGAGACAGGAATTACATGGTATAAACTACATGTACTGAGATAGGAATTATATGGTATAAACTACATGTACTGAGATAGGAATTATATGGTACATACTACTGAGACAGGAATTAAATGGTATAAACTACTGAGACAGGAATTATATAGTATACACTAATGAGATGGGAATTACGTGGTATAAACTACTGAGATAGGAATTACATGGTATAAACTACATGTACTGAGATAGGAATTATATGGTATATAATACTGAGACAGGAATTATATGGTATAAACTACTGAGATAGGAATTACATGGTATAAACTACTGAGACAGGAATTACATGGTATAAACTACATGTACTGAGATAGGAATTATATGGTATAAACTACTGAGACAGGAATTACATGGTATAAACTACATGTACTGAGATAGGAATTATATGGTATATACTACTGAGACAGGAATTACATGGTATAAACTACTGAGACAGGAATTATATAGTATACACTAATGAGACGGGAATTATATGGTTAAACTGCTGAGATAGGAATTACGTGGTATAAACTACTGAGATAGGAATTACATGGTATAAACCACAGAGATCAGAATTATATGTTATAAACTACAGAGATCTGAATTATATGGTATAAACTACTGAAATGGGAATTATATGGTATAAAGTACACACTGGGGGAATCAAATGGTATAAACTTCTGAGAGAGGAATTATCTGAGTAGGAAATCATATTGCATAAGCTATTCTGTGCTAAAGTATATTCTTTATCTGTCCAATATCATAATACAGACAGTTAATATCATTTGGTATATGAAAGATTTAAAAGTGTTTTTCTGTTTTAGCAATGTGCGTATCAGCATTGCTTATGTGATTTGAAAGCCTTTAATGCCAGTATGGTTTCTGTCACATTTAGTCACATTATTTTGATCAGTTTTTAGAAGCTGGTTGCTTAAAAAGGTTTTCCTAAGTAATGACAGCAACAATTGATGGTTCATCTGTCTAATTTGTTAAAAGTTAAAATGCACTTTATGACAGAATTCTTTCTGCCAAATATGGTTAGATTCTGTAAATTGGCTTTTGGGAGAAAAATATCTAATGGGATTGTACATTTTCAATAATGGTGGCAATATCTAATGGTGGATCTGCATTATTTGATGTACATTATAATTGTCAACTCCGTCAAAATCTGTTTTAAAATGGTTGGAGCATCCACTGCTGAAGTGGGTGGTTGTTGGTTCGATCCCTGGCTAAGTTGAACCAAAGACTTCAAAATAATACTAACAGCTGCCTCGCTTGGCACTCATCATTAAGAGGTTAGTGTTAGAACTGGTCGGCCTGGTGTTAGGATAATGTCGCTGGATGGGACATCATGCTACATGTCTGCATCATGATGCCTCAGTGCTAGACATCATTATAAACTGTCTCACTGCAGACATCATAGCGATATGACAGAATTTTTTTTAAAGCTACATTAAAAATCCTAATCACTCACTCTTTTGAGGCTATTGAGAAGGTAGCACATTTTTAGTACTGGTGGCCATAATTGATGGTCCTTTTGTCTTTTGTACAAAATTTAAAGTCCTTATTGCCAAATGTTCTCTCTTGCCAAATTTAGCAGAACCTGGTCCAGTAATATTTCAGAAGTTTAAAATAGCAATTGCTGACTGACACATGACAGAAGATTGATGATGCAATGCCAAATTTAAGATTGCTTGTTATACAGCCAGATGTGCTAATAAACCATTCTTACTGTCTGTGATATAAATTGCCCACTGTGAAGCTGGCCTTTGAAGGACCTATTAACAAGCCTCAATTTACTGGTAACTCATGTCCAGAAATGCACCTGTTAAACAAAACCTGCTTATGTTAATTCAGTCTAGATAACAAAACAGACACCAACTTCATGACTTGAAGTTGAGTCTGGCACTTGAAGAATGTGTAAGTGTTGTGATAACTGAAAACAGGAGAGTAGCATCTCTACATTATCAATTCTCACTACACTATACTTCTCATTCCCAAAATTTTATTATGGGATTTATTTCAAAAAGTAGACTGCTTGCTTCTTTTTCTACACAATCTGCCTTGCAATCTAACAATCTAGAACCAGTCTCATATTAGCTTTCAGCATTCCACCATGAACAGACCATTTAAATTTTCATTGATTTTACAGGTTCTGTGGACATGAAATGCAGATTTAACTGTTTTGCATGGAGCAAGAAAACACAGCAATAAGCTTAATCTAAGAGCAATGTGAAGGGGCAAATTTCAGTCAATCTATTAATTAAACATTAGTTGTGACCAGATAGCCATTAGTTAGATTTATGATGAAACGCTATGTCAAAACGGGGGTCTGTAGAGTCTAGTGCTACCGTTGTACTAATTAAACCATGTTTATTCAGCAGCCGACTGACTGCTGGCGACATTTTAAAGTTTCATTTCTCATGAAAGGTGTCAGAATTGAGAAAATGCAGATTCTGTTACTTAAACCATGCATGTCATATTGACCATGACGTAAGCGACTTTTAGAGAAAGCGGGAGAAAATACATTTGATTCTGATTGGTCACGGTTAAATATGGGGTGTGCTTTGACACGAAAGATCGTTGGACAAAATATCACACTAGCTAAAGTAAAATTTAGTGTTGATATCGCTCTATAAGAGAGTTTTGGGGTAGAATTATTTAGTAAAGGCTCCAGATGTTTTTTTTTTTTTTTAGAAGTACATCCGTTAATTTGTGGACCTAAGGGAGACACACCAAAAAGACAAAGATACTCTCACAATTCCCTGTATATTGTTGATGCAATTTATATGATGTTTGCTTCATTTACAGGTCTGCATGATACATTTGTATAATTGATTTAATTTGATACATTTGTATAATAATGTGTTTTGTATTATCAATCGGAAGTACCTACACAATTTCATTTGATACCTTTGTATAATAATATGCTTTTGTATTATGAATCGGAATTCTTACTTTAATTCTTAGTTAAGAATGATGTAGTGTTAATTTATGTTGTAAAACACTATGCTGAGTTATGAATAGGAAGTGTTACGTTATAATTCTTAAATTTATCATCTGGGTTGCATAATGATTTTGTTCTAAGAATTTAATGTATTACATTAGTTAATGATTTACAAGAATGCATGTAAATTCTGCAACTTTTGATTTCATAGATGATTTAGTGACAGTGTATACGATTTATGGGCTGTGGAAATTAAGGCAGAGCCATAATTCAATGCCTCGCTGTGTAGTACATTAATGTATTAGGTCAAGGCAAAACGAATTAACAATTTGTTTAACTACATTCATTTGAGGATGTGTAGTTAATTACTAGCCGTAAAGTTGTTATCACTGATAGAAATATCTGATTGCTCGAACCAGGAATAATGGAAAGTCTCAACAGTAACCGTTGTAACGAGAGACTTAGATTGTTTTAATTTTCTTTTGAAAGGAAGAAAATAGCTTTCTGGAAGATCGTGAAGTTATGGGAATAACGACGTAAACTTTGGAAAAAGAATTGAGAGATGAAAATTGCAGTGTACACATGATACAGTGGACAAGTCCGGAATCAAATGGAAACATCCACTAGTGCAGAATATCTAGAGATTGGACGAGACAGGGTCTTCTAGAACAACACTGAATCGAACAGTACCGGGATTGAGAATAGCAGGTTGCGAAAATCGAACAAGTCATTGACTTTGATGTACCACTCGATCCTATGATGATTTAAAACTATCAGTAATAGAACGGCTAATTTGTTTAAATCTATTTCATATCTTATTGTAATTCGGTGAAAGTTTTTGTATTTCTAAACAGCATGTATTCCTAATGAAAGGAAGTTTCATAATTGTGTATGTAATTGATTAAATTGTTTATTTATCTTTACGGAGGCTCGTAGTTGTTTGTTCAGTATAACTGCTCAGTTTACCCTATCTATTCTCATACTCGAACCGGGCAATTATATTAAGGGCAGTCATCTCTTTGATAACAAGTATCAAACGGGAGTGGGTTATAGTTATTATTATTATATGTTGTACAATACCCCTTGACAAGTGGGACTTAACACTTACCCTTTGACATGTGGGGCTTGTACAATACTATACGAATAACGCTCATAACCCGCGAGTAACCTGACAAGCAATAAAGACCTAATTGCCCAAATATTGACCAGAACATTTTGCAATTTTTGAAATTACCTTGTTGCTCATGTTTCAATGTTAGATTCCATATTCAAAGTTTTCTCAAGTAAAATTATGAACTCCTGTTGCTATTGAGTATGTAAGCAAAATTATGAGCTACTGTTGCTATTGAGTATGTAGTAAAATTATGAACTCCTGTTGCTATTGAGTATGTAGTAAAATTATGACCTACTGTTGCTACTGAGTATGTGGTAAAATTATGAGCTACTGTTGCTATTGAGTATGTAGTAAAATTATGAGCTACTGTTGCTATTGAGTATGTGGTAAAATTACGAGCTACTGTTGCTATTGAGTATGTGGTAAAATTATGAGCTACTGTTGCTATTGAGTATGTGGTAAAATTATGAACTACTGTAGCTATTGCGTATGTAGTAAAATTAAGAGCTACTGTTGCTATTGAGTATGTGGTAAAATTATGAACTCCTGTTGCTATTGAGTATGTGGTAAAATTATGAACTACTGTATCTATTGCGTATGTAGTAAAATTATGAACTCCTGTTACTATTGAGTATGTGGTAAAATTATGAACTACTGTAGCTATTGCGTATGTAGTAAAATTATGAGCTACTGTTGCTATATGTACAAGGTAATTTGTCTCTAACATGACCTAACAATGTTTCCTACCATAAATATTTTCAGCATTTTTTATGTTTTCTAATTTCATGGTGGTCATTTTTTTTTGTTGGTAATCATATTTATAGATGTTATATAGCGCTTAGAGCTTCTAAATATTAGGCACTACACAAAGTCCTCATTATTAATAACATAAGCTGGAATGACTTTGAATAATATCTCATACATCAGTTGTTGTTGCTGTTGTTGTTGTTGTATTTAATGCCATTTTTCATATCACAATATACTATACTAGGTGGCCAGTATTAATGGTGACTGAAGAACCCGGGAAAAGCCCCAGAAAGAACCAATGACCCACAAGAAGCTACTACCAAGCTTTCTCACATTCCCACATTGGGTGAATCTGAGACACAAATGCATGCAGACAGAGGCGAGATGGCAGTGATCCATAACGGAGAGCACTCTACCACTCAAGGATGTTCCTGCATCAGTAATGCTAGATATATAAAACTGGGATCAATGATAGTCATATTTGTGTAGATTATGCCAACATGTTTTGTAATTTTTATCTCATCCCTGTAGATGGAACAGTTGAACGAGTGCTTTTGCACAATTTCAAATAGCTCTGGATCTTGAATCTCTCACTTGTCTGAAAATTGGCATATGTTTTCAATGCTCCAAAAGTCAACAGATGTCAGCAACCTTCATTTAAAACTACTCACCCTCCTGAAAGATCATACAAAATCTCTTTATTCTCTCTGACAATTGAAGCTGATGGAATTTATTTTACAAGAAAAATAACATGACCCCACCATCTCCTCCACTGTGAGGCTAGGATCCAGAAAATATTTTGTCAACTGTTATTGCTCATAAAAACATCAAATATGCACTCTCATTGAATTACCGTATATACCCAGTAAAGCAAACAACACAGACCCTGAGATCTGCTACTGCCTAATGCAACAGCTGATCTGATCAAAGTAGTTTTTAAAAAGTAATCAAACAACAGTGACTGATCTACAAACACATCATGTAGTGGCTGATTGGTGTCCATGATCTTCAACCAGGCTTATATGCAGGTACATATGGAAATTCTGGACAACCTGGCTTATATGCAGGTACATATGGAAATTCTGGACAACCAGGCTTATATGCAGGAACATATGGAAATTCTGGACAACACAGTGAAGACTTGCTGCATCAAGCAGCACAGAAACATGGCTTATCATAGATTATCTGCAAAGTACACTGAACTTGAAATATAACTTTGTCATTCAAAATTCCAGTCAAATTTTTGTAGAAATGTCCCAACAGATCTCATCCTAAAAAGTATACTTCAGTCCTTTGAATATGTTTCAAAAATAATTGTGCACTGATCTACTCTCAGGAGTGCAAACAAATGACAAATTTCATCATGTGGTAGGTAATACTTGTATGTCCTGCATGTGAAAGTACCACCTTTTCTCTACATTTTTTTTACACAGCATTCAAGCAATAAGCTATTAACCCGTTGCAGATGCCAGTAAATATATTTCTACTTGCAAGGGGGGGGGGGGCCTTTTTTTCTTTAAGCTCTACATTTTTACAAGATATGGTATCTTTAGACAACAAAAGCTAAAAGGCAAATGAAAAATTAGACGAATGATCTACATGTACTGCCATTGTAAAGTATGCACAAGGCTTTACAGATGAGTAAATACAGGATTCATACAAAGATTAGCATTGTAGTGAAAGTGTTTAAAATAATATAAGTGAGTACAAGTCACAACAATGTTTTCAATAGTAGAACTGAATTAAACAAAATCAAAAGATTTTTCTGTAGATGTTGCCTAAGATGCTTTCTGAAAACTTGGCACGCGTCAGCTGACTTTATATAACTTGGTCAGCTGACTTTATATAACTTGGTCAGCTGACTTTAAATAAGTTGATATTGAATTCATCACTTGTCTCCAAAAAAAGCAAACCTCCTCTAATAAAACTCTAAATATGACTTGTTAGATACAACTTGTTTGAAATGTATCTTAAATCATACATATATACATTTTAAACAAATTTAAAGTTACATTTAGGATAATCAAGAGCCAATACATTTAAGAATTTACAGACTACATGTACATGTATTAAACACTTTAGAATTGAGTTTTCTACTCAATTGGAAGCCACTGGAGGGTTTTAAAAAGATTTATTGATGGTGTATATAAATTTTCAACATCAAGAATAATTCCAGTTGCTCTTTTCTGTTTTTTTCTGAAATTTCGGTAATCTTTCATGATCAGCTGACCACTTTTTCTCTTGACAGAACAGCAATATTCTAGATGTGGCATGCTATAGGCATTCTCGATTATCCTTCTCTGTTCCTGAGGGAGACAAGATTTTATTCTGTTTAAGAGATAAAGCAGCCAGTTAAATTTTTTTGAATGACCTTATCGACTTGCATTTTCTAGCGCAAGATACTGCCAATCATCATGCAAAGTAGTTTTTATTTTTTTTTATTTCAGACTTTTATATATCCATTCACTTGAAATAATTTTCTCCACTTTGGTCTTACTCAACTACCTTAAAATCATGGTTTTTTATTTGGCTGACACCAGTTATTTATTTTTTACCAAATTTATTTTATTTTAGGCTAATCTCATGACATATTGATTAATGTTATATAATACCATCTCATTTGGTGGTGGATAGCTCAATGTGATATGGTAAATCATTGATGTACAGCAGAAAGAATAATACATGTACATGTAGTTCAAACTGGTCATTGTGGAACACTAAACATTAAATTCATTATAAACATGTTTTCCTAATGTTTTTGAAAGCGACGATAAAGCTGATATAGGACTTTATATCAGAAAGATCTCCCTTCCTATGGATTGGAGTACTTTCCACTTTTAGCTTGTCTAGAAAAAGTACCTGTGAAAATACTCAGATTGAAGATATACAGAAATGAAGGTGCTATCAATTGAGATGAGAGTTTCACGAATTTAGCACTTCTGTTATCTAGACCTGTAGCTGTTCTGACATCAAGTTAGTCTAATTCATTTAAAATGAATTCAAGACTTATTTTAGGTGAAGCACTCTTCTTTGCTAAGGAAATCTGCTCATTTAATTCATCACTGGATAATCTTTCATGAGCTGTGAAATCCAAAAGTTTTTCATTGATATTCACAAAGAAATCATCGAGTGCATTCATAATTTCAACAGGTTCTTCCTTATTATTACCATTTATATTACTAATACATGTAAATGACAGTTTACTGACAGATTTGCTCCTCAAGTCGTTGAAGGTTTACTAGTTTTCTTGAGTTTTTTTTGTAATACTATCTGATATCTTAGTGGAATACAGTAAAACCTTCCTCACTGCAGTGAGAGTCCATCTGTTTTGGGAGACCAGAATCTCAGTACACAGATTCTATTGCTCATATTATGTTATGACCTGTTATGAGAGACCTTACTTCTGAATCAATGACTGAACTCTATAATCTGTAACTTTTGGTATCTTTTAATTTATGAAATCTACTCCATGCCTTAATAACAGTCAGTATATCACCTGTAATTTAATTTGGTTGATTCTCTTGCTTGACTCTCTTGAAATTAATAGGAGCAAGAGTGCTCAGGGTGTCAGTAAAACATATCTATCCAGATGTCAAGAGCTTTATTGGGGTCATCAAAAGATTCAATTACTGGCAATAAGATCTTTACGGAATATTTGTAAATTGAATATTTTCTTGGAGACTTGATATATTTGCGATGACAAGTTTTAGCTTTAGGCTTCGATAAATTTAAATTTCAAAATTGCAGAGAAAGCATATCATTATTCCAAATAAGCGAAACATTCAACTGGCATGACATGTTGGATTGGCTGGAATATCACTTGATTACAGTGTGCCATTTTGTCAATGTAATCACAATACTCGTCAATATCAGATTGAAGAAATAAAAACATCCCTAGTTTGGTTCTATAAGGATTGAATTTAGAATTAACTGTGTAGAGCATGAGGATGAATACGTGTTAAAAAAAATTACATGTACTCAACTTGCCAAATTATTTCACCAATATCGGAGACGAACTTCAGGACTAAATTAGTCTTCAAAATCATACACAAGTACAATCCAAGTGAAATTAATGCAGGTTTAGCTTAAGTTTAAATTACTTTCCCTGCTGGGTGCAAGAAAAATTTGTACAAATCTTCTGTATACGACTCTGCCAGAATTTGAACCTACAGCCTCTGGCATCCAAGGCAGATGCTCTAGCCACTTAAATGGCCATTGAAGCAGTCAATTGGTACTTTCAAGTTAATAGCCCATATCTATAAATTATTCTCATATAACTTACAGAGTTCATGAAATCAATACAATTTGTATTTTGGATTAAAATACGCTCATGCCTGCTTTTGATTTGGAGCACTCACTCTTAGGTAGCAAGGGGAGAAAAAAAAAACTTTATAAACTGTTTTTTCCATCTTCCAGTTTTGTAGGATAACTCTTGACATGTCATGGGATCTGAAATTTGAGATCATAAACTGTTGTAGGTCTGTCAATTGCTAAAAATTAACATCCAAAAATACACTTTTTAGACACTGAATTGCACTCGGTGTATAACTTGACAATTTAAGCATTATACCGACACACAAAAGACATTTTTAATAGCACATATACCTTACACTAACAATTCTATGTCAATATTCTCCTTTTGAAGGGATGAGGACTCGTTTCAACCTCCAGGGTTTACTACTATTCTTTTGTGTGCTATATTGACTTGAACCGTAAATGATCAAACATGAATAAACAACCAAGAAGCAAAGAATGGATCATATATGTGATTATATTAACAAATCTTGAACACTGATATATATTGAGATAAGCTCTGACAATTATGATCTCCTATTTCTATTTGTTTTCTCATTTAATGTACTTTGTTGCCATCTAGAAATGTTGCGGGGAAGAAAATGTAAGCACTTATTACATTAGATTTAAAACCATATTTTCTTATTTGACTTACCATAACAATGTTTATTAGTCCTTTATGTAAGAACTTATTGCATTAGATTTTAAACCATATTTTCTTAGTTGACTTACCATAAACATGTTTATTAGTTCTTTATGTAAGCACTTATTACCTTAGAATTAAAACATTTTTTTTATTTGAATTACCATAACCATTATCTCAAACTTTTAGACCACATAATCTATTTCTTTATTACCCTAAATTTACTATCAGACAAATGTTATTCTGCAACATCAAGTTTTTTTCAACCATGTGACCGACCATGACATTTCTGGGGGGTTTTCAAACCACAAAAATCAAAATTAATAACAACTTCTGAAAATTTAAATGGCCCCTCAAACATGCAGTAATAATTAGGCCTCCTCAAAACCCAATAGCTACAGGCTGGTGGGCCAGTGGTAAAATTGCCCCCTGAAAACCAACATTACTTTTTAGGAACTATACAATATTGTATGGAAACCATATTTCTTCTTCCAGATACAGTGACCTTGAAATTTTACCTCATGACCCCAAAATCTACAGGGTTCATCCTAAACACAAGTGCAAATTACATGTATACAAAATGTTTGTAATGGTTGATATAAACAACCTGTGTGGAAACAATTTTAAAAAATAAAGATCTATTGTTGATGGACAACATAATAGTAAAATGTGCTCCAACTTTTGGCAGGCATATTAAAAAAGAAGCTATCCAAATGTGAAACTCATTGATCTTGCCTCAAAAGTCAGGAATAATTAACCTTTGATCTGACATACACAGCTCAAACTGTTTGCTTATTTTTAATTTAATGACTAACTATTTAACTACCAATGATATATAGTTTGTATCTTTTTATACTATGGAGTAAAGATACCGAATATACCTTAGAATCTCATAACGTACAAGTTTCTCCTCTGACATTTTTATTGTTCTTCTCAACTGAAAATGCAAATATAAACCACCAAACACTTAAATGATAAAAACATCAGAGGCCTAGTCCAGCCTATCCTTTGACTGTTGTAAAATAATATCACTGATAGAAAGAAAATTTTAAAACAATAATCTGTGGAAAATGTATTATGGCACACAGTTTTATTGTGATACTGTCTTCCTGTACTCAATGAATTTTGTTTCTATCATCAATTTGTATAAAACAATAATACTGTAGCAAGTGGAGAAAGTAATTTGTTATTTTCTTAAAACTTTCAACAACAAAAATGCCAAGCCACTTTTAAAAGCTGCATATGGTGGAGGAAAAATCAAGCAATTATTTTAAGCATTAAATTACTATTTGCTGTAGATTACCCAACATATTTGTAAATCCAGTCAAACAGCAAACGAATTAACCCTAATCTGCCTCAACACAATGTACCAACAGATCAGGTTTTTTTTTGGATTGCTTGTTTTACTGATTACTCATATGATTACTACAGTGACTCAAATTTGTCATTGAATAATGTGATGTCAAATCCAGGTCTATGCAGTGACTCAAATTTGTCATTGAATAATGTGATGTCAAATCCAGGTCTATGCAGTGACTCAAATTTGTCATTGAATAATGTGATGTCAAATCCAGGTCTATGCAGTATGAAGTTTCACATGACATATTTGTTTCTAGCAACTGCCAAAGGCAACATATGTGGTGTACCACTGTTTTTATTTTAATTTGCTTTTTATTTGGTTTTCCACCAGTGAGCTGAATAAATTGCTTTTATATTCTATATGTTTCACAATTATCAGAAACAATATACAGTGTACAATGATCTCTGATTTCACTATTTCAGGAATGCAGTCAGTAACTGTCAAACCAAACATTTACATTTGCAACAAGTCACACACCAAACTATTTTTGGTAATGTTTAAAACATTTTTTAAAAAATCTTTGAAATGAAACTTATTCAAAACATTGTGGAATAAATACCAAATAGCTTAATGTATCATGTATCGTAGTGCATACATGTTAAAAGCAAAAAAGCATAAAGATGGCGATTCTGATATAGTTTTTAAAAAATGCTGGAGATTGAAACAAAAATGTACTGGAGACTGAACTACAGTGGCTCAGCAGTTAGGATGCTGGCTGGGGGGTAGGGGTGAATACTGGCATTAGATAAATCCAGGATGGCTACCATGGTGTTTCCTTAGGCATGATACTTTACTTCAATTACCTCAGTACTCAATAACCTATTTGTGTTGCCATGACACCAAACTGTCCCCCAAAAGTTGTTTCTTTTAGTGCAGATAAATGTGAATTGCAACCATACTTTCATAAATGGAAACAACAAATTCCATGACAGCATATAAGTGGAGTGATGTTACATCAAGAACCTTAGATGCTGGATTACATCATTATCAATACTGTTTCAGTAACAATACAATGTTCAGCAGTGCAAATAAAGATGCTGACAAGCCAAAGCAATTCAATTTTTGATGGCAAGGGTTATGAGCAATATGGTATGTTTACTTTCATACAAGGACAATAAAAGTGGGCTTCAAACTGTTTATTCATCCACTAAAACTGAAAATAAATTACACCAGGTGTTACCTCTTTTCCATAAATTATATGTGTTAAACCTGGCTGAGTACCTACCTTGATTAAACATAACCTATATTGTAACATGTAGGCCACTTGGACCAGACCTGTTGATTCAAGCATGTGCTGCCTTGAATGAGTAAAACAGTCAGTGGTCAAAATAAAATTCACTCTTTTATTCTGACCTTAAAATGTAAACAACCATTATCTACTAATCAGTTAATCTACTCAGGCATGCTATTTTTATGTGTAATTCAGCATGTGTAAAAATAAAAAGACGTTAACTTACATATACACATACATGTAGTTGATAGTTTTAATATAAATAGATAATTAGGATTTCCATATGGAAGTTATTGTGTATCAGGGATGTGACTGAAGCTTTAAAGTTAACAGTTAAGAAATTCTAAACACTATGTCTGATGAAGAGGGCATTTGGAACTAGAGTCCTTGGAGTACATGTAACATTTTAATATGGACATCTGCACTATTTGTTGTTAAAAAGATACATATAAATAAAATAGCTGTCTCCTAAAACAATGTTTATATACGGCACCGTATATAAAATTACAACCAACAAAGATCCTGATCTTCCAAAGCATTATGGGCCTGCATATTACAGTCTATGTTGTTTGTCCTACTGATTATTTCTAGCAAACTGTGAAGACCAAGATATGCTGGTACATGTACCTTATGCATTGGCAGATCTGTGTTCAGTTTTCAGCTAGACTCATCTTATAAGCAAGTATTTATGAATTTAATTATCCAAACATAAAGTGTATCATTCCTCAAGTAAACAATCTCCCTGTATTAAATTATGTATAAACAGATCAAGGACTTTAGTGCTCAACTGCTTTCATCTTGTAATTCAATAAGTTTGTAATCTGATATGTTAGGGGCATAAGAAGAGTCATAACTAAATATACAAGGGAAAAGTCTGGTGTTCTTTTTAGATGACAATGTGGATCATACGTAGAACTCTAACTTAATATCATGTCTTTGCTTTCAATACTTCTGTAATATGTAGTAGTTAATGGTTAGATAAAATCATTGCGGACACCACAAAAAGACCATCTTAAGCTCATCTTTTTGATCGGTATTTTCTTATCAAAAATACTATGGTGCCACACTTCATTTGATTGCCTGATACTAACACATCACAACATGAACCTGTCTGTGACCACAAAGCAGATTATTATTGCTATTCAAAGGGGCGTCTGTCTTTGATGGTCAAACCCTGAAGAAAACTGAGTTGTAAAGACGGCAGGAGTCCCTGCCTGAACAAATACCAAATAAAAAGGTGACGACAACACACCTTGTAATTAAAGTCAAAAAATAGAAACTGAATTTATAACTACTCACATTACATTTTAAAATTCTCACGGTATATTGCAAATTATTTAAAACCTTTAAAGTGGATTAGACAATACAAGTACATTCTAATATGTATGCCTTAATTATATCTTTTAATATTTGTTCAGTGTCAGTGCAAGTATAAACTTAAAAAGGATGACATGGTTCTAACTTTAAAATGACCCCATACAAAACTGTTGGTCCAACTCCAAATCTGCAGACTCAGATCTGACCTCGCATAATGTACCAACACATCGGGATCTGTTCAGTTAGTTGGGAGTAATCAGTAAAATAAACCACATAGACCCTGATCTGCAGAAACATGATGCAGCAGATTAGAACCAATTAGCCTGGCATTTGATTAATGATGTGACACTAATTCTGATTTGAAAAGTTTTGATAGCAAGTGCATAAATGTTTTACCGAAACACAAAACAGAATCTGAACAATTGCAATGATAAAGCTTTTAATCACACCCACACCCATCCCAAACCCTTACAAATGCTGTGCGAACTGCAGATTTCATTAAAGATTTGCAAGTGTATAAATCAGAAGACATCTTGTACATCTGGACTGAAGGCATGCCAAACATTTTAGTGGTATAACCATGAGAAAAAAGGATAATAAATGAGGTTTGGATAATGGCAAAGTGGATTTGGTGCTATATCAAAGAATGCTCCTACAAGCAATCATCAGAAAATTACCCAACCATTATCAACTTCTGAAGTAGATAACGATATGCAACATATTCATGTGCCCCATGGCAAATAGCTAAGCTACATCATTAAAGCCAAACAAAGTAACATACAGTAATTGTATGTGTGGCAATGGCAATCATTGGTAATAATAATAATAATAATAATAATAATAATAATAATAATAATAATAATAATAATAATAAATAATAATAATAATAATATAACAATATAGTCAATAATGAGGACTTTGTACCTAATCTTTAGCAGCTCTAAGTGCTTTACAACATCTATAATGAAATGACTACAACAACAAAAAAACATCATGAAATTAGAAAACAAAAAAATGCTGAAGATATTTAAGGTAGGATACATTATTAGGTCTTTTAGGTTTGTTCCTGCAGTAAAAAAAGGTGAGTTTTAAGAGTAATCTTGAAAGGAACCACTGTATTTGTGTCTCATCTCAATGGGCAATTCATTCTACATTGCTGGACTCTGGTATGCAAAAGAATGCTGTCCATATCACTTTGTTTTCATAGTGTGAATAATGAGTATACGACTGTCAGAAGAGGAACTTAAGTATCTTGCTGGTTTGTACACGTGGGTGAGGCCAGATAGGTATGTTGGACTGGAGGCCGCATAGAGAACAAATTTTGTGTTTGATCCTGGATCAAATGGATAGCCAGTGTAGGGTACAGAGCAGCAGGAAGGTGTGCTCTGACCATGGTATTCTAAAGATGATCCTAACAGCTGTGCTTTTAACTTATTGAAGTTTCTGGAGTAGATATTTAACGGCATAAACTGAAAGATATTTGCTAATGGAGCTGATGTGTCTCAGCTCAAAATATGCAGCCTTGCATATGTTCATATGTTGGTGCTATGTGAGAGTACTGTCCAAAGCAACACCCATGTTTCATACTGACTGTGAGAGATTAATGTTGGTGTTGCTGATATTTATTGTTTGAGATCAAGGATGTGAATGAGAAAGTCTTTGTGCTGTGATCAGAATGGACTCAGTTTTATCATCATTCATCTGCAGTTTGTTACATGTCATCCATGATTTCACATCAGAAATGCACCTCTCTACACCTTGGATGGTAGCCTCAACTTCAGTTTGGTGGCTAGATTTGTATATTTGGGTGACATCAGCATACAATTGGTGAGACACTGGATGATGATCTATGACAAGGCTGAGTGTATAGAATGAAGTAAACAGGTCCAAGAACACACCCCTGTGGAACACCACAATATAGATCAACTGGGCTGGAGTGTTTTCCATTACCATATACAATTTGTGTCCTGTTCACTAAGTATGACTTCAACCACAGTCTGTATTGTCAATGCCATATACGTGCTGGAGACAGTGAAGTAATATATCATGTCTATTGTGTCAAATGCTGCAGACATATCAAAGAGTTTGAGGATTGTAATCTTTTCGCTACCCAAAGCTAAGAGATTGTCATTAGCAAGTTTCAGAAGAGTAGTTTCCGTACTGTGACAGTGATACACAGACTGTACACAGCTACAAGGACTGTTTGAATTCAGATGAGATACAAGTTGGGTTGGAACAAGGCTTTCTAAGATTTTTAATATGAATATGACGTTAGGAATGGGAGGTAGTTCTTTAAATCATTATGGTCGAGTGGTGTTGGTTTCTTCAGCAGAGGCTTTACATTATGGCAGTTTTGAAAAATGATGGGAATTCCCTAGATGAAAGAGAAGTATTGATAATAACAGTTAGTGAAGGTAATTTTGGATATAAGCACTCAAGCAGCAGAATGATGTTAGAATTGAATCAAGTTCATATGACTTTGGTACACTCTTCATCACGACTATGTACTAAATCGATACAGACAGGTTTGAATGCTGCTAACGATTGCTGCTAAAATTCTGTATCCAACTCTATGGTGACAAAGAGTCAATTGAAATTGTGTTGTCAAGCTTATTTCTAACGGTTTGTACTTTGTCATAGAAGAAATTTGCAAACAGGTCTGGAAGGCTGATTGGAGAGAAGGTAGTTGGAAGTGGACGTGATGCACATTTTTTCCTTCACATTAACTTGGTAATAATCTCCACAGCATATGTTCTAACCACTAGGCCACTGGAGCGGTTAGAATTCGGTGTAAAATAAGAATAATTATATGATGATAAACGTTATATGTCTTGGCTGCTTATGGAACAAGGACTAAAACAAAAGAACACAACATCATCATAGTCTGTACATTAAACAAAAAACAAGTCTGCAGTACAACTCCCATATCTCTTGGATGTCATATAATTTTAACAGCTATATAATTTTGTTTCATGTACACTGAAATATTACCCTAGTTAATAAAGTCTGAAACCTATTGAAAAGTATGAAAAATTACTGAAACTTAAGTAAAATACTACATAATAGTCAAAACTTGGGTGAATTCTCAAAATCTCTTTGCCAGAATCATTTTTAGTCTGTTATTCCTTTTTTATGTCAAGGTAAGCCTTTTTTTAATCAGACATTCATAAGACAGTAACACAACTCCATTTGTCCCCTTTGTATTACTTATAATACCTTTATATTACTTATAATATCTTTATATTACTTATAATACCTTTATATTACTTATAATACCTTTATATTACTTATAATACCTTGAGAAACCAAATCCAGTAAGCCCTAAACTCTTCAGATTACAAAAACAAAGCAATCAATCAACAACCTCAGTCATGTATACATGCTAACCTGAATGACATTATGTGGATGCACATTGTTGCAACAATTGCTGAAACAGTTCCTGTCTCCACCAGACTGGTTCTGGTTGGTTTCTGTTACATAAATATCTAAAATAGTATTTTAGAATCACATGTATTATTTAAAGCAAATGGAGCACTTCTCCCAAAAGTTTAAGGCAAGCTTGACCCCTGGTTATAGTAACAATCTATCCCAATTCAAAGATCCCAATAATTATGCTTTAATTGGTACGAATGCTTACCGTAGTCATGGTGAAAGGGGGATACATGGGCATACACGAGGACAAATATTAATAATTTACCAGTCTTTCAGCATCTTGAATTAAATTCCAACATTTTGTTAAAACAGCACAATCGATTTCTCAGGTGAAGGGGACCCTGATATTGGGCTATCGAACGTTTTGAGCACTTGAGTGTAATCCAAAATGGCTAATATTCTAGCTTTCACCTATCAGTGTACAATATTAAAAGATGGGATGAGAACCCTGGCAGGGTCTCAGGGAAATTATCTTATAGGGAACTCGTTTTTCATGAAAAAGTTTCATGGTCTTCCAGCCAAATATTACAGTTTTGTTGGGACCAGTATTCCAGGATTTGTCATGCAATATTCCAGGGTTTTCCATGCCAGAATTGTCCAGGGTTTTCAATGTCTTTTTTCCCATGGTTTTCCTAGCCTACCCTGGACAGAGGCTGGAATATTAATCCAAACACTCCATGTTTTTTTTATGCTTGCAGATCCAGTGTTCCTTCCCTACCTAAGATTACCCCTTGCTGGTCCTAATTTAGACTTAATGTATTTATCCAATTATTAGCCACTTTTATTTCATAATCCCAACTCCAATTTTTACAAAAATATGGAAAATATTTGCAAAGGCCCACCTTCTTCTCTTGGACAAATTAATTTGACTTGCTCCTTGGCCTAATCTTGGTAATACATGTGCTGTATATAGGTGTACACAAAGTTATCAAATAGTGAACACATTGTCTTTATTCAAGCATGCAAAGTTAATTACTGATGTAATTAAAATATTATATTACATATTCCAACAAATCAATACACTTGGCAGACTGTAAGACTACAGGGCTAATAAAAGTGTCAACATGTCATGAAGGCTGATCAACACATTTTGCCCAAAGCAGAGTAAGGAACCATCCATTTAATTTTCTATGTAGTGCATAGATTTCTTTTCACCAAAACATTTCATGGCCCAAATAGAATAAAAACTAGATTTACCTGATTTTTCTAAAAGAAAAAAATATAATTATTTCTAATGTATTATTGGAAAATATATTACCTTGAGCTAAATGGATTTTTTAATACTAAAATCCTGGTCTGAATGAAACTCAGCAGTATCATGAAACCATTAATGTCTATTACTTCCTATTAATGATAAATTGTACATTATTTAATTTTATTCCAGAATAACAGAATAACAAAGGTTAAAAGGAATAGGATTTAACTTGGTGGAAAAGACATTTTGAATCATTTAATCATGCACAAAAAACTTTTGCTGAACAGTACAACTGTACACACACAGATGAGTTTTCTATAATTTTCAGAACAGCTCATAAAATATAGGCAGCATAGCAAATGTAACTCTACACACACACACACACTGCTTTTTAAACTTTTCTGAACAGTTCAAAAACTAAAGCAGCAATGCAGGTGGGTGAGTGAGTTTATGGGGAAGGGGTAGCTAATTGGCACAAAGGAGAGATAAATAATTAAGGACAGCAGATGCTTACAGAAACAATACACAAACTAGACCAGTCACAACTAATAAATCAAACAATACACAAACTAGACCAGTCACAACAAATAAATCAAACAATATTGCTGATAGTTTAACAACACACAAAAAGTACCTAATGAGCACAAACTACAAGATGAATACAACACACGTCATGGCATATATAAAACATACAAAGCGGGTCTACATCCTCCATATATCCATGCTGTTCACGAATATTGAAAGAAAATCAAGTAAATGTAATAGCCTGTGTGCTAAATCCAGTTTTGTATTTTTCTTCATTTAATTCATGGGTAATTTTGGGAAAGGCTTAACTTTATATCAAGCATCGTCATCAAATGCACACTTTGTGAATTTTGTACAACTGATGTTTAAGAACTTTATTAACCAGGATATATTTAACTCAGTGGTCTTTGTTCTGTCAAAGTTCAAAGAGAAGTTTAAAAGGTAAAGTACATGTAAATAGTTTAACCAAATAAAATGAATTAAGGTTAAA
Source organism: Unio delphinus (assembly GCA_029339505.1). NCBI lineage: Eukaryota > Metazoa > Mollusca > Bivalvia > Unionida > Unionidae > Unio > Unio delphinus. The sequence continues at coordinate 7,661,668 of JAQISU010000115.1, read as the reverse complement.
TTGGAGTTTTTCAGACATTGGCATATTACAACAGTGCATTTTACTATTAAATACAGAAATGCTCTTTAATATAGGAAACAGGTGGCAACACTAATCTGAATTATTATACAAAATACTAGCTGTGGGGCTTGATTAAATATGACTTATGACTTTACTTTTCCTACTAGGGGCCCCCAGTGGCCGAGTGGTCTAAAGCGCTCTCCATTACGATCACTGCCATCTCACCTCTGTCTGCGTGGGTTCAAGTCTCCAATTCGGCAAATGTGTGTATGTGAGAAAGCGTGCTAGTAGCTTCTCATGAGTCAGTGGTTCTTTCCAGGGGTTCCCCCCCCTTCAGTATTGGTGCAAAGCCTGATAACCCTGCATAAACACTTAACCACCAGCTTTGGAGTTGTATAATTTTATCAGAACGGTATAAGAATCTATGACCTGTTGTTGCAAAAGAAATTTCAAACAGTGGATAGATTTTTCATGACAACTGCGCTCTGCATGCATCAAGAAACGCCATGAATAATATTCATACTCTTCCTTGACAACAGATATAAACATTTTTAAAAAAATGTATGGAGAAAACTGAAAACCAAACTTTCAAAAATGCTGACCAAAAATTAAAAGAAGAGGTTGATTTCAACAATGTTGTCATGGATAATTGGCAATCCCTGGATTTGACACATATAAGAATTATCCAAGTCTTTATTTACGAATATGACAGCCATCTGTCATTAAAGCTACGAATATGACAGCCATCTGTCATTAAAGCGAAATAATCAATTACAATATAGAAGAACTTGAAAGAACCATTTGCTTTCTTTGATACTACCAGTTTATGTTACAACAAAATCAATATTATATCAACAACACAGGTATTGTCAACCACGTCAGGTGAAGTGTTATTTCTTAATGACCTGCTACTGTAAGTAACTCTAAGTATGATAAGAGATTCATTTTCTTCAAACATTAACTACCATACTTGCTTATATAACCAATCCAAGTGTAAACTGCACAGACCCAGATCCGCTGGTGCATTTTGTGCAGCTTGGTAGGAGTAATCAGTTGAACAAACAACACAGACCCAGATCTGCTGGTGCATTATGCTAGGGCTGATCGCCATCTTTATTGTTTGCAGTCTGATTTGACTATTGCAATGGTTAAATATTTTACAGTCTAATACTTCAAACCTGATGACTCTGAATGTCAGATTCTGATTGACCCCATTCAATCATCAGGAAAACCCCTATGGTGTGCATTGTCTATATGGTTTTTTTTTAAAATTATTTAAATAAACAAAGTATTTTTTAAACAAATTTCACACTAACCCATCATGGAGACAGTCTGAGCTGACACAGTAACACCCATACTATATGAAGCATCCAACCCTGCTCTATATATCCCATCCCATATTCTCTTTCAAATTCTTAATTCTCAAAAATATGTTTCCAGTTGGCTATCATCTGGGTTTGGTTTGTGTTGTTGTTGCAATTACAGCATCTATTTGGTTTAGCCCAGTACTTGAAGTGTTCAATACATTATATATATATTCAATACATTATATATATATATATATATATATATATATATATATATATATATATATATATATATACAGTGGGACCCCGCTATAACCCGAATTCGGATATAACCCGGTCGTGGCATGGCTCCCGAAATTTCTGGTAATTTATTACATGTATTTTTTTCAAAGACCAAAAAAAAAAAAAATTTTTAAGTATAAAAAAAAAAAGTCAAGAGTTTAATTATCATTCTCATATTCGTCTAAACAGTGCGAAAAAGCGTGTAGAAAATGTATTATCAAAATTTCTTCTAGTTTTGTGCCAAAATAAACCTCGGAAATACGAACCAATTGCTGGGCCTACTGAGAACTTTGATCTTTGTTTATTGTTGAAAAATTACAGCTCATAAGTGTCAATACTACTTTGTGTTTGTCTTGAATGCATTCTGAATACAATCGTTGCTCTAATAATCTCCGATATATGTTCTCTTAATTTCATACACAACTAAGCAATAGCCAATGCGGGGGTTGATAAAAGATTCTCACCAGAATGTATTATAAATCAATCAATTTAAGTACATTGTTTATCATCAAAGTGAACTGCCGAGCTAAACAGTGACATAATTCTGTGGTTAAAATACAGCCAGTTCTGCCTGCTATATTAGAGTACATCAAAAGAACATTACACAATAGCTGGGCGGCAAGTTCAAAGGACTTAGACTAGCAGCTTGGGTGGGAAAATGTGCTGAAATTTACAATGACTGAATTCAGAGACAGAAAGATCCTGAGATGTACATGTAGTTATTATAAGAATACACTTTAGCTTCCATTATTTAATCTACGGACATGTACAATTTCATCATTCATTACGTACACCCGTTATGTATTTTTTTTAATTTTCTTTTCATTGAATTCAGTCACATAATGATCTGTGACAAAATTATTGAATATTTTACATCCTTGTGTGGATATTTTTGATGGAAATATTTGTATTATGGATTCAGTGTATGCTACAAGATTCGCTGGTGAGTACACGGTGTTGATACTCTTTTCATGCAATAGTTTATACATGTATATATAAATTAGACACGTGTATGTACTAATGCATGATTCTCTGAATAAAGTAATATATTATATCTGCAATTTCTGTTACCACAAATGTTTTTCTCATTTAATATATATATATTGATCAATATAAATGGTAATTGTGCCATGCATTTTCGCACCCGTCTTTATGTACCCCACCCCCAGCAATTAAATCTAAAAATGTGTTGGTATTGTACATGGTTGCTTATAATACGGTTCGGTTCATATCCCCGTCGGATTCTATGGCTCCCATCTACCGTGTTATAGCGGGGTCCCACTGTATATATATACAATGTATTTGATATCAAAATTTGATAAACACTAATTAATAATTAATAATAGAATGTTTAAAATTACAAGTCAAAATAAAATTACCAAAATTGATTTGTGCATCTAAACAAGCCTGTTTAGACCAGTATTTGATCCACTTAGTAAATTATACCGTATTTACTAAACATTACAATTTATATAATGTTTACCAAAAAAATACATACCTACCATAATTTTAAAAAACTGTACATTATGAAACAGGTTTCCTTTTTTCGGGCCTTACTGTCTTATTAAAACCAGTACAATAATATATTTAAAAATCCAGGCAGAAATGAAAATCCCTAGCTCCACCCACCCTGTCCTCCAAAATGGTAATGTCAGTCTCTGAGGCTGTATGGTAGAAATTTTGATATCAAGTATCAAATTCTTAGTCTAATTCCATGTTAAAGTTTTACTTTCAAGAAATGCATTCTCAGGATGTTTTACATGTACTTTCCGCTCTGTCTTGCAAGTTGAAATTTTGGTTTGTTGGCAAGCCATTTTTTAAACATACAATGTGCATATGTATGAATCTGTGTGTGTGTGTTCAGAAATTTTACATTTTCGGATGGAGCTGGCTTGGGATTTTTAGTGGGCCAATATTTCGCATGGTTTTGTTGGTTTTATTCTGTTGAGATAATTGGCTCCAATTCTTTTGTAATTGAACAATACACTATGCAGATGACAATAAAATCAGCATTAAAAATATTCTTTCTTCCTTGGGCAATATCATCTGTACTCTTCCCAAATAAAATTAACTAACCAAGGTTTAATTCATTCTCATTAAAATCAGATCTCTGCACATGAAGATCTGACAGTGACCGCTATGGGGTCATATTCTGGTAACCTATGTTATTATCATAATCACTAATTTTATCAACCAATCTGATGAAGTTTTGCATCTTTGCTTTTGGAGATGGTTCAGCCATAATACTGATAGAAAAGAATGACACCAACCTTTCATTTTCAATCTGAGTCTTGATTGGTAGCTATCTAAATTTTAAAAATCTCATCATACAGCTGTTGTACTCTATAATGTACAAGTACCAGATTTTGATTTGTTGTTGTAGGGTTTAACGCCATTTTTCAGCACACGATAGGCTATACATGGTGGCCAGTATTATTGGTGGAGGAAGAACCCAGGAAAGAAACACTGACCCACGAGAAGCTACTGGCAAGCTTTCTCACATAACTACATTAGCCGAATATTAGAGTCGAACCCATGCAGACAGAGGTGAGATGGCAGTGATCCGTAACGGAAAGCGCTTTAGACCACACGGCCACTCGGGGCCCCTTAAGATTTTGAAGTGACAGTCAAACCATAAAAAATTGGGATAGACCTTTCACATCAAAGTAGTCAACAGTTAGTTGTATTGGTGATCTATATTCACGATAACAGTTTTGAAATATAGGAGAAAGTGAAATGTCTCTTTTCTCTACAATTTAACCCAAGGGCTGACTGCAGATTTTTATCAACCACACAAAATTGATGATTGCTTTTTGTGGAAACAATAATAAAGGAGACAAGATGTTTACAATTCCCTGTACAACTGAGGACCAGTCTAGTCAGCCAGACTGTCAGTCTGTGCATTCTCCTATCACTCAGACAAACTGATAAAGCACTATTCATATGTAGCCATGGACAGGGTTCCTTATTGTGCTACTCATTTAAACTAAATCAAACATAAGAACATATATAATAGGCATATATTGTGTTTTCTTCTTCTTTAGAGTTGACAAAAGTTTTTAATTTGCTCTATTTACCCTACCCACTCAACCCAACTGACCCATCAAACAAATGTCAGCAATGATTGGAGATAAGACAAAATTTATTGCACATGCCTCCAGTACTTAGACAACTGACCACATTTTAGTTGAACAATACAACACTGAACAGCAAAATCTAACCAGCCTTAAGGGCCAAATATTATGAAATTTATTGGTTAAATTCAATGCCATCAGCTAACAGAATTAAACAAATATAGAAATTCAAGCTGGAGGGCATAAAAGTCTTATCATAAATAAATGGTCAATTAACACTGACACAAGTAAAAGTAAAAGGTCTGACTGTTGGGAGCCAAGACACATGTGTATGACAATTAACTGTCTACCATTACCAATTACTGACATTTAAAGGTTTCAAACTTCCTAGAATAAGCACTCGTAACCCCTGATAACGAAAGAATTTAGTAAACTTGTTCTATAAACCTTACATTGTAAAAAATTTTTTTTGGGACACATGCACTATTACAGTGTTCAATCGAAAAGCGCTATTGGCACAAGTTTTATGTAAATGACATGCTTGCAATTGGTCAGTTTGAAAAATTAATGCAATGGTAATTGAACTAGGCAATGGGGGCCCCAAGTGGTCTAAAGCACTCACTATTACCAATCACTGCCATCTCACCTCTGTCAGCATGGGTTCGAGTCTCGGGCTCGGCTAATGTAGATATGTGAGAAAAGCTTGCTGGTAGCGTCTCATGGATCATTGGTTCTTTTCTTTTTGTTTTCCAGTTGTCCACTGTACATAAGCATTTTTTGTCAGATCAAAACTCTGAGAATAGATTAAGAATATTGAAGAAAATGAAGTGGATTTTTAATTATTTGTTTGTGGAACATTCTCAGAACTTAAAGTAACAAAACCAGAAACTGTTACAAATTATATTAGCCATGAAATATCAAGTCTAAAGCCATAAGCAGTATGCCAAAAAAAGTGCATCAAGATGTGCAAAAGAAATTAAATATCCACAATATTTTTTCTTGTTTTAGAGCACAATCATCTGTCATGTATACTTTAGTCATTTATTTTGTATCCTCTATTTTAAATTGGTTTTATTGATTGATTAGGATTTGTAGTGTAGCTTTAACATTTTTCAGTCATATTGCTACAATGTCTGCATGTTTCACAGTTTATAGTGATGTCTAGCACTGGAGCATCATGCCGCAGACAAGTAGCACGATGTCCAACCCAGTCACATTATCCTGACACCAGGCAGACCAGTCATAACACTAACCTCTTAATGCTGAGGCAGCTGTCAGTACCATTTTTATAAGTCTTTGGTATGACTTGACCAAAGATTGAACCCATGACCTGCATACATGCCAACCCCACGAGGAAAAAGCATAATCCAAGTGGTCAAAAAGCGTAATCCTGTCAGAAAAAGTGTAATCCACATACAACATGCTAAAATGTCAATAAACAATCATTTATTTGCCCCTCTCGTCTTTTAACATCTTTACTGTTTCAAGTTTGCATATGTAGCACTTTTAGCTTTGCAAACACACATCGACTAGAATCCATATTAAGACTTTTATACAAATATAAAAAAAAACTTCTACACAGCCTGAAATAGATGTCACGTGATGCTGCATTCGTTGTCTTCATATTTAGAGGGTAGGGGTTGTTGCTGTTTTCTAATTCATCTGTGAAATTTTTTAAAAGAGATATTTTGCTCTCATATATGCATCGACTAAAATAAAATATACTTTTTAGCGTCAAATACCTTTAGACTGGTTCTCCAGTAAAATATGAACTAGAGCAACAAATCTGCACGTAAAGATTAAAATTAAAAAACCAGCCTCACTAAGCCATATAGATGCTATAAATAGAACATGATACTGTTAGGAAAGTACACCCAAGTCCACAGGCAAGCGTACTTTTATATTAAAGTAATGTAAAAGCTGTCATTTCTAAAATTTGGTCTGTGGGATTAAGGGAATGTTAATAAAAATGAGAAAACAAACAAATGATTTTTTAAAGGTGGATATACCGAAAAGCGTAATCCATATACGTTTACATGTAACGCGTAATTTAGTGGGGAAAAAAGTGTAATGATTACGCCAAAAGCGTAATGGTTCGCACGCATGGACCTGAGACGTTTCCATGGCGGACGCTCTAACCACTATGACACCAGAGCAGTTCTATTTTAAATTGGCCCACTCAGACTACATAGCAGTGTCAATTTGCCTTCCCTTTATTCCAAATCTTGATTGAACACCAATTATATATAAATGTTAAATATATCAACAATATTGCATGCAAACACTATTACAAGAGTTCATAATAAACAATAATGTTGACACTAACTGTTATGGTAGTTAAAAATAATCAAAACTGTTGCAAAAGGTTTTATTTAAAAAAAAAAAAAAAACACCAAGCATACAGAATTGCAAATCCATTTAAGATATTGAAAATGTTGGTAAATATCCTGCCACACTGTGCACATAGAAGACACTGCCATCAATTGTCAATGCTGGTGAAAAACATTAGGGACTGTAACACTGTACACCCCTCAGCTGGATATGTATTTTAATATATTCATCAACAAACAATGAAGAACTGAAAATCAATTACAATATGACAGTCATAATTCACACAATTCTCTTTACCTTAGATATCAGAACTTATGTACAGGCCTTATATTATGCATTGATATATGATAGAAATTTAAACCACATATACTGCCTTATAAAAAGACCAGGTCTATTTTATCATAAGCTCATTCATTAAGGATGTAACAGCTTAAGATAAAACCCAAACTGTAATCTAACACTATTATGTGTGCCATATGTACTTGCTTAGAAGTCGAGTCAAACTGCAAACAACAAAGATCCAGATCTGCGATAGAATAATGTGAATGCAGATCAGGATCTATGTTGATTGTTCCGCTGAACACTCCTAACAAATTGCACAGACCAAGATTGGCTTGCATATTATGCAACAGCAGATCTGGGTCAGTGCAGTTGTACTGGATTTATAAGCGCTTATAAACACACTTTAACAAATGAATCAAAACTACATTTATTGTCTAGCAACAAGAAACTGGTGAACACCTGCCTGGGTCTAATAGTTCCCTCTATATCTGCATTAGAGGTACATGTTGGATTACTGACTGATTGGTCTCAATTACTTTGACAAAACTAAATTTACTGTGCAGAAACCCTTTGTTCTGTTTTTTTTTTTTTTTAAAACCTGCCATCTGTACTAGCTGGTACATCCATACAATAAATTTGATCTTGGTCTGTGTTGGGAGAAAAGGTAGAACAAACAACATAGACCCTGATCTACAGGTGCATTGTCATAACAGAGCAAAGGTAGAACAAACAACATAAACCCTAATTAGACCCTAATCTACAGGTGCATTGTCATAACAGAGCAAAGGTAGAAATTAATACAACATAGACCTTGATCTACAGGTGCATTGTCATAACAGAGCAAAGGTAGAAATTAATACAACATAGACCTTGATCTACAGGTGCATTGTCATAACAGAGCAAAGGTAGAAATTAATACAACATAGACCTTGATCTACAGGTGCATTGTCATAACAGAGCAAAGGTAGAAATTAATACAACATAGACCTTGATCTACAGGTGCATTGTCATAACAGAGCAAAGGTAGAAATTAATACAACATAGACCTTGATCTACAGGTGCATTGACACAACAGATCAAAATCTTTTTTGTCCGTCGTTTATCTCAATTTGTGAGTACCATGGTCTCTGGACCACACAATGACATGAATAGGTTTTTTTTCTTATCCTAATTGTAAACTATCCAAAAAGTGTGACAGAGAAACTTGAACTCAAGAACAAAAGCTACTGTTTAAAGCCTATTTTTATTTCATAAACAATGATATTAACCTTTTGTCTTTTTATCAAAAACAATAGGCCACTTCCTTATATTTTAAAAGTGCAAGTCATCCAGTCTTTGGTCATGCTACATGGTTTCAGACATAAATGTTTATTCTACAAATGGAAAAAGTAGCGACTTGTGCCCCATACCAGACCAAAAAGTAGAGTAATTCCAAGAAACACAAAAGGGTTGAACATACCATCACCTGTCACTTGTTTACATAGTTATTCATTTCTGCAACAAAAATTAAATTTTCCAACATTTTTAACACTTGTAAATCAGTCATACTATTATAAGTATGTTTTGTCCATTTTCCCTGTACACCTCAATAACCATTTCACTATCCTAAAGCCTCCATTATTTCTCCAAAACTTAAACACATTACTCCATGACTACAGTCCATTGCTCTATCAACTATCTTCCATGGCTCCACTAATGTGACACAAAGTGACAACAGTTAGTTAACCAAATCTGAATTTACAATATATAAGTCTTAAATGTTTAAACAGTATCAAGATAATATACCATATAAATAATTGCTATTCTTTATTTTCCAGAAAATCCTGTTCTTTCTTTTTAAAACAATTTTTTTATAGACTCTTTTTGCGAAAAATAGACCATGATATCACTCTGCTTGCCGCCATATTGTTTTCGGACAAAGCAGCGAGGGATGCATAGAAACACACTGTAATTCATGACATATAGGCAAAAGTAATGTTGTTTTTATTTGCTCTTCCCTCACATATACAGGCGTGTGTGTGTGTGTGGTGTGTGTGTGTTGTCTTGTTTCCTTTTCAGTTAGTTTGTGTGTGTAAAATGTGTCTCATTTTAAGGGTGCTGTCATCATTAGGGACAGTAGTTTTTGTATTGCTGTTTCCATCATTGTTACACATGCATACATTTATACTTCCTGACAAAATGTAATTGTAAATATCTTTTAATTAAGGAAATGTATTATCTGCATTGTATACTTATAATCACAAAGTACTGCTCTTTTCAATACCATAACTCTAGCAAACATAATATATTAATTAATCTAAACTGACATTCAAAATTATGATTTGTTTTGTAAAACAGACATTGAAATAAACATACATTTTCTCTCCTTTTTTCTTACCTTTGATATTGATTAACACAGAATCAGAAAAGGTTAATAAAATCACTAATGCATATTACAAAAAAAACAAAAAAAAAAACAAGCAACATTTCCAGATTCTAGATGCATAATATGACATCAACTAAGCAGTGTAATTTTATGTGCTAAACAAAATATAAGAAATAGTCACTTTCCTACATACACCAATCTCTATGTTAAAACATAATAATAAATAATAACATGTCATTGACATTTTTTAATTGGGGAGTGGGGAGACTAGCAGTTTCAATTGAAAATTCATCTCAAAATATTTCGGGAATATCTATCAGAGGTGAAATGCATGGAATTTGTGTATTATACTATTCTTGAAGATTCATGGGGAAAAAAATTTTGATTATTTGATTTGTACAGTCTGCAGGCTTTAGCACCACTGTAACTAAATATCATAATGCATATCTATAATCAGATGAACAAAATTAACGCCTGGAACATGTTTTTCAGTAAGAATGATAACAAGGAAACAATACACTATTACACCGATTCAACTTGTCCGAATGGCTATTTTTAGAAAAAGATATCACTGATTGTGACGTTTCAGAAATAAAAAGTACAAACGCTGTTGCATTTTACTTAGTTATCATGTAACATCTAAAAAATTGCCTATCTTACATACTATATAAGCCTCTGAATACAAGATTTATCATTTAAAGCATTTATGCTTATTGTTATGTGAATGCATAACCTCTCTCTGATTGTTTTAAATTACACTTGTTAATTTAATATCCATATTTACCATAGTCCTGTCTTGCATGGTTGGCCAAAGATTATATTTTATAAATTGAGTGTCTTGAAAATTACATGTAATTAAGGTCTCCATTTAACAAGAATTTTCAAAAAAAAAAAATAGAAAATGGTCTCGGAATGGCAAAATTTGTAATTCATGTTCAGTGTTGACGCACAAGTGATTAAATACGCCAGGAATATTCAAATTTTGTGGTATCATGAAACGTGACTGTTTAACACATTAACCCCTGGAGGTTTTTGCTGTTTTCGCATGAAATGCAAGAAGGAAACACATTTTGGGGACTATTTCTGAATACATCGTAATACATCGATTTCCAAACAATAATCCATTTGACAAATGGTTACTAATGCTACAGAAAATGTTTTTCATTGGTTAGTTTGCTGGCGCATGAGCAGAAGGGCAATAATCGGACTTTATTTTTTTGCTTAACGGACCCATAATTTTCATATGTATAAGACTCTTTATTCAAAATGTCCACCTTATCCTACTTTTTGCACAGGTTCACCTGTCTGTGTGCGTCTCAGACTGGTCTGCCATAGATCTGAGGTCATAAAGTCTAAATCTGGATACAAATTCGGAATCTGACCATGGACGATTTTTGGGTGGAAAAAAAAAAAAACGGTACAAAAACATCGGTTTTTCCTTCTGTATTTTGTAATGCAATTAAAATGTCCAGATTACTTGCTATCATTGTAAAGCTACATCTGTCTACTTTTCAATGATACCACCAACTTTAGTGTATCATGTATGACCTTGACGCTACAGACCATGGAAGTAGGCTACAACCTCATATCCCGTAAAGTTGTCGCTAGGGGTTAATGTGTTAACATGCTGTTTACATTTTAATTTTATGTGTTGATTTAAAGTCAATAGAAAATCTCTACAGACCATGTGTTATGTGTTAATTTACGAAACTTTAATAAACCGACTCAACTGCACTAACAAGCATGTTGTGAAAATTACAGATTTCATAACTTTTTAGAGTTGATCACTGGTCTATGTTAATTTTGCAGATTATAGTGGTGGAGATGTATATATCTTTACTGTCAAGCATTAACTGCATGAAATTCTTCATGCACATCATAAATACGACAGCCTAAGAGCTGTACGATTTTTACCATTGTGAAATTTGAAGTTTCTTTATGAACAAGTGTTAGTGCAGACATCGACAAATTCAACAAACTGACTTCAGTACGCAAGGTAAAAGTATGGTCTATACTCGCTTGCATGTTGATTCCAAATGCAAATTGCCAAGACCCAGATATGTCATAATGCAAAACCAGATCTGGGTCTGAGCAGTTTGATAGTAGTAATCAGTAGAATATTCAACATAGACCATGCTATGGCTGCATTATGCTACGGCACATCAGCACCTTAGTGGGCTTATATATATATATATATATATATATATATATATATATATATATATATATATATATATATATATATATATAGATATATATGTATGTACATACAGTATTTGACCATGCTTTGAACCCATGCTTAAAAAAAATGTACCCAACAAAAAAGGCATTTTGCATTGATGGTACTGAAATGGAATAAGAATAGATACTCTACATAGTAAGGCCACCCAAATTCGACAGCATCGGGACATGCTTGGGAACAGTTCTTAGTGTTCATATATTTAATATAAGTCATTTATATTTACTTTTATTGTCTGTCTGTTAGATTTAAATTTGGCATTTTAAGTTTTAAGATTCGTTCATTGAAAGAGGGGGGGTGACTTGTACTACAGAATAAACACCAGGTGTTAACCTCATTTTTGACATAGTTTCAGAGTTGTAAACAAGCTTTAAAATGATTGGTTGGTTCCAAGGACAAAATGGAGTAAAGTATAAACATCTTTCTAATTTTAGTTGCATCATATGGTATTTACGTGATTTCTTGAATGTATGTTTGTTCTGATAGTTTCTAGAAGATCACGTGACCCCTTGTTTACGTAATAAACAAAACATATAAATTATGTTTTGGAGCAAGCTATTCAGTAGAAGAATTGGGCTTTTAGAATATTAAGTTGTGTCTTTTGCAGTTATTATAAATTACCTTGTACTGGAAATTGTGTCAATTCGTTTGGATTCAGGAGGATTTGTTTTGCTATTTGTCTGGAAAGGAATTGTGCTCGAGAAATTTTATTAATAAGAACTGACTAAATCAAGTGACATTGTCTTTCATCTTGGATACTTTGCTGGAATTCGAACTTAGAACTAATTGGACATTTCATTACCAGGACTTCTGCAATTTCTCTAGTGGATAATATTTTGAATTATTTTGAATTAATTTTGGAATTGATTCTTAAAACAGTAAGTTTATTTTTCTTTTCTGAAAAACATTTGTACTTAATAAACTGTTTATTAAGTTTTACAAGCTTGTTATTTTCACTCTTTCTATGTTACTGTTTATTCGAGCCAAAGCAAGTAACATTAGCTTGGCACAATACATCCCATAATGTTTTAATCATGCAGTATATTGAAATCTTGCTAAGTGTTTTATAGAGTAATAATTTTAAAATAAAATAAACTGACATAGTTATGTTACAAAGTTACATTAAACTAAAAAGTGACCACTGAAGCAAATGTTTGATGCTATGCATTTAATAATTCCCAAAGTTGTTTCCACACAAGAGAGTTCTCAATCATCTACAGTTACCAAACTCTATATTATATAGCTAGCTTTTGGGAGAAAGAAAAATCCTATCAATTTTTGGGGTCACAGGTTAAGGCCACAGATTAAAATAAAAGGAAAATGATTTCTGCACAAGGTGGATGGCTTGCACCTGGGGTACGTACGGTAAAAGAGCCTGCTAATTTTGGGCTAAGAAACGCAACTCAAACTTAATGAAACTGTCTTACTGATTATAATTAGCTTGGGTACCAATCAAGAGCTCATGGTGGATCACTGATAGAATAATGTTAAGAAGAGAAGACAAAATTGTTAAGTATATCTAATTTTCATTGTTTGTTAGGTTTTTTAAAAAATTGTTTTGTTTATTTCATTATATACTTCTGTAATGTATGATTGTATGTTGGACTTAACCTTGTCCAAAATTAAGATTATTTTCTACTTGACTGGATTATTTATTTTATTTAATGACTTTGTAAACATTCATCATGAATTTCATGTTTTAAGATCAAGCAGAATCAATTTTGTATCATTGTTCTGTTGAGAAGTTCATTTAGGCTTGATTTATTTATTCAAAATGATTTAATTCATTGAATATTTTCTCTGCAAACACAGAGTGCTAAAAGCATTCTAGGACAGAAACATTGACTGGGATTCATAGTGAATTCAAACTTGGAATTATATTACAAAAGAGGATTGTTGGTACAACATGATACAGGCTGACAGTCTGGCACATCAACACCTTCAGCACTATTCCTAACTTTTATTACTATGACCTGTGTCTGTAATTCTAAGATAAATTTTAGATTTAATTTGCAATACTATAATTTTTATTTTTCATTTAAATTTTGTGTTTAAGAGAAATAAATTGTTTTTTTTTAATTTTACAAAGCTTGTTACTTTTCACTCCTTTATGTTACTTGTTTAAGGGCATAGACTGATAACAAAATCTTCAGCAAAAACTACACTCCCTTTATATCACAAGTAGTGTAGATGATGGCAACAAAAATTAGGACTCAAACATGGAAAAAAAAGTCTTGAGGGGAATGGTCAGTTCCAAAGAAATATTGTCAATTCCTGCCACTTTTTATTTTACACCTAACACCTAACAGATGACTGTTTGCTCACAACGCTTGATTTATTGAAGAAAAAAACTGTTTTTTCTGCATAGGTTCTTTTGTAAACTATTTATTTGATATAAATTATTGAAGGAAAAAAACTGCCTTTTCTGCTTTTGCCCTTGGAAACTATTTATTTGATATAAATTATTTATTTTGCCAATATCTTTCACTACACGCACAAAGAAATTATTAAAACAATTTCCATACTTCTGGATATTAACGTATTACAGCTATTAAGTTCTGTTTACAGTCTGGTGACTTCTAAAATTGCAACAACGAAAATGTATTATGTGCGAGATTTTGAATTCTGAATTGAAAATCAAAACCTCATTGCTGGAGGATAGAAAATTTAAAAGTAAAAAGGATAGGTGCGTTGAACAAGAATGGCTGGTTGGTAACTGTACAGCTGTTAAGTACATGTAAGATGAAAAGCCGACATTCTGAAACAGTTCTGAATAAAGTCGATGAATCTGACATTTGCATTACATTCGATACAATTCAAGATTTTATTTGACCTTGCCTTACATCTTGATATGTACAGTAAGGGTGTGAAGTACCATCCTCCTTTCCATAAAAATCTACATTATAAAATTATATATTATGAAATCAACTTTATAAATTTATATATTATAAAATCAACTTTATAAATTTATATATTAAAAAATCTACTTCATAAAATTATATATTATAAAATCTACTTTATAAAATTATATATTATAAAATCTACATTATAAAATTATATATTATAAAATCTACATTATAAAATTATATATTATAAAATCTACATTATAAAATTATATATTATAAAATCTACATTATAAAATTATATATTATAAAATCTACATTATAAAATTATATATTATAAAATCTACATTATAAAATTATATATTATAAAATCTACATTATAAAATTATATATTATAAAATCTACATTACACTTTAATACCCATTTAATTGCCTAACAAAAGAAAGGTTAAATGAAAGTGAGAGTGGTATCATGTTAACTGTCAACTCTGAAGGCTTGCAAGGTTGTTAATTTATTAAAGCAAGGTGATCTAGGTATTAAACATCTGGCCCTACCCTTCTACAATTCTGTGCACTTATGTACCCTATCTAACTAACCCTTTAGTACAATCCCTATTATGATGTTTTCAGAATGATCATTCTAATCTATTCATCTATGTTTATTATCTACAAAAGGTACAAGTGAGGACTTCATTAAGTACAATATGGGAATATACATGGAAAATAAATTAAAACATTGGAAAGTACTAGGTAACTCTAAGGATTATACCTGTCAAAATGACACCTGGACACTTGACTTTTAAATGACTCAAAGGCAAACAGAAATCTGACAATAGCTGACCCAAGAATGATAGATCACAATATTGTTGCTACAATTGAAAGTACAGTCAACCTTAATAAAATTAATTCAAGAGTTCTGAAGAGATGCATTAGACGCGGCTTTCTCTCCCAGTCTCTCTCTCTATCATATTTACTTAAATCTTCAAAGATCACAAAATAATACAATCAAGACAGCTGAAAATTAAACTATTTCTTTTGTCCAAGCATGCTAAACAATATATAACAATAATGGAAGATTTGAAAAAGGGGTATGAGGAATTGTTCAGTCAAATCCCATTTTTTATCTGTTAAAGCAGTACATTTCTTTATTTAAAAGCTGCCAAAGCACCCATTTCAAATTACAAGCACACACGAAGTTTATCATCGTTTTAAATAAGACTGTCTGAAAGTGTCAGGTGTTATTCCCTTCTATCCAGTGACCACATTTTAGAAACACCAGTAGATATGCATTTTATAAAAAAAAAAAAAACAGCTTGCAAAGCAAAACTTAACTAGCCTTTGGGGGATTAAAGCATGCAACGACATATGACAGCATAATATAACAACTTTAAGCTAACAAATCCGGAATCTTGCCTAACATTTTTTCCCCCAGTATATTTGCTTTTATGCAACAAAGATACTCATCAGTGGATCAACCTTTGATTTTAATCAATTGAGTAAAGGCAATGAAATGTATAAAATATTATTAACTGATTACATGACATGAGTCATTTCTATCGTTTTTTTAACTGATTATATTGAAGATCAACTTCAATGTGCAATATCATGTTTGACACAGAACAATTATGTTAACATAGTCGTCTGCTTTTTGCATTCAAATGACAACATTCACATTAATTAGGAAGCCAATGATTCTAAGGAAACTATTCCTCCAAAGTGATAAAAGCCAAACTTGAGGCAGCAAAAGATATATAAAATATGACACATCTAAGTGACAGAAATTGTCAGCTACAATGGGTTGATAATTATCCAAGATTGAACCTATTAAAGTACATGTATGTGCAGTACACAAGCCAGGATTTGCTGAAAATGCATCAAGTTATAGTTGCTAACAATGCTAGGAAGAAAACCATTTTAGAATACGAGAACACAAATGAGAGCTCTCTTTAACACAGAACACACCCTTGCCCAATATGGAAAATCCTTCTCCGATATCGAAATTTGCTGCACTCCTGGAGAACAATAGTCTTAAACTTTATGCTAATTAAAAGAACAGATTCAGGGCAAAAGAATTTGTTTTGTCAGTTGATATAAGTTAGTGACGGTCTAAATTAAGTAAATTCCATTTTTACTATGGAAGCACTGATGCTACCTTATCAGAAAACAAAATGGAGCTTGTAAGATACCTTGACAAAAACAAAAGTCATTTGAAGAAACAAATAAGTTGTATATGGTTTCTTTTGTTTTTAACAACAATTAATGTGCATACTTCCCTCCCAATGATCTAGACATGAGACTGCCATTTTTGGACAGGTGAATATTCTGAAAACACTTGAAAAGTGGTTGAAATTATTTTTTATCAGCCATTTATAATTTACCTGCCTCAGGCTAACAGACTTAGAGACTTAATTAAATTAAAGTAATAGAATTTAATTCTGCAAACAATATTCAATTAAATTTAAACTGCCTTCTGGTCACATAATCCCATTTTTTCAAAAGGACTATTTATGAGTGATTATATTCAAAAATATTAATTTTGCATATTTAACCTTCAATCTGTACAGAATTTCTCAACTAAAAAGTGTGGATTAATTTAGTACTCATATTTTTGTCCTTGGATATGCCAGCCTTGCTCACATGATTGGAGATTGAATCTAAAAACTGACAGATTCAAATTTGCAACATAAAAGTGTCACATTTCCAACCTAAAGGTAAAAGTAATGGTCCCTTTTTACCACCCACCCCCATAATAAAACGGCTCCTTAGTGTCGCAACCTGAATCGGTTGATTGAGGCACATGGAGGAAATGAGTCTGCATACAAGCTTTCTACGAATACCAAGCGAGTTTTCTTCCTTTTTCAAATCAACTATTATGCGTAACTTGTTTGCTTTTGAAAATAAATATACATTTTCGTCGTGTGTGAAAAACACAAACAAACATACATTCAAGCAAAAGAAACGTAAAGTTAACTTAGGATGTCTAGCCTGTGAGACCCCCCCCCCCCCAAAAAAAAAAAAAAATACTGGCGCCTTGTTGACTGTTGTTGACAACATTCAAAGTCAGAAATTAGCAGAATCTACAAGATATCCAGAAATGAATACTAATTGCTGTTTACCTTCTGAATAGATCCATAGAATAGCACAAAAGGCCAATGCCTTCATTTTCTGCACACTAACGTCTGCATCAGTTACTTCGGTATAGCATTCCCACCTACGGTTGTTTACAAAGTGTATCGAGTACTGATCGACAGCGTGAGAAATAGGTCGGTATGAAAGGTGAGCTACATATAAAATGCACTCATAAGATAGAAACGAAACGAATATTATACATCGAGTGCCTAGAGACGACACGAATAATGTCGTGTGTCCCTCGGTACATATATCCATCTTCGCTAGCCAAGAGTATACAATTTATATCCTTGGCCAATATATAATAATGTAGTATTGCTGCTTACAATTTATCTATAAATAATAGGGCTGAACTTTTATATGTATCTCCGACTGTTAATAGGTGTACAAAAGACCTCACTTGTATTTGTTTATGGACAAGCAAAAAATACTGCATCTAATAATAAATATTTGTAAAATTTTATTTTGAGATAAAATAACATCTTAACAGTAAATCGCTCCACCCCCACTCCCACCCCACCCCACCAAAAATATTAAACGATCGTTACCTTACCTTATAGCAGGTGAATTTGTTGTGTGTATGTGAATTGTTGTATCAGTTGTAATCTAAATTTTTTGACTAAAGTGGAACGATTAAGTTTACAACACCGTGTGAGAAAAAAAAATTGCGCTGACATTAGAAACCTTATTCATAAAAGAAAGAAGTGTTGACACTAAAGCTTACAATTTACAAGCTATACTAGGTTGTAAAGCTTTGTGCGGAATGCTACAAACAAAACTGGTATTCGAGAGAGACTGTAAACCGTCAAACATATATACTCAACAAACAATAAAATGTTTAGTGAACTTGAGAAGTTGCATAAAATTAAAATAGAAAACAAGCAAGCTTATGAAAATTGTGATAAGATTCTTCCAAAGGAATGCGTGCACTGCCCACTTTAACGTACGCTAGTAAACAACTGTTGGGTTTTTATATATATATAAAATCTTTTTTAATCCGAAAGTTTTCCAAAAGTTTATTTTACCCGAATATCTTTCACAATATCCCATTTCACCATCACGTTTGCATGATTTTAATTTTAATTATATTTATAAAATTCCAAGTTATTTAGTGACAAATTCAACCCTTTTGTAAAAAAACAAAAAATTAAGAAGAAGAACAAGACGACTAATAATACTAAAAAGAAGAAGAAGAAGAAATTGTTGTTATTGTAGTAGTAGTAAAAGTAGTAGTAGTAGTAGTAGTAGTAGTAGTAGTAGTAGTATTTTGTAATTAAAAATACATGCATGATGTCAAAATAATTTAATTTATACATTCCATACAGACGGAAAATAACGAAATACCGGTACCGCGAAAGAATACCTCGGTGGGTCCAACCCGAAGCGATTACCTCCGTAACCGTAAACTGGTAGTATTGCGCACCTCCTAACACTTTTGATAGAACTTGTTGTTGTTGTAGGGTTTAACGCTTATTCAGCACAATATAGGCTATACATGACGGCCAGTATTATTGGTGAACCACCGACCCACGAGAAGCTACTGGCAAGCTTTCTCGCATAACCACATTGGTTCGAACCAGAGACTCGAACCAACGCAGACAGAGGTGTAGATGGCAGTGATCCGTAATGGCGAGCGCTTTAGACCACTAAGGGGTCCCCTTTTTATAGAACTCTGGATGGCTCTGAAAAAAAAAGACTTTTTAAGTGGACCCAGTTAGTGCTCGCATAGCGTCTACTCCTACCCACAGGCGCTCGTATCGTTGCTTACAATCGACTGGTCATACAAATAAAATAACTAATAGTTATTATATAGTACATGTATGACAGGTTGATTGTAAGCCCCTGTGCTCCTACCTGATCACACACACAGACACACCCAACCCAAGGATTGGTGAAGATGAGAAACGCTGAGGGGGCCTGACTCTCTTAAGAGCTTCCGTCCTCTGTTACAGGGACTCAAAACGTTGTTTACAACTCGGGTTTATACGTTGTAGTTGTGATGGTTGTTGCCTTAGAGGTTCCCACTCTTGATGTAGTTGCTGCAACTCTAGATCCCAGTTCGATGTCTAAAGTATAACGAAGGATTGTTTTGGCCGTGTCTTCACTGTGGATTTAACTTAAGGTCATCAATTGGAAAAGAATCCTCCTTTTATTGTCGTCTTGTTCCTTTCTCTGTAGGGTCTCTATAGAGCTATTTCTTTTATTGCCTCCATGATCAGTTCGTCCTCGAGTTAAAGAGCATTCTTTGGTGCACTTTAAAGCTCCAAAAGTTCGTGGGGCTTAAACGAAGCAAAAAGTCAAGGTAAAACCCAACAAGTATTAAACTTTCCAAAATACATTTTTTTCCTAAAATATAAAATAAAACAAGTGAAATAATTTAAAAACAACTTGCAGTATTATGCGATTTCCTATAAGATTTTCTATCTGTACTATCAATTCCACAGTAGCCTGGAAATCATTCAGAGATATTCCAAATGAAGGTCTTATGTGATTATGTTCCAGCGAATAAATATTTTAATATCCAAACGGTTTTACTTCAAGGTGATGTAAATGAAAGTAGAATATCACAACATTCCTTCTGAGAAGTACATAATGATGAATAAGCAATGAACCTTAAAGTTGAATGCACTGACCATTACGGTTTTAAAGACATCTATCTCAGAGGAGTATTTGGGAAGAGCCAAATCGACATTTATTCTTAATTTCTTTAATATCAGTGTTAAAACTTCTGAATCAATGAAATTGACTGAATATCTTAAAACGGGTTTGAGAAAGAGACAGCTGAACTTACAATCCGTGTCAAATATTCATTCTTCAAAGGGCTTAATTTTCTTTGTCTGTTCGGACGATACTGAGTATCGTGAGTTAACGATAACTACCTATTATATTTTCTTTTGTAATGTTTAAATAGGCTGGAAGTGAGCAAAGATATGTAAATTGTATGCAATAATAATCGGATATGTAGTAGCATAAAAAATAGACGT
The DNA here is from genome assembly GCA_029339505.1 of Unio delphinus. Classification (NCBI taxonomy): domain Eukaryota; kingdom Metazoa; phylum Mollusca; class Bivalvia; order Unionida; family Unionidae; genus Unio; species Unio delphinus. The sequence continues at coordinate 7,640,833 of JAQISU010000115.1, read as the reverse complement.
CACGTGGTTATTTATGGCAAGGTACTACCGTAGGTAGGCTTTACGCAGCAGTGTCTGAATGGCTAGAAGAATTTTTATACACATCTAGAAAGTGGTACGTATAGAGATTTAGGGATAATTTTGTCCTGTAAGGAAACAATTTTACGAGGGAGAGGGGATTCGACAATCCGGAGACAGATATAAAGAACAGCGAGAAGTGACGAGTGATGTTCGAAAGGGGAAAGTGACGAGTTGAGAGTAAAATCTAGGAAGTCCAAGAAGGACGAGGAAGTCAGAAAGGGAAGAATCGAGGAAATAGGAAACGTTGGAATAGTCGAGAGGAATGTGATGCAATCAGTTGTGGACATTGTCACCCCTTTTATGATGATGAAATAAATCCAAGTTAGACACTGCTATTAAATTATGTTCATATCATTTAAGTTAATTGAAAATACCACTATTAATTAGATATGATTACATTTATTTTTTATTTATTTTTTTATTTTTTTGTGTCTAAGGAAGGTCGTATTTTATTATTTCTACCCAATAGTCTTGCTCATGTCTCTGTTGATGTTATATCTTTCACTCTCACCGGGTCATAATATCGAGGGAGGTCATTACCTAGATAACTTACCTAAATTCAATTTAGTACCCCTCTTACTAACCCCTCTTACTAAGAGGGAGACGTTTACACCTTTACACCTTCAAAGTTTTACGCAGTCCAACGACATTATTAAATATCGAAGTCTTAGATGTTTTCGCGATCAGCAATGTAATATTTGTTTTTCGCATTACGATTTAAAAAATACCCATTTATGCCTAAATATATTTAGTTGGTAACTCTAACATATAATTTATCAAGAAACTTCGCGATTCTCTGGGCAATCCATTTACCAACTTTCCCATTTGGTTTAATCCTGTAATTTCTGAATTCGTTCCGTCAAATGTTTTATGGGTTGCCGAAAACACCTATTATTTTGACAATATTATTCTTTGTTATAAGGATGGGATTAATTTTACTGAACAAATAAACGCAAGCTGCTATTTAACTATGAATAATTTTGACAGGAGACTGGTTTATATATATTTACAGAGATACAACAATTTAGTACCAGTTGCAATGAAGTAAAGACAGTATCAAATGTATGAGTAGAAATACAAATATGATATTAGTTTGTCTTTTGTTCAACATTTTGAAGGAACGTTGAGTTAGTTAGCTATAATATTTGAACCATTGATTTATTTTTAACGTTAAGACATGAATTATTCGAAAAGTAATTACGTATTTAACCGATACTGTGATTAGCTCTGTAAACTGATTATAAATGGTGTCCGCTGATTCATCAAGTGGTCACAAACTACTAATTGTGTATCATGATTTTTTCTGTTCCATTTAAAATACTCTATAGATCTTTACGTTGAATCAGTATTTTAAATTAGTGTACTGCAATTGCGTTTTCTGCTAAAATAATTGTGAAAGGCACATCGCTTTTTCGAGTCACTAGGGACGCCTTTCAAGTTCGGGCATTTAGCTAGTTCACCTACATCCACCGACGCTTTCTTCCGATCCTTCAAGTTTAATGTGATATTGTATGTTTTCATTATGTAGGTGACACATTTTTTTTCCAGAATGTCTATGTCGTTTTCAGGGGAAGATCGTTTCTCTATGACAGCAGAGAGATACTTGGGTATGAATACGAATTGTCAATATGGAATTGTATCCTCTAATACTAATGTATTACCTCTCTCACTCTAGTATTCGATTCAGTATTTTTGCGTGAAATGCTATACTTGCAGCAAGATAAATGAGCATATATAGAGCTATAGCAAATCGTTTTAGATATAGAAATATTTTTTTTTCAAAAGAAATTGTACTCGATGTCGTTCAGATTTCTTTAAAGTTAGTTCCCAGATTTACCACGACAACAATGACAAACACTTTGTGATGCATTCGTGAATCATATTTGCTTGTGGTCAGATAGGATACAATAGTGTACAGAATGACAAAATGTAATTTACTGCAACATATTAGGTCATCCCAATCCTACTGCTCTCTTAAGTTGCTATATATGATCAGCCAATTTAAGTGGTGGGTTGGTGTGTGGGTTAAATAAATAGTTTAATCTTCTAAGCCTCCATTCTGGAGCCATTGTTTTTGTGTGTAAATTCTGGATATATTTTATCCTGTGGTGTAAAAGATTATATATCTTAACTAATGGCATTGCCACTCTTTGAAATATTATGCCTTTTGTACCATACAATAAAAAATATTAGGTATTAACATAGGAAAAGAAAATATACTGTCTAACAACTCTATTGCAGGTACTAAACTGGTAACATAGATGTTGGCATCATTTTAAATGATGCATGTCATTGTCATCAAGAAAATAAGAGGAGGACCAGTCAAAGTTATAAATAAATTTTGTTGATATAAAATTGATGGAAATGAAAACACTATGTAAATGAGTTCAAGCTTGAAATGTAATATTTTGTCTTGCAAGATCAACCTAAAAATATTGAAACAGAGACCACTTTTTTTTCTTTTGCTAGTTCATTACCATTAAAGATGTGATATAACAGCCACTATTTTAGCCATCCAGCATCTACCTAGCACTTGAATCCTTTCTAATAGGACCATTTAACGTTTGCGTCCATAAGGCAGTGTTAGGTGAAGCGGAGTATTTTTGAAGACTCTGTTCAGAACTTGGAAGATAAAATACAACAATGTTTTAAAAAAATTTCGTTTTAGGGAAGCATAACATATTGGTGTATTTGGAGGACAGTATAGCACAGCTGTTAGAACACCGAGAGGAAAACCCAAAACTCAACCCCATAAAATTCCTTAGTGAATAGTAAGTTTCATATTTGCTTGGTAATTTATTATGTGCCAGTTTTAATAGTAGCATTGTCATGCTGTTACAGAATATGTGATGGTGAATATCTGCACAGTAAGTTTTATGTATTTCTCATGTAAATGCAGAGACATCATAAGGTGTGTGTGTGTGGCGGGGGGGGGGGGGGTATTTGCACCCCTTTCTTGAGTTTGCTTGTGCTGTAAAATTGTAGCTTATATACAAATATTGCAAAGCCCATCATGTTTTGCCATGTTTCTCACCCCCCCCCCCCCCCTTCCAGAAAATATTGAAATGACAGCCCTGTGTAAATAGATTAAGCACAGTCTGATAATCACATCTTCTGGGCACCTGTAATGAAGTAGATGACAAATCCACAGAGGCAAGATGGCAACGTGATAGATTTCTTAAAATCTCTGCATGCATTATGTAACAAATCTAATCTCTATGTAAATAAACACATTTCAAACCATCTGCTTGCAAATAATATGTTTAGAATAGGATATTTTTGTCAATCAAGTTCTCAAAATCTCTAAAACTTCCTTTTATACAAGTCTAAATATAATTCAATTTTTTCATTATATTATTGTAATATATACAGAATTTGTATTATTTATAACTTAAAATGTATTTCACTGAAGATTAATTTAATTTAGATTAGTTGTATTGATAATAAAAGAAAGTCTGTGTTATTCACTATTAAAATCTATTTAAATTATTTTAGTATTTTTTCCTATTTTTTTTTATTTCATTAAAAATAAGGCAAGATAATAGACTTTAGATGAGTAACATTGAAATAAAAATATTCGAATGCTCACAAATTTAAAACATTTTAACTGGTATGAATATTTACAGTTGTTTATGCTAAGATTGCTCTTTAATTTCATAGTATTTTTCTCAAGGCTTCAGTGTACATGTTGAATGTTATTTATTATAATGATATATAATTTTTGTTGACTTTTCAGTTATGGCATACTTCATTTTAGTTATAGAATATATTTATTTATAAGATGGGTCCAACTGCAGACAATATTGACTCTGATCTGCTATTGCATAAGAAACTAGTAGATCAGGGTCTATGTTGTATTCTGATTACTCCTAACAAACTGCATAGACTCTGATATCCCACCACTCAGATATCCCACCACTCAGATATCCTACCACTCAGATATCCCACCACATTAAGCAATTGCAGATCTGGATCTACAAAGTTTGTTGTTGGATTAGTAAGTGAGTATATATGATGTTACTTTACTCACATCTTATAGACCCAATCAAACTATGCAGGTTTCTTTGTTTTTAAATTTTTAACCTTATACACTGTATCATGGATATGGCACTTTTGATTATGCATTTCTACATATCTGATAGTTTAATGTATGTGCATATGTGATTCACTATTCACATAGAGTTTAATCGATTAAAATTCTGCAAATATATTATCGTGGAAAAAATAGAATATATTTGTTTCTATCTTTTTATTTTCATAGTTTTGATAGTTTGAGAGATGGCAACCACACGATGTTTAGAGAGTATGCCTTCATTAAGGTCACGCCACACAACAGGGCATCCTTCATCCGTCTATTTTGGAAATGCTTCAGACAGATTGGCAGGAAAGGAGGTATGTGGATGACTGTTTTCACATCAGGTAGAGTTTGTTGGGAAAAATTCCACAATTTGATTAGGTGAATCCGTTCAGAAGTTTGGGACCAGATTTATTAGCGGTCTGAAATATAGAGTTTTTACAAAATCTTTCATCAAGAATATGTTTGATCTGCAAGTCAGGTGAAGTTGGTTTGTTGGTTTTAAATGGAACTTTAAAACATCATTGGCTATATTATGCTGAGGAAATGGGAATTAAGTTCCTTTTGCAATGACAAATTAATGCAGATGACCTGGGCTGGCCTGAATGGTATTGAACAAGTGTAACTTGAATTATAAATCCAGTGCTCAACCAACTGAACTTCCATGGCCCAGATAAAGTATTGATCAGGAACTGGATTTCATTTACACAGATACTCTGGCAGATGCAGATGCTTTATCTGACTGGGAAATGGACGCACCCACTCATAGATGAGTCTCCTGCTGCCTTGCAGGTCGGATTAGGTTAGCCAAAGGCTAAGGGAATAAACCCTAAAAGAAAATCCAAGAGTGGAGACACTAAATCAGTTGGATGATGTACTACATGCCTTTCTGGCAACTCCTTGGTCTGTATAGGGATTTTCTCTGCCAGATGATTTTTGCCCAAGACACACTGATAATGCTGGATAAGAAGCACAACAGAACAAATATTTAATCTTAGGGTTCTATGTGAAAAGTACATTCAACATCAACAAGACATCTATCATGTGTTCATAGATTTCAGAAAGGCTTTTAACAGAGTGTGGCATGAGGCATTGTGGGCAAAAATGAAGAAGTACAACATGGGTCAAAAGTTGACCAATACCATCAAGCAGCTGTACACCAAGGCTACCAGTGCAGTAATTGCTTAAGGTTCTGTGTGGGGACTGGTTCAAGACAACAGTTGGAGTATATCAAAGCTGTCTCCTGTCACCCACACTTTTCAACATCTATTAGAGTGCATCATGAGCAAAGACCTGGAAAACCACTGTGGGGCAGTCAGCATTGGAGGCAGTAACATCACCAACCTATGCTTTGCAGAAGACATTGATGGGCTGGCAGGCAGTGAAGACGAGCTTGCCAACTTAGTGAAGAACCTGGATGAAACATCTTCCAGATTTGACTCGGAAATTGCACAGAGAAGACAAAACTGATGACAAATAGTGGCAAACAAATCTAAGTTAAGATTAAAGTCAGAGGACAGGAATTGGAAACAGTGGGCCAGTTGAAATATCTTGGTTCCATAATCACCAAAGAGCTAACAAGAGTGGAAATTTTGGCATGAGCAACACAAACAATGGCAGCTATGTCAAAGCTACGACCCATCTGGAGACAAGAATATCTGTCTGAAAACTAAAATCAGTCTAATGAGAGCGCAAGTCATCTCAAACTTTCTGTATTCATGTGAGGCTTGGAAAATGATAGCGGAATTACAACAAAGAATCCAGGCACTTGAAATGAGATGCTACAGAACCATCCATGGCATCTCCTACATGGACCACATCACAAATGAAGAACACCATCAGGCACAATTTAGACCATTACAAAGACCTCCTCACCACTGTCAAAAAGAGAAAACTGAAATGGTATGACCATGTCAGTAGAGCCAACAGTCTATCCACAACAGTACTGCAGGGCAGCATCCAGGGTGGCAGAAAGAGAGGTAGACAGAACAAAAGGTGGACTGACAACATCACAGAATGGACCAGGAAAAGTTTTGCAGAGACACAGGCATTGGCACATGATCGAGACAAGTGGATCGAACTGGTCATATCTTCAGCAGCACAGTGTCTCAATTATCACACTAGGTCAAAAGACAGATGATGATAAAGTAATTGTATAAAACAACTTATTGTTTATAAGAAATTCAAAAACTAAATAAATGTCTTATTAAACTCTCTTGGATGTAAATGAGTTTGTTCATTATTGAGTCTAAAATTCTATCATTTTGCTATAACCTATTTTTCTATCTTTAATGCTTACATTGAGTTTAGGCCCCAGCATTTGAATGAAATCTTTCTTGAAAATATTCTGGCTATGTCAGGAATTATTACGTTTGAGTAAGATTGATAAATCTGGAGTGACATAACATTATTGAAATGCTGAGTAAAATGTAATCTTGGAGTGTCCAGGTTTCAGCTGTTTTGGTTCCAACCTTTCATTTCAAGTAATGTTTGTTTTTACTTATATCTTATATACTTTGTACAGAGTGTTAACATTTTTATAGTTTTATTTTGTTATAGTACGTGTTTTAGTACAGAACATAATTATCTTCAGACACAGTATCAGGACAAATGGCTTTAAAAAAGTCACCTCCCCATATTCTATTATCCCACAAGGCACATATTAGTTGACTAATATTCTGATACAGTGTCGCTATACTTTACATGAAAAAGAACCTTAATAAATTTTATCAGCTTTTATGGCTCTCACAATAGTTGACTTCCAAACTATTGTTTGACTGTCTTCTAAAATGTTTTTGGATTGGATGATGTTTTTTCAAGGTCCTGGAGTAAACTGGTACTCTGTACCATGATGATGTTTTACGATTTGAGTTATGATTCTTGTTATTTTCACCTTTGTATGCTATGAAGTAGACATTCGTTGCCATCAGTCAATATCTCCAGTCTGTTGGAATGAAGAAAACAACATTTTGTAACCATTTTATTTATTTTTATTTTCTTTTTCAGATTTATTGAGTATTCAGGAGTATCATTCCTTGGTAACATTACTTTGCCCCGACTTTCCATATAGCACAGTACAGAAGACAGCCAGGTATGGATGTTCTTAGCTTCAGTTTAAATTATTAAATTAAGGACACCATTCAGAAATCCCATGTCAAATACAATTCACTTTCACCGTCTTCTTCTAAAGAGAAATTTTAGTTCCATATATATATATATATATATATATATATATATATATATATGAATTCTAAATATCTAAATCAACTAAATGTAATAGACCTAGATGTTTGCACTGTTCTTTTGCTAATGAAAATACTTCTTTCAATATTAACAATACGAAAGAAACATTTACACCACTCCCTAGATAACTCACGCCTGGATAACTCACAAACCCACATAATGTGGAGTCAGGTGTGGATTCCATTTTTTTAACCAAAAATTACCTTAAACTTTGATCCCTGTTTGTTGAACTTTAAGAAAATCATGATCCAAATTGGTAATGGAAACTTTGATATAACACTCGTTCTATCATCAAAAATGGTAGATAGGACCTGAAAATTTTAATCAACATTATGAAATATCAAATTTAAAAATAGTTAATACAATTTTTTACATTTTCTTTCCAAACATCATTCCTAGTACACCGCAATTAACAATATGTAAATAAATAAATAACTACAAATTAAATAATTTGTTATTAATTGAAATTTGTGTTCTAGTTCTATTGCTTAGTTCCTTTTAAGTGTAATCATCATAAATGCAATGTTTCCACATGTAATTAAATGTAAAATGCATCAATCTACCATAACAGCTATGTTCGTGAGTGTTTCTCAGAGAACCTAATTAATAATAACGAAGACTTTGTATAGTGCCTAATCTATAGAAGCTCTAAATGCTTTACAACATCTATAATGATATGACTACATCAACAAAAAACAAAAACAAGTGTCATGAAATTAGAAAACATAACAAATGATGAAAATATTTAAGGTAGGAAACATTATTAGGTCTTTAAGTTTGTTCTTGCAGTCAAACAAAGGTGAGTTTTAAGAGCACTCTTGAAAGCGATCACTGTGTCTGTGTGTCTAATTTCATTGGGCAATTCATGCCACATTGCTGGGCACTGTTATGCACAAGAACGTTGTCCATATGACTTCATTTTCATAGTGGGAATAATGAGTAAATGATTTTCAGAAGAGGAGAATAAATATCTTGATGGTGTGTACACATGGGTGAGAGCCAGATATGTATGTTAGACTGGAGTCAGTCAGTGAAAGTTAGCACAGAGAACAAATTTTGTGTTTGATTCTGGATTGAATGGATAGCCAGAGTAGGGTACAGAGCAGCTGGGAGGTGTGCTCTGATCATGGTACTCTAAAGATGATTGGAGCTGCTGTGTTTTGAAATTGTTTTGAAGTTTCTGGAGTAGATATTGAGACGAACCATACAAAATTGAGTTAAAATAGTCCAGTTTTGAAAGTATTAATGAACACACTTTTTTCTCATTTTTTTATATTATGTAATAACCTTTTCTTGGGGTAGATTTTAAACTACGAGTAGCAATCAAAAATGCACACAAACTTGCACTTTTCTTCTATATTGAATTTCTTTAGTACTTTGTTATGTAAGAAAATAAAATTTTCAAAAAAGACATGGCAGCTTAGTTGGGAGTATGTCAGACATATACTCCAAGGGTCATTGGTTTGGTATTCCCATTCATGCCAGCTCATGTTGGCTTAGCTCCCATCTCCTTGGTATCATATATTCAAATAATGTGCTGTTTAAAACCGATTCATTTTGCCAAAGTTCATCCTTAAATCAATTTATGATTACAATTGAACAGTGAAGACCCAGACTCATTGATGTATTTTTTAATGGCAAATCAAGGTCTACATTTACAATAGTTGGATACTGTTGCACAGTCAATTACCATAATATAATCAAATAATTAATAAATGTAAATCTTTTTCAGGATAATTCTTTTGGATGATGCATTAGACTGCCTTATCTCATTCTCTGATTTCATCTTTGCCTTCCAAATTCAATTTTATTTTGAAGGTAAGCACAATACATGTAGTTTTACAATTAATTTTCATAATATGGACAATGTTTTGTCAATCTTCATTGTAAAATGTTTGATGATTGAAAGAAATTTGATGAACATTTCCAAAACTAATCATAAATTTACCCAGGAAAGATTTAAGTAAACCTTTAGGCCCCACAAAATATTGTGTGGTTCTGGTTATCTGTCCATACTTATTTGTCACTGCCAACCCTTCACTTTTTTGTGGAAAGAACTTGAAAAATATTTTGGAGAGAAGAAAAAATTTACGTGATTTAATTGCATTCAGTTTTGAATTCAGGATGCAAATGATGAATATTTTCTAGTTAATTTTCATTTAAATCCATTTTGAATCTTAAAGTACCAACCCACCTGTCCTCATTTTTTCCCCATCATAACCAGAATTTTTTTTATTTGACTTTATCACCTTTCAGGCTCTTTTCACTATGGCTAACCATATAATCTCAATCATGCATTTCTAATGAATTAATGTCAACTTTAATATTTGTTAATGATGTTATGTATATTTAATTATATTATTTGTTTATTAGTTTATAAATTTTTTAAAATTCTATTACATGCTCTTATAATGTAACTTTTTACTGGATTTGATATTGTCTAGAATAGAGTTCAGTTCTGACTCATTGTTTATATTTATTTGACGAAACAACTAATAATAGAGACATTGTACAGTATCAAATGCTGACTTATTTCATGACCTTGTTTCAAAATCAGTTGGGTAAACAACTTTTTAAACTTCTTTTGATATTCTTTCTCATAGTAAGAATTGGTAAGTTGTGCCAAGGTCATAGCTGGATACCATGATCATTTTCATGTAACAAACTTCCATTTCTTCTGGAAGGTTGAACTCTTGACACCTATCCAGGAAACTGTTTTGCATCTTAAGTTAGCTTTATATCTAATATTTTATATAGAAGTATTCAGTGGACTTTAAACTTTTGACACATTAAGTTGTGTTGTTGAGATCAATTTGGGTTGAGATTTTATTTTCTTCAAATTATTGGATTTCAGGTGATTATTTTCCCTATATTAATTCTTGGACAAGGACATTTATTTAAATTTATACAGAATTCAAAAACTAGAATAATAATTTCTATGATTCAACATGAGACTGTTGACACTGCAGCACTTCACTGACTATTAATGACATCATTGTCTTCCATTTTGGATTTCATTGGGATTCAGACTCAGATTCATTCAGGAGTTGCTTATTGTCCCTCATCAGTTGTCAGTCATCTGACACATCTGTCCAGTAGTTAGATTGTTATCACTACTCCTCTTTAATTATTTAGAAGATTGCCATGAAACTTTGCACATACATTCATTTCAATGTCTGCTAGGTCATAAATGAAACTGCTGCTGATCAGACATCCACAGCCATCTTTACAATACTATTGCTACTGATTAAAAAGTCATATGTCTAGTTTGTTCTAAATGAGAATGTTGCAGATTGTATATCCAGCATTTTCATTGTCGCAGCCATTTTGAAAGAAAATGATATTGCTACTTTTGAATGGAAAGTCATATAGACCACAAGACCTTTTATCATGTCTTGCTGCAATTACATGGTAATGGTTCCAGAGTGCTGCCACAGTGACCATCTTGAAATTTTTTATTATTGCTGTTCCTCTAAAATGAAAAATCATATTGACATAGGAATTTTACCAGATGTCTAATTACAATGTCTAATTGCAATGTCTAATTACAATGTCTGATTACAATGTCTAATTACAATGTCTAATTGCAATTTCTAATTACAATGTCTAATTGCAATGTCTAATTACAATGTCTAATTACAATGTCTAATTGCAATGTCTAATTGCAATGTCTAATTACAGTGTCTAATTACAATGTCTAATTGCAATGTCTGATAACAATGTCTAATTGCAATTTCTGATTGCAGTGTCTAATTACAATGTCTAATTACAATGTCTAATTGCAATGTCTAATTGCACTAATTACAATGTCTAATTACAATGTCTAATTACAATGTCTGATTACATTGTCTAATTGCACTGATTACAATGTCTAATTGCACTAATTACAATGTCTAATTACAATGTCGAATTGCAATGTCTAGAGTTTAATATCAGCAATTTCTTATCATGCTACTTTTGCATAGCTGAAATTGTCAGTTAGATGGGTAGGCAGATGCTGTCTTCAAATCGATCAAAAACAGAAATTGAGATGTACACACCATAAGGGAGAGGTCCATCTATGGAAGGTAGATGTCTCTCTGTGCCATAACAATGTGCCCCAGAGAGAAACAAAAACATGAGATGTGTTGCATGCAGTGCTCTAAGTTCCTAATGGGAGAGAGCAATCTCTACTGTTGTGGTGAACACCCTCCAAAAGTGGAGGGTGCAACCTATGGTTGCAGTGCTCAGCCTCATTAAAAGGAGGGTGCAACCCACTGCTGCCGTGCTCAGTCTCCATAATAGGAGGGTGCAACCCACTGTAAACCAGAGACAGCCAGTGTCAATAGGCCAGGCAAGAATATCACTACTATGTCTTGCAGAAGCTAGAGTAAGTAAGATCACAATTTGAGTGTGAGGTTTTGAAAGGAAGCTTCACTCAATGGTTCAAACAGGGCTTGATTAATGGCCATAAAACACAAGAAAGATTCCATCTGGGTATAAGAGAGCAGAGACAGGTCAATGCAGTTTAAGATTCTTTAGAAGATCATCAGGGTGCCAATCTAAACCGATTCTGTGCCCTGAGAGAATTTAAAGGTAGAGCAGCAAAGAGGGTGGACAGAAACGATTTCAAGCAAACCGAAACTATTTCAGACAAAGTCTTAAAAGATTTCAAACCGAAACTATTTGTTAAAAAATCCTAAAAGATTTCAAACCGAAACCAATTCAGGCAGACCAAAAAAAGAGAAATGGTTTTGGTTTGTCACGCTACAGACCCGACGCTGATGGTATTGTGGAGACGCATTGTTTTAATCGAACATTTGATCAAATCCGAAGTGATATCTTGATCTAGGATCATGCAAATTTATGGTTACAAATCCATGTGGGATTGACTGAGCATGACTAAAGAAATTGCTAAAGAGATTATAATCCATATCTCCGCCGCACCAAGTTTGCCAAATATTTCATAGCGTTTGTGTGTCAACTCCATTAAATACAGCAAGAATATTGCAGTTATCACTGATCACTTTTGGTATTTGAGTGTATTGTTGAGTGACATATATCACATCAGTATTTTTATACCTACCTCTGGAAAATATCCTAGCGGGATTATTTTGATTGTCTAGCATCACATCATCATATACGACTAAATTGTTAATACTTCCATCAATATCATCAATACTCGGTGCTTCCTCGATATTGGTTATAAACTCAATAATATCCTCATCAATTTCCGATTTTGCTTTCTCGTTAAAATCCTTTAACACCTCATAACATTGCTGATCGTCTACACTTGGGGCTATTAAATACAACTTATCCCATTTCATCCATCTCGTTATTAAATTAAGTAACAACTGTGCCACTTCCAGATGGTCCAATTATAATCATGCAAATAGAATTCGGTAGCGCTGCATGATGCTTAATGGGTTCTCGTTTTTTTTCTCGCAGAAAAATCAATTACATTCTATGGATCTAATATAGTGTGAAATGTAAGAAGTGTACTCTAAAAAAATACTTTTTCTTGTCAAGATATGAGAACAAAATCATAAGAACACCTCAAGACTACATTGATAGATTCTCAAGTAATCATTAATCCAAATAATTAATTAGACAAATAATATTATGGTATATTAATGAACCAAGAATTTCAACCACATCCCGTGATTACCAATTATGAAGCATCTCGTGATGGTATTGTCAGACACCGCAGACTGAAGAAATCAGTCGGTTTTGTTGATAATCATGGATATCTTAGATTTACTGTTGGAAAGAAGAAATATTATTGTCATTGATTTGCGTTAGAATGTTTTAACGGATTGATCAAGGACGGTCTTGTTATTGATCATATCGACTCAGATTTTACAGATAACAAATTGGAAAACCTACAAGCTATAACACAAAGTGAAAATACCAAATGAGGAGGGACTGGAAAACACTTGAAAAATGCGAAACATATAAAATCATTTAATACAGAAAATAACAATGAAAGTATTTCAATCACTGAATGAAGCTGGAAATTATTTCGATATTTACGAATGTTTGGTACGAAAAGTAGCAGAACAAATATATCAATCAGCAATTTCCAAGAGAACTGGACATAGAATTCAATTCGTTCACATCTAAATTATTGTATGTAGCATTAAGGGGAATAACTCATGTGGGCTTGTATACGGTTTTTGAAACAGAGATAAGAGTTACGGATCTCAATGGGATTTTTTGATGGCTTAATGGTCTGACTGAATGGCTTTTTTTTGTGTTGGTTCACATACACATATATCTTATTCAAAATTATATACCTGTAGATCTCGAACATTAGCGTATTCCATACGTGGCTGGATTCACGTCCTGGGGCCCATCGTTCGAATCTTGTGGCAGGCATTATTGTTGACGGTACTGATTTGGAAGTTTTTCTATATAATAATTGGGGCTTTAAGCCATTCGAAATTCAAATCGTGAAACTACCATGCGTCAGACACCGTCACATGGTGTGAATGTGTTTTTGCATTCAACGGGGGGTGATTTTGTTGGGGGTATGTTGGTTTCAGTTGAAAGTAGAACAGCCCCTTGTGTATTGTCCTATTTGTGTATCAAACCAAGCCTTATTGGATTTCGCTAAACTGTTGTCGTACAGGTAATCTGATAGGCTGTCGTCATTCATTGGATTTCGCTAAACTGTTGTCATTTACAGTTAGGTAATCTGATATATATCATCATGTGTGTGTGCCTTACATACCTTCTCCAAAAACAGAGGTCAAAGGCTGTGTTGTCTTATATATCAAATATATCAAACATGTATATATCAAATATGTATATATCATACAAAAAACGGGTCAAAATTGACCCCCCCAATTTTTTTATTAGATAAATAATATATCATATAATGAATTTCGAAAATATGAATGTCATTATAATTGAGATTTCAAATTTGAAAAATCAAGGAATTCAATTGTCAGATAAATTAGATTGTAATCAGATTCTTTCTGAATTTCAATATCACGCGATAACTGGGTTGATGGGTTGTATAAAATGAACAAGGGGATTGGTTGTTTAAATAAAAGAGAGTTGGGGTATATAAAATTTAAAGAAGGAGTTGATAATTATGATATACAAGAACAACAAAAAATACGACAACAAGAGAGGAAACGTCAAACACCAACACGGAGACAAACACGGAGACAAAAAAACAACAGGAGTATTATATGCCATCTGATCGAGACGAAGATGATGATGATGCACAGGGTGCAACTGGTACAACTGAAGAAAAAAAATGGAAATGGATTTCTCAAAGTGGAACTCCAAGGGGGGTTTCAGGTAGTGGTCTAGTTCATTGTCCTAATAGTATTCTCGGGGATATATCATGATTAGAAATTCTCATAGAAGGGAGACGAGCTGGAAATAACTCACCGGTAATAATTAATGAGGCAGCTGATATCTGTAGACGACTATTTGAGGGTGGTATCGTGGACATTGGTGTATACCAAGAGTTTATTGATGAGCTAGCAGATGGTTAACACAGTGATTAATTTGATGACTTTGTCTGTGACATTTTGTCATTGATGACTTTGTCACTAGTGATTAATCACCACATTAGATAAATGTCTTTTAAATAAGATGATCATACACTACAACCACAATAAACCAACCATGACTTACGTAGTAAACTCACGATTGCCTGTTTATAGAGTGTACTATGGAGATGGTCTCAGCAATACCATTGCAGGGTTATTTGGAAGAATGGCTCCAAAACTAGCACCAATCTCAAAACAGTTATCAATGAAAGCTATTGATGTTATTCGTGATAAGGGTATTAGTGCTGTTGGTGATGTTGCCGGGAAAGTGGTTTGAAATCGCGAGCGAGATCACGATTTAGATCAAGAAATATATAATAATATGTTCAAATCGGCTCCTGATACAGCGTTTGATATGGACGCCTCAGTGCCCAAAAATGATTCTGTACGCGATTAACAATTCTATTCCTATCATGCAGTACAACCAAATAGTCGATCAAGAATCGAACTTCAAGTCCAGGATTCCAGCAAATACTTTCTACTCGCTGAAGCGTTTATCAAAGTAGAAGGAGAAATTGTAACAAATGATCCTGACCATAATGATCCACCATATGACCTAAATGTCTGAGTTGGTTTTGTCAATAATGGTATCATGGCGCTGTTTGATAGTGCTAGATATATGATTGCTGGAAGAGAGATTGAATCTATAGAACATGATGTTGATGTTGTTACAACAGTAGTGGAGTTAGCAAGATACTCTGATGATTATACAAGATCGGCAGGTCCATCTATGATGTTCACCAAGGATATTACTGATCACATTCAGTATACTAAATTGCTGACACCACAAGATACTGCTGCTGCTGCACAACCAGTTGATATTGAACATCAAATTAGACCAGCTGTTGACTTTGATATTATAAAAGGTATTAATAATGATTACAACCTAGGATTTGCAACACGCATATTAATGTTGCAAGGACAGCATCAACAATTTTCATGCGCAATTCCACTGCATCATATATTTGGATTCTGCAGAAATGTTAGAAAAGTTATCTATGGAGCGAAGCATACAGTAGTCCTCGTGCGAAGAGGTAGTGATAATGATGCAATCTGGCACGGTGCTGCTGCTCCTGGTGTTGTAGGTCCAGTCGCTCCTGGTAAAGTAAATATATCAAAGTTATCACTGTGGATGCCAGTAATGACCCCATTAATCACCGCAGAGGAAAAATTACTATCATTTATGGACCATGGAGGAAAATCATTGCTATCATGGCTAACAACAACAATGGATATTAAGGAGGAGGATGTTAATGGTGTATTTACTTGGCACATGGCATCAAAACAAGGTGTTGCTGCGCCACATCATATATTTATTGTGTTGCAGGATAGGGCATGATTAAATAACCAAACACGCAGCCATAAGATATTTGATCAATTGTGTGTTAATAAAGTCTCGTTGAGGATAAACAGTCAACAGGAACCATCCAAGGATATTTTACTTAATTACGATCAAAACCAAATAGCACATGCATATCATCATTTGTTGACATTTATGGGACATGATAATAATGTAGATACCGGTCTGCAAATATCACAGTTGGATTTTAGAAAACTATATCCTATCAACTACTTTTCATTGGAACATCTTGATTTAACAAGACTACGTTGTTGACATACACTTCTGAGCTCATGTAAACCCTCCTGATGCTACTAATTACTGAGCAGTTGCTGTCATTCTCAGTGACAAATCAATGCTACTCGAAGGTGTTGGTGGACGAATGAGGGTAGTTGATGCACCAGTGGAAAATATGTAATTTAACAGTTAGATTAATCAGTTATTAAATAAAATGTCATATAGTCATGTTATTGTTACGTTAACTCCTGGTCAAATTAAAAAATTGCAATTGGAATCAGCTAAAAAATGTGGAACCACAATATTGCTGAAGCACAATCAGATATCTGGTGGTCAGAATAAACTATCACTGACAGTTCATCAGATAAAACACTTCTATGATGCCATCAAAGATAAAAAAGGTGTTCAGATCACTCTCTATCGGTAGCTGCAAATTAGAACATGATAAAATCAGGTAGTATATTTCCACTTTTCGCTGTGTTATCAGCGTTGATTGCGGCCATGGCCCCAGCGGTAGCAAAACCTGCTGTGCTAGGAGCTGTTGGTACAGTGGCAGGGATAGCACTAAAGAAAGCTACGGGAAGCAGGTATAAAAAAAGAAACTATCAGGAAAAGGTCTAAGATTACCAGGAACTCCATATTCATGGTACAGCGGAAAGGGCCTGAGACTAGGAACAGTTTACTAACTCCAATATCGCAGATATCGCCGAAGGTTCCATCGCAAGAACCAATAGTTCCCATGTCAAATTTTGATTTACTCGATGCTGCTAAAAAAACTAGCGATAAAACATTTTAGAGGTGTCTTTATGAGAGATCAATTACCACAACAACCAAACAGTATTGAAATCGGTATCATTAATCTCGATAACAGCACCGGACCTGGAGCTCACTGGGTTGCATACACGATTGATCCGCATGTGATTGTTTATTTCGATTCATATAGGTTAGCACCGCCTAAAGAATTTATGCGTTATATAAACCGCTTAAAAATTCCTATCTGGTATTTTATGCTACCAACACATAAAATGAATGACCCACCAATATGCGGCATAGAAGTATTGAAGTACTCAGCGCTATTTCATCATCGGGAAAACCAATACATAAAACCGTACACGAATATACAAGTAATCACTTTTTAGAGATAAATTATATAAAATAATATGATTGATATTAGGGGGAGATCTCTTTCAAGCCTGAAAAAAACCACCGCAGAAATATTTGAACCGGTGATGTAAAAAATAATCGAAGATGAAATAGCTGAGATGTTAAACCTCGCAAGTGTTGATGCAAATGAAATAGTTGTATTTCAAGATCGTCAGGGTAAATTGAAAACTAGTAATGTTTCCCTGGATGATATCTAGTTAAACGACGCAACGCAGTAGAAGATACTATTGCATTGTTTTCCAAGGAGGGTAAACTCAAACCGAGTGTACTTGTTTCGACGCTCACAGATAAATTAACAACGCTCGGTGATAATTATTCATCAACGATAGAATTATTTAAAAAATCTACACAATGAATATGACGACCATATAACTAAATTTTATCAGTTTTCTGAATTACAAAGAAGTATAATTGACAATATTGACAAACCTATGTTGGATTTCTTTGGAAATACACCGGTGACCACACCGAAACTCACAGAGATAAAAACAGCTATGATAGAATTAGCAACACTACAATCTAGGTATGGAGATCATGTTGAGAAATTTTCAGCTTTTCGTAAAAATCTCAATGAGAAATTCTTTGGGGGGATCTCATTAGATAAACTCGACATAAAACTCCCGGATATTAGAAAATCCATCGAAGAGATCAAAAAGGTCAACGATGTAATCAAAGATGATTTACCGAGGATGATAGAAACACTTGAAAAAACAAAGATCCCTCATGAGAAAACCAACAACGTAGTATACACGATTCAACACAGATCATTTACGTGGACACCAAAAAATAACATATTAAATATCACCACGACTGTCAAAGGTATTTATCGATTAACACTAGTGTCGCCGATTCAATTTAATATTTCATCAACGAGTTCATCTGGGGTCAACAATATGATATCAACGATCATCGACAAAGGAACAACTGAACAATTCACAATAATATCCACTGATAATAATTTGACTACGGTTTCAATAACATGGTATGTGGAATTCGTAGCAGATTTAAGTAAACAACTGAATTAAAAATCCATAGGATTTTCAATGCTGGCATATTTAATGCCAGTCTGATCTCATTTTACCATAGATGAGTTTAAAGATATTCATGGTGATATGATTTTAACTCTTCAAAGAGGAGAAGATATAACAAAAGTAAAGAAAAATATATTTTGAATTCTCTATGGGTTGCATTTTGAATTTGAACACGTTGGTAAAAAAAAGTACAAACACGATTCTATTAAATGAACATATTAATGTGATGTTTAAAACTATTAATGAAGTTTTCGAATCTAATAGAGATAGACTACGGCAAAGTTTTCAAATCTGATAGAGATAGACTACATCAAAGTTTTCAAAAATATCTTTTACATGTGACAGGTTCACGTGATGAAATCATAAAAATAATAAAAGATATGAACACTTATATGAAAGATATGAAAGAATTAAATGAATTTTTTATAAAATCTTTTGATGAATCTATTGACGAGCGAGAAGGAGAAAAACAAAAATTTCTATCCGCATATAATTCAACAAAAGAAGAGTTATTAAATTTTAAATTACCAGGATATAAAGTTCCAGAGATGGAAAAATCTCTCAGCAATGCCATTGATGATGGTTTTGAAAGGATTCATGACGCATGGAAGAAAATAGCACAACCACAAACAACAATCCTCAAACATAATAATGACCCAGATGGTGGTGGGCGACATATTGCCCCTCAAAACGTCAATATATCCTTTGTGATTGCAGTGAATTTAGTATGTGATGTTATCGAAGGAAGTTACCAAATAAATCACGAAAGATCAAATCAAGCCCAACAAGGATATATTTTATATTCATTTGCACCAACAGCTCCACCCAGATTTTTAATCATTGAGGATCCAACTAATCCAGTGTATATGCGATGTCATAATGATTCATTAACAAGAATTAATTTCAAACTCACTAACCAATCCAATAATTTGATTGATTTACGAGATGAAGTTTTACAAATTAGTCTGTTTGTGAAATCCTAAATTGCTATCAATTTCAAGGATTTTCAATTCGTCTCCACAATACCATCAGTGTTGGGTCTGTAGCGTGACAAACCGAAACCATTTCTCTTTTTTTTGTCTGCCTGAATTGGTTTTGAATTGAAATCTTTTAGGATTTTGTTTGAAATAGTTTCGGTTTGAAAACTTTTAAGACTTTGTCTGAAATAGTTTCGGTTTGCTTGAAATAGTTTCGGTCTGTCCACCCTCTTTGCTGCTGGTAGTGAAGATGGCAACTCAATAGCCTATGATTATGGATCTTGAACATCATTTGGTCCTACAGAGGAACAACAGGAAATCAGCAATCAAAATTACATAGGGGCGAATAGGAATGTATTCCTACATCACCAATCAAAGAAAAGTCTCTGCTTAGCATCATAGACCTTGGATGTAGATGCTGTCTTGGCCTGAATGATTCAGCTGGCAACTTGGCCTGAAAGAGAGAGATGCTTGTGACAAGTCAGGCGTGAAGGTGGAGGATATGTGGGCTGTTGTGAAAGGATCCTTAGTGTTGCAGCATTGGATCACTGCTGTGAGTTAGAGACCTGGCTTGATCAATTAACAGGTGTAGAAGATCAGTGAACCATGGTCAGCAAGTGAAAAATGATGATCTGAGCAGTAGACTTTGAAGAAATTGTGGTAGCAGTTAGAAAGGTGGGAAGACATAAGTGAATATGCAATCCTATTGGAAGCTAAATGTATCAACTGCCCATGCTGTCAGATCCAGGTCAAGAGACATGTAAAAAGGATGTTTGTTGTTGAGCCTGGTCGCAATGGGTCATCCACACATAGAGAACAGGGTGCTGAGTGGTCAAGGGACCATTCAGTGAGGATTGTTTGGTCTGCTCTGGATGCGCTGTTCATGAATATGTATGTGCATCTTGCCCAGAATGTGGCAAACTCAAATTTCAAAATTCTCAGAGTTGCCCAGTTGGAGAGGTTCCAGACCTCCATGTAAGAGAAGAAGCCTGTGTGCCTCCTGGATATTAGATATGCTATGACAGACATGTTTTCTGAGGAGACGATGACAATTCTGGCCCTTATTCTGCTTCCATTTCTAGGGTGCTGAAGTGGAGGGACAGTTCATGCTGAGTCCAAGAACCATGGAGAATTATGCCATCTGGCTTAAAATGAGCACCCCAAAGGAAGCTTCACTCAATGGTTCAAATGGGGGTTGATTAATAGCCTTAAAACACAAGAAAGATTCCATCTGGGCATAAGAGAGAGCAGAGACAATTCTCTGCAGCTAAAGATTTTTTAGAAGATCATCAGGGTGTCAATTTAAACTGATTCTGTGCCCAGAGAGAATTTAAAGTTATTGCAGATAGCAACTTGAGAGGCCTTGATTGTGGATTTTGAACATCATTTGGTTCTACAAAGGAACAACCTGATACATCAGTGAGCAGTTAGAAGTGGGGATCAGGTGTGTGGCCAGGAAACTGTTGCAATTCATCCAACAAAGCAGTGGTGCTGAAAATCTGGTCCTAGAGGAATGGGATTAATAGAGTATCATTGTGTCATTTCCACCTTGCAAAAAGGGAGAATTTTGGTGAATGCATATAGAGATATCCTAATGAACCAATTGGCAGTTGCATTCAAAGTGTTTAGTAGAGAAAGTTAAAGGCAAGCAGATAACCGGGTTATGCTCAAAGCATTTCTAGGAGAGCCAGGATTTGATCTACCGAATCCAGAGGAACCCAGGCCAAGTTTGGTTTTTAAGGAAGTTCATCTCCACATAAACAAAGTTTTGAGATGGAACAAGTTCCGACTTTTTGGGGATGGGTAAGAGACCTAACTTTGTTACAGTTGACCAAGAGCAGGACAGATCCTTATGAAGAGACTAATCTTACACATTATGAACAGGCTAGTTGCCAAAATACTGGAGAATTGATGCAAGAGAGATTCCAAACAGCAGAACCCAGGATTGGAAACCTTCCTGGTGTAGGCAAGAATAGAAATATTGCAGTGTGGAGGAAAATATCAGGATGTGCAAATGGGCATCCTGAAGGTCAATGGAGACAGCCCAACAGACAAATAGTGGTCCTGATTGAGGGGATTCTCTAAATTTTAAAGGATTCCTCCAAGAGAAACTGGTTGAGGAGGGAGATATTGATATGATTCAAATTTCCAGTTTTTCTTGGTGAACATTAAGATGGGAAGTAGGAGGGACACTGGTCATCCAAGACTGCCCCATTCTGACAATGGGTGTGCACCCCTTTCCTTAATGGACTGGGGAAAGAAATGGGAGTCCTTGATAGTGTGGGTTGTTTCCAAACTGGAGTCGATAACCCTGGTTACAATGAAAATGACCCATCCATGGTCCGTTATGCTTACCCAAGCCTCAGAGATGTGGTCTAGGATAGTACCTACTTGGACGTTCAGGGAGGGGATGCATGGCAGGAGAGTGGATAATTTGTTGAGGCTGTTCCCCCCCCCCACACACACTTCCTGTGTAGGAAAGGCTTGTAGGAATGATGACACACTGGAATGTGAAAAGAATTATTATATTATTTGTTTGCAAGTAATTGCTTGTGATAATTTAATATAGTTGTAGTCCATTAACCTCCTCCAAAAAACAGTTGACTTTAGCACAGCAACATTACAAAAAACAAGAGTAATAATAATTGAGTATAATTGGCAACATATTTGAGTTACTTGATGACTCGATGCATCTTGATCTGTATAACACAGATTTATGTTACTTGATGACTCGATGCATCTTGATCTGTACAACACAGATTTATGTTACTTGATTTCTCGATGCATCTTGATCTGTACAACACAGATTTATGTTACTTGATGACTCAATGCATCTTGATCTGTACAACACAGATTTATGTTACTTGATGTCTTGATGCATCTTGATCTATACAATGCAGATTTATGTTACTTGATGTCTCGATGCATCTTGATCTGTACAACGCAGATTTATGTTACTTGATGTCTCGATGCATCTTGATCTGTACAACACAGATTTATGTTACTTGATGTCTCGATGCATCTTGATCTATACAACACAGATTTATGTTACTTGATGTCTCAATGCATCTTGATCTGTACAACACAGATTTATGTTACTTGATGTCTTGATGCATCTTGATCTGTACAATGCAGATTTATGTTACTTGATGTCTCAATGCATCTTGATCTGTACAACACAGATTTATTTTACTTGATGTCTCAATGCATCTTGATCTGTACAACACAGATTTATTTTACTTGATGTCTCAATGCATCTTGATCTGTACAACACAGATTTATGTTACTTGATGTCTTGATTGATCTTGATCTGTACAACACAGATTTATGTTACTTGATGTCTTGATGCATCTTGATCTGTACAACACAGATTTATGTTACTTGATGTCTCGATGCATCTTGATCTATACAACACAGATTTATGTTACTTGATGTCTCGATGCATCTTGATCTGTACAACACAGATTTATGTTACTTGATGTCTCAGTGCATCTTGATCTGTACAACACAGATTTATGTTACTTGATGACTCGATGCATATTGATCTGTATAACAC
The DNA here is from genome assembly GCA_029339505.1 of Unio delphinus. Classification (NCBI taxonomy): domain Eukaryota; kingdom Metazoa; phylum Mollusca; class Bivalvia; order Unionida; family Unionidae; genus Unio; species Unio delphinus. The sequence continues at coordinate 7,617,604 of JAQISU010000115.1, read as the reverse complement.
AGATTTATGTTACTTGATGTCTCAATGCATCTTGATCTGTACAACACAAATTAATCCAAATCTTGGTTGGGTCTGAGACACAGCTCATGATCAGCTTCATGTTAGATGAATGATTAAAATATTTGTAAATATGTTATGTTTATGGATTTGTTTTTATTAAATTTGGATGGATATGTTATCAAAATATTTATGGATATGTTACCATGAAAATATTTATGGATATGTTATCATGAAAATATTTATGGATATATTATCATCAAAATATTTATGGATATATTATAATGAAATATTCTGCATGCATAACATTAACTTTCCATTAACTTTCCATTAACTTTCCATATATTCTTGAAAGTATTGCTATAGAAATTAATAACTGTTATAATTTTTATGTTTTTTGAAGAATTACAATGTTGCATATTAGAAAATAATGAATATATTAAACAAATTCAAGATATTCATTATCAGTCATAATAACTTTTTTTTAAAGCAGATGAAATGTCCTGTTTTCGTATGCATGTCTATTAATTTTCACCAGAGTTCCTGGACAAGTGTTACGAGATCTACCAGTCTCTACTGCAGACAGCTCACAGCCCCCGAAACCCAGTTGTGGTGCCCTCTGGGGCTGAGGAAACCAAGATCCACCAGAATAGTCATAATCCCAGTGATGGAGTTGATGCAATGCAGTATTTCAGAGCTATCTACCCCCTGTGTGACAGATCAACATTCAGGTTTGCTCTCTGCCAAAAAATAAGACAGTAAAGCATATCTTTAGAGATTATCTTTTCTCGAGAGCTGGGCTGTAAAAAGAGGTCATATTATTATGTAACAAAGTTAGACTGTGGATTAAGAATCTGGTAATAAATGACAGGTGGTCTTATTAAGAAGTGGTCTTTTTAGTTAGATTTTTCTGCTTGCATTCCTTAACCATATTTTCTGCATGCCTTAAGGAAGCAAATAATAATTATTTTTCTGTCTGAAAACATTTTAATATATTACATTCAGTGACCAAAAACATAACAAATATTACATTAAATGTATGATTTAAATTGCCATTGTTTTTTTAAACCACTCTTAACTATTTATTAGGTTGCTGACACTTTTATAACAAATAACATTTGTATAAACTATGTTACTCACATGTACATAAAACAAATCTCAATATTAAAAGCAGAACTGGAATGGTCCACACTTTATAAATGGAGGCAACTATTAAAATGAATGTTGCTATGTCAAAAATTTGTTGAACACTTCCATTGTGGCTAAGTCTTCAACTTGTATCCAGTCATACATGTATACCAATTTTAGTGTTTGCAGTCCAGTACTGAAAATTTTACAAGAATAATTGCACACTGAATTATATTTGAATAATTAAAAATTTGTAACATATAAAAACACATGAGAAACAGAAAAGTTTTTTTTTGGGGTGGGTGGGAGTATTTTGTTTGTATTATCTGTTTTTATTATCTTTATGATGATAACTAATTTTAATGCTTCTCCCCTTTAATCAAGGGGACATAATCTTCTAGTGCCTTTACATCTGAGATTTTTCATTCACAGATGAGTAGTTTAAAAAGATATTATTTTTTATATATGTGTCAGAAATGTAACAATAGTGGAATGTGATTCTTTAGATTTTTTTTTAGTTTGGATCATATATCATTCCAAGAATATTTCTGATTACAAGCCAGCTATTCATCAACTTTCGTAAAGTCGAATTTGTCAGTCTATCTTTTCTTATAACTTCAGAGGTACATTTGTGACTGAAAATGTGTACATAAATATACAAAAATTAAAATGAAGTACAAATATTACTAGGCAAGAAAACAATTATTTGGGTGAAAAAGCTTAGTGTCCACAACAAACAGGTCCGAAGACATACAGAAAATACAACATGGGATTAGGAATGTTTAATGCAATCTACTGTACTCTGTACCATGCCTGCATTCAAAGCACTCTCCTGTATGCCAGTGAAACCAGCACTCTGTACACCTCACAAGAGAAAAGACAGTGCCTTTCACATCCAATGTCTCCGATGTATACTCTCGATCACTTGGAGTGATTGAGTAACAAACAACAAGGTGCTTGAATATGCCAAGATTCCCAGCATGGTCACAATCCTCCATCAATGTGAAATCAGATGGCTGGGCCATGTACATTGGATGCATGACAGATGGATTCCCAAAGACCTTTATTCAGAACTTGCCTCTGGCAAAAGGTCAATCGGATAGCCACATCTCTACTTGAAGGATGCCTGCAAGCACGACATGAAAGCCCTTGACATTGATGTCAACACCTGGGAAGAACTTGCTCTAGACAGGCTCGGTAGGCAATATGCTCTGATCACTGGTTTGTAAGCCCGCGGACAAGCTACAGTTGCTAGCTGATTAAAAGTGATTTCAGAAGAAGAAGAAGTGACAGACATAGACGCTATAGACACTGGACACTGGATAGCTGAGCTATCTCTCATTGGCCATCATCTCTCGAGACTAATGGATGCCAACAAAAAAAAGGTGTATGTGAAATTACATTTATAATTGGTGAAGTGAAATAATTCAAACAGCAGTGACAAAGCAAAAATTTAGACAAGATGATAGGATTCATGATTACACCAGCATTATTGGAGAAACAGTATCAAGAGGGAGTAAATAGTGAAGTAACATTGTATTGCCAATGTATGATGTCATCTCTATTATAATAATGTCATCTCCATGGAGAGTTCCAGCTGCAAAAAGTTCTTCGAGATAACTAACCAATGTCAAAGAACAAATGTACATCACTTCCATCTACCTTTTCTCCAGTAGACCTTCTGAACCTATTTGCAAATTTCTTTTGTGACAAAGTACAAACCATACTGATACAATACAGAATTTCAGCGACAACTATATGGAACATTTTAACCTGTCTCTATGGATTTAGTATAGACAATCATGATGAAGAATGCACCAAAGTCATGTGAACTTGATCGAGTTCCAATCACTGCTGCTTGAGTGCTTAAACCCAATATTACCTTCACTAACTGATGATATTTCATTTTTCAAAACTGCCATCGTAAAGCCTCTGTGGAAGAAACCAACACTTGACCATAATGATTTAAAGATCTATCGCCCAGTTTCTAATCTCCCGTTCATATAAAAAATCTTAGAAAAAGTTGTTCTAACCCAACTTTTATCTCACTTAAATTCAAACAGTATTTTTTAGCAATGTACAATCTGCATATCGCCCTTGCCACAGTAATGAAACTACTCTTCTGAAAGTATTTAATGACATTCTCGATGCTTTGGATAGCGGTAAGATTAAAGTCTTCACCCTCTTTGATTTTTCTGCAGCATTTGACACAATAGACCATAATTGACCATCTCCAGCGTGTATTTGGCATTCACAATGCAGCCTTACATGGTCAACAGGACACAAATTGTATCTGCAATTGGAATACACTCCAGTACAGTTGATCTATGTTGTGGTGTTACATAGGGGTCTGTTCTTGGACTTACTTCATTCTATACACTGAGCCGCTCTCAAGTGTCATATATCATCGCCCAGTGTCTCAGCAATTGTACGCTGATGACACCCAAATATTCAAGTCTAGCCACCCAACTGAAGTTGATGCTACCATCCATGGAGTAGAGAGGTGCATTTCTGATGTGAAATCATGGATGGCATGTAATAAGCTGCAGATGAATGATGATAAAACTGAGGTCATTCTGATCACAACACAAATACTTTCCCATTCACATCCTTTACCTCAAACAATAAAATATCAGCAACACCAACATTAAATTCTCGCAGTCAGTACGAAACCTACGTGTTACTCTAAACAGTACTCTCACATTGTACCAACATATCATGAACATATGCAAGACTGCATATACTGAGCTGAGATGCATCAGCTCCATTTGCAAATATCTTTCAGTTGATGCCACTAAAACACTTATTACTTTCAAGACTGGACTATTGTAAATCAATTCTGTCTGGTTCGTCTCAATATCTACTCCAGAAACTTCAAAAAGTTCAAAACACAGCTGCTCAGATCATCTTTAGAGTATCACAGTCAGAGCACACATCCCCACTGCTCTGTACCCTACAGTAGCTATCCATCCATTCAGTCTAGAACACTGGTCAACAAAAAAAAACTTTTTGTTTGCTACTGAGAACTTAATAACTGTTCCTAGTTCATTTTTTGACGCTGATTTCAGATCTGTAATTGAAATTCAGCTACCATGTCAGGTTTATGAGATAAACGTTGCTAATGTTTTAGACAAATTGCCTTATCGGCACAATATTACGAGTATGAACTATGTCATACCAAACTTGTGTTAAGGAGTTACTGTGAAAATAATCATGAACACGCATGCAGAAAGATGTTACAGCATACATTTATAGCTCTCTTAACTCACAAAAAGTGATGTCAGCATGTTCTGAAATGTTTAAGACACTTGCTTTTACGCTTGTACTGTTTAGTAGTCTCTCTTTGCAAGAACCAACAGTAGTCTCCCATCATATTGGGATTGAACTTTCCCTGATATCTGCTTTCCATCGTCTTCATATCTTGATGAAATCTTTCCCCATGTTCATCGCTTACATCGCCAAGATTGGATGGAAAGAAGTCGAGGTGCGAATGCAAGAAGTGCATCTTCAGTGACATTCTGGCACCCATTACCTGATATGCTGTCAACATATTCTCCACCAGCTCCACATAATTCTCTGATCTGTGGTTACCAAGAAAATTCTGAACGACCAGTACGAATGCTTCCCATGCTGCTGATTCCACTGGGTTCAGCTTCTGTTTAAACACAGCATCTAAAATCAGTTTACGGATTTCGGGTCCAACAAAAATTCCTGCTTTGATTTTGGCTTCACTTTTCTCTGAACCAAATTTACTTTGTATGTACTGAAATGCCTCACCCTTTTTGTCCAGTGCCTTTACAAAGTTTTTCATAAGACCCAGTTTTATGTGAAGTGGTGGAAGATAGACTTTCTGGCAATCTACTAATGGCCGGTGCTTCACATTGTATCTACCGGGTACTGATTCATCTCGGTCTGGCCACTGTTTCTGCCTGTAATGGTTGGCATCATCACGACTGTTCCATAGACACAAGAAGCACATGTATTTGGTGTACCCAACCTGCAGACCCAGAAGAAGTGCCACAACTTTGAGGTCACCACAAAGGTTCCACCGGTGATCGGCATAGCGAATGAGTTTTAAAAGTGTCTCCATCGACTCGTACGTTTCCTTCAACCCAACTGCATGAGCAACTGGAACAGATGGCTTCTTATTTCCATTGTGTAAAAGTACCACTTTAAGGTTTGCTTTGCTGGCATCAATGAATAGTCTCCATTCGTCAGAAACATATTCACATCCCAGTTCACCCATGAGACCATTAACGTCATTACAGAAACAAATGTCTCCTTCCATTTGGTAAAACGACGCCAGTATGCTGTTACGATCATGGAAGACAGATATTTTGGTGCCCTGTCTTAGCAAATTCCACTGCCTCAGCCTTGAGCCCAACAGTTCTGCTTTCTCTTTTGACAGTGACAAGTCTCTAACGAGATCATTAAGATCTTCTTGACTTAGCAGGTGAGGCTTGTTTTCATCCACATCAGGTTCATACGGCACGTCGACAGCAGCATCTTCGCATCCTTCATCAGAGCGTTCGTCAATTTCTGGTGTTGAAGGTGGAATTGGAACCGGAATCTCCAAGTCATGAGGAACAGGTTTAATTGCTGATGGGCAATCAGGATAAACAATCTTTGATTTATTCTTCTTTGTGAATCCAGCAATGTTGGTCATGCAAAAATAACAGTCTGAGTGATGATCTGTTGGTTCACGCCACACCATTGGCACAGCGAATGGCATTTTCTTTCGTTTGCCATTTAGCCACTGTGTTAAACCGGAATAGCAGACAGTGCAGCAGACATGCGGTGCCCATTCTTTATCTTGATCGCCAACTTTGCAGCCAAAATAATGGTAGTATGCACTTCTAAGTCTGCTGGACATACTCTTTCGCTGATCTTGTGCAGTAAATTGTCAGCAGATATAACAGAAGTTATCAGGATGGTTAACACAACCTCGCCAATTCATATTGTCTTCAACAACTGCAATCAAAATGTAAACATTCAAAGGTAAAAAGTCAGCACTAACTTACTAACTAACTAGTAGTATTAGTAGTTTATTTAATCAATGAGTTGTCCAAACATGCAGTATAATATTACACACGCAGTAAAGTACCGACGCTTCACGGCAGTGTTAATGATGAAAATGGTATAAACACAAACAGGCGCATAACTTAAAAACGTGATGTGGTAGATAAAAACGGTTTTCAGATTTAGAATCAGCATGTCGAATTTTATCAGGTACAGGTGACAGAAGTCCAGTAGCAAAATGACTGTTGACCAGTGGAATCAAACACAAAATATGTTCTATATGCTATGTTTCGCTGACAGACTCCAGTCCAACATACCTATCCAGACTGACCCTTGTGTACACACCAGCAAGATACTTACGCTCCACTTCTGACAATTGTATACTCATTATTCCCAATATGAAAATGAAGTCATATGGACAATGTTCTTTTGCATACCAGGGCCCAGTAATGTGGAATGAATTAACCATTGAAATTAAACACAAAGACACAGTGATCCCTTTGAAGAGTGCTCTTAAAACTCACCTTGTTTGACTGCAAGAACAAACTTAAAGACCTAAAAAATTACCTACCTTAACTATTTTCAGCATGTTTTGTTTTCCAATTTCATGGTGCTTGTTTTTGTTTTTTGTTTTTTGTATTTATTTCATTATAGATGTTGTAAAGCACTTAGAATTTCTAAAGATTAGGTGCTATACAAAGCCCTCATTATTATTATTATTATTATTATTATTATTATTATTATTATTATTATATGATGTCATCTCTATTATAGTGATGTCATATCCATTGTGATGATGTCATATTGATTTATAATGATAGTAAATACAAGGTATTAAAATGATGTCATCTCCATTATAATGATAGTAAATACAGTATCCTATAATAACCTGACTGTGTTGTACTGAGTTTGCCATATGTTTACATTACAGCACTCCTCCTGCTGATGGGCTGAAGGAGATTCTTTTCAATGTTCCGAGGGTGTCCTTTTATGGTTTCTTGATGGCTCTAGCCAAAAGTGAATCTATCAATGAAAGCATAGGTAAGAAGTTTTACATTTGTTTTGTCAAGAGTAAGTTTGGGGGTTTTAGGGCTTGCCTTGCTTGTGGGAAGGCATAACTATGGTTGTGAATAGCATTCTACAAAAAACTTAGTTTTTGTCTGTAAGCTAAAGTTATGAAAATGTGACACTACTGCCATTTTTTTTATGTCTTTGTTATTTGCTTTTAAAGTATTAGGCATTAATGTTAAATAAAACCTTGATTATGGCAAATGTTGTCTACTTATAAACAGTAGTGTGTTCTAAAAAGTAATTCAAGCTCACAATTTATTTTTCATCATTCATATTTGATAACCTGTTACAGTACCAGGAGGACCCCTGAGTGGCTGAGTGGTCTGAAGCGCTCTCCGTTATGGATCAGTGCCATCTCACCTCTGTCTGCATGGATTTGAATCTCAGATTCAGCCAATGTGGGTGTGTAAGAAGGCCTGCCAGTAGCTTCTTGTGGGTTGGTGGTTCTTTCCGGGGGTTTTCCCCAGGTTCTTCCTCCACCATTAATACTGGCCGCCATGTATTGCCTATCATGTGCTGAAAAATGACGTTAAACACAACAACAACAACAGTACCAGGAAGCCAACCATTTCAGATTTTTTAAAATTATTATAAATTGTTAAAATAAGTATCACATTTCAAATTAAGTTGTTGAAATTCCACAAATTTATTATTTAATGGGAATACCTTTTTAGTCAGAGTTTTTTATAATGATACTGGTGGAATGGTTCAGAATTATAAAACTATTCATATCTGTGTGTTTGATTTGGATTTTTGAATGTAACTTAAATTTTTTTTACTCATATCACTACAATGTCTGCAGTATGGCAGTTTATAGCAATGTCTAGCACTGGGGCATTATGCCACAGACATGTAGCATGGTGTCCCACCCAGTCACATTATCCTGACACCAGGCTGACTAGTCCTAACACTAACCTCTTAGAGCTGAGCGCCTGATGAGGCAGCTTTTATTACCGTCTTTATAAGTCTTTTTCTATGACTTGGCCGGGGTTCGAACCAGTGACTTCCTGCATCCAAGTTGGACTCTATCCATTAGGCCACCAGAGTGGTCTATACATATCTCATTCTCACAGACAGAATATGACTTTTCTGCCATATTGGCTCATGTAAAGAATTTTGTTTAAATTTATTCCAGCAAGATTTAATTCCCTTGGTTATTCATGTGAAAGATGAAGAACTTTTGTATTTAAAATTTGTGTCCAAAAAATTGTTGTCTCATGGTTTTGAATTATTTTTCTCATTTTATTGAACTTTGAAAATGGTAATTTCATTCTAGTTCTGTGAGATGAAATTTTAGTTGACCACTTATGTCAATGCATCATTGAGTTCATTATTTAGTACAACTCAAGTTTATTGTTGTTACTGTGGCCTTTTGACAGCTGTAGCTATTTGATGTACCAATAATTTACACACAAGACCTAATACTATAATTGGTATGCATTGTCCATTTACAAAGTCAAAATGTCAAATATAGAAATTTAATTTTTTATTGAAATAAGTATCAGTCTGTCTGACCTGCTCAGATTCTGAAAATATATAAGCCATGGTTCTTGATATGCATACTTATGGTCTTGAACCTATGCAGCGCCAGTTTATTTCACCTGATAGGTTTATTTCACCTGATAGGTTTATTTCACCTGATAGGTTTGTTTCACCTGATAGGTTTATTTCACCTGATAGGTTTATTTCACCTGATAGGTTTGTTTCACCTGATAGGTTTATTTCACCTGATAGGTTTATTTCACCTTTATTTCACCTGATAGGTTTATTTCACCTGATAGGTTTAAATATTCAAGGGTTATCTGTAACTTATTAGTTGAATACTGCACAAAATGCTTAGAGAATATGAGGTAAGGGAAAATAACTCTCAGATGACCCAGTATTAGGTTATGTTGTACAGATTCATAATTGGCATAGGGTTTAATTTTTCAAGAAAAGATTTTCCCAGATTTTTCTCACTGGTAAAATAGACCTTGTATACTTTTGATTCCCTCAATTTTGGTGATGGCTGATGGGTGTACTTTGATTCCCTTGATTTTGGTGCATGATTGATGGGTGTACTTTGAGTTGGAGAGTCTACAGCTTGGACTACATTCAGATATATACCTATCAAAAGACTGCTAGCTACGCTTGGTAATTTTCACTTTCTTGACTTCAAAAAGTAACTTCTTTTATTTGTTTTTTATTTTATAATTCATTTATTGCACGTTTAGAAGGTGTATTGTATTAGAAGGTGTATTGTATTAGAAGGTGTATTGTATGCACTGGCAAAATTCATTTTGCCTTTCTTAAGTATCTGTTAAAGTATGTATACTTTGGACTAGGTCAAGGTCATCATAGTACATGTAGTAGTCATTTTGATCACCTATCTGTTTAGATATTGATTTGTATAATTACCATACATAAAGATATTTCTGGCGCATTACATGAAAGTAGCATAGAACTATGACAACATTCAATTAGTGTGCATATTACAGACTCCAGTCCAACATACCTATCCAGCCTCACCCATGTGTATACACCAGCTAGATACTTACGCTCTTCTTCTGACAATCGTATACTCATTGTTCCCAAGGTGAAAACAAAGTCATATGGACAACGTTCGTTTGCACACCAGGGCCCGGCGATGTGGAACGAATTGACCATTGAAATTAGACACAAAAACACAGTGGTCCCTTTTAAGAGTGCTCTTAAGACTCCTGTTTCGACTGCAGGGACAAACTTAGTGACCTAATCATGTCTTGTATCTTATATGTTTCCAGCATGTTTTTATGTTTTCCAATTTCATTGTTTTTGTCATTTGTTGTTCTGTAGTGTAGTCATATCATTATTGATGGTGTAAAGCGCTTAGAGCTTCGTAAGATTAGGTGCTATACAAAGTCCTCATTATTATTATTATTATTATTATTATTATTATTATTATTATTATTATTATTTTCAAAATGCAAACAACTTTACCTTATACCTGTCTTTCTTTTAGAAGTACAAATGACTGTTATTGACTGAAGAAACATCAATTTTTACCTTCGTTGAGGAGAGACTAGTATATTGCCCACCTCTTACCCCACTTTCAAGTGATTAGCTCAACATATTAAGTAAATTTAAAGCATGGGAGTAGGAAAGCAATTTCTGATGTGTATACTGTCAAAAGGGCAGTAAGGGAAGGGGAATTTCCATGACATTTCAAATGCTGTCTGTAGTAGGCTAGAAGATGGAAGTTTTCTGTATTACTCTTGTGTGTCTTTGCATACATAGCTACACCACTATTATGGATGTATTTTATAGCACCAACCATGCAGGACTTCATCAAGTCTGTGAATTCAGATTACACACTTCACAAATTTGAACACATTTATAATGCAGGCATCATGCCACTTTGAAGTTATATTGTTGTCATTTGTCTTTTTTATTTCTCTGTAGGGAGACTTCCAGCAAAGGCTGAGCTGCTTGAGGGATCTGATTCTGAACTTACATCGTAAGCACGTCATTTTATGTTACTCACTCTGCCTGCACAGAAATTTTCTCCTGGAGTATGAATATATTCACTAGCCTGTGCTACTAACAGTTTGGCAACATGCTAACTTAAAGTAGTTAAATATTTTGAAAATTTTTAAACATTTTTTTACAAAGCTTGTTAACCTTAATTTTGTAGTTTTATAAAATCGAAGACTAGCTTGTAGAATTATATCTATTTACAACTTATATAATTTTGTAACATATCAGCAGTTCATTGCAGGATTATGACATGGAAATGTTTTTGACATTTGTTGACCATTTTGATGTGCTATATAAATATTTTGGTAAAAAGTAAGTAAAACCTTGCACAGATTTTTTTTTTGTTATTGTTTATATATAGTATTATTTTTGGTGCTCTAGTATTTCCTTAACATAATTTCAGAAACTGAAGATCTTGTCATTTTAGAATTCCTGGAAGTGTGTTTTATAAACGGTTCCAAAAATATGCCAATAAAACTGTTTGTTCAATCTTCTTACCTGATTTTCATGTTGCATGTAGTAATTTTGGGTAAAATATCATTTATACTAATAACAAATCTGTCAGTTTTGTATAAATCAAAGCCTGATTTTATTTTAGAAAACAATTTTGAATGTACCTTTTTCAAGGCAATACTAGACAGAGAAATAGACAGATTTGTATCTGCCAAAATGTATATGTATATCTTCAGGCTTGATCCAGTAGAGTCTGTATTTATTTATTTAGGGATTCAAAAGCCAGTTTGAACATAAATTGTACCTACTTGAAACTCCTTTTATTTTGTTTGACATATTTGTTTCTTTCAATGTTATTGACCTTTTTTTCGTCAGTTTTTTTTAAACTTATATTTATGGAATACAACCTCTCAGAATGTTGGTCAATGAAATTGTAAGAAATGATGCAATGCAAGAGTTGTCCAGCTTTGGTAGCCCTAATTTTATGCCAGTAGGTGGCATCCATGATGATGACATCAACAAAAAAAAATGAGAGCTTACAAATTTCACTCATCCTTAATGCAAGCCATAACATGGCAACTCTCAATGCCCACTTTATTTGGACATGTCTATTCATAGGGTTAGAATGGACAATACTTATGCCGCTTACTCATTTTATAAAAACTACAGTGATCTCTCACTTTAAACAAACTTTGGTATCATGAACTCACAGGTCCTGCTTTCACAAGTAAAAACTCTGCTCAAATTTTGCATGCTGATTATTTTCAACCAATAAATTCAGTGATTCTACATTTTTAAAACGAGTACTTTATTTTGGGGTTTAACTTTGAGATACCATCTTTAAATTTAACTTTATTTCAACAAAATTTACTGGCACACAATACTTAACAAAGTAAGTATTTAAGTTCAGATATTTTATGAAAATTGAGCCAGTTGTATTGAATACTCATAGTACCCATTGTTATGGATAACTAACAATTTTTTACTGAATATTTTATAATGACAAATGATTTTATATGGATCTCAAATCACTATTTTTGTTGAGGGACTATTTAACTTTTAAAAGCAGTGGATGATGTTGCAAAAAAATTGTATGATGCATATTTTAAATTTTATATATTCTTAATTTAAATTATCTGTTGTTTCTATATTTGTGTCCATTTACCACTCGGAATTCACTAATTCTGCATTATACTTTATTCCTTCAGGAAAGAATGAACATAATTGTATTTTCATCATCTGTAAAATTATCTGTTCATTTGTGAGCTATTTCCTTATTTAAAAAATGGTGAATTTCCTTTATTAATCATTTAAAAAACAAATAAACAGACAAACCAAAGGACATAATAAAATGTTGGGCAGTGCTATGAATATATATATATATATATATATATATATATATATATATATATATATATATATATATATATATATATATATATATATATATATATATATATATATATATATATATATATATATATATATACACATATATATAGATATATATACATATATATACATATATACATATATATATACATATATATATATATACATATATATATATATATATATATATATATATATATATATATATATATATATCTTGTGGAGAGGGGGTTGGGTGGTGTTGGTGGTTGATTGATTGATTTTACCATCTTACAAGGTGTCCCCATTATTCGGTTCTCGTTATCTAGAGGATGATCACCCTCAGTGTTATTGTCCAGATCGAATAATATTAACAGAAAATGTGGAATAAACAGATATCTGAGCAGATATATAGAACAGAATGATTTAAATAAATGATGAAATAAAAATGATTTCAAATTATATATACATGTATATACTTTTGAATAGTGTCCAATTGTAAATAATAGATTTTTTAAAATTGATCCATACATTATTTCAGGGAAAAATAATGATGTATATTACTAGGATAAGTGCTAACAAAACTTAAAGAATGTAATTGATATTTAATTTTCATGAAATTTGTGCTCTCAGGTTTCTCAGATTTTTCCTAATTTAATTGCATGGTTAAAGTTTTAGTGGGTAATAATTATGATAAACATATATCATGTGTATCTTGGAAAGTAAAGAAGTACTTAAATCATGAGTAATTCTGTGTTTAAAGTATTTATATAATAATAAATAGGCATTATTATATAGAAAGTTCACAAAATTTTGAATGTGAAGTAATTTATAACTGGTTTATATTGTTCCTCATCTTTACAAAACTGCATGATAACTTGTATTAATCAGCACTATAAATAGATCTGGTATTAAAACAAGAAAATAAACAAATTGTCCTTTATTTGTTACGTTAACTTTGTAATCTACCTTCTGACAAAAATCACAAGATTTGGTACTGCATGAATTTAAAAAGAATTACAGAATACTGTTGACTAATAATTTTGAATAGCTTTTTGGTCAGGTTTAATTTGAATGTTTCAGCTAATTGAAATTGATTTAATTGTATAACAGAATGAGTAAGAAATCATATAATCTAGGATCGAAAATAGTTGTAACTTTGGAATGTTGATGATCTACATGTTTCATTTTAATATATTGCTAAAATATTTCCACAGATAGTTTTCAACTGAACTTTGAGTCAAAAATACATTTTTTACAGTGCCTTGGTGGTAGGCTTTCTTCACAAGTAGGGTTTTATATGCTTTTGTTTTTGGCATGATGTTAGATTCCAGTGTTCTAATTTAACCATTCATTTAATGTAATACTAATCTCGACAAAATGCTGCAAGATTCCATAACACATACCATGACCAAATGCTTCAAGATATCATAACATGTACCCCAACCAAATTCTTCAAGATATCATAACATGTGCCCCAACCAAATGCTTCAAGATATCATAACATGTACCCCAACCAAATGCTTCAAGATATCATAACATATAACCCACCAAATGCTTCAAGATATCATAACATGTACCCCAACCAAATGCTTCAAGATATCAGAACACATACCCTGACCAAATGCTGCAAGATATCATAACATGTACCCCAACCAAATGCTTCAAGATATCAGAACACATACCCTGACCAAATGCTGCAAGATATCATAACACATACCCTGACCAAATGCTGCAAGATATCATAACACATACCCCGACCAAATGCTGCAAGATATCATAACATGTACCCCAACCAAATGCTTCAAGATATCAGAACACATACCCTGACCAAATGCTGCAAGATATCATAACATGTACCCCAACCAAATGCTTCAAGATATCATAACATATAACCCACGTTGAGTAAGAAGAAACTTGTTTTTTTCACATTCAAAATTTAAGGTGGCAGTGACTCAAGAAGTAAACTGACTTTTGTGCAATAGATTCAGTTTTAACCTTGACCTGATTTTGGAATGGCATTTGGTTTGAAGTAAAGAAGAAAGCTTATGGTCACTTTAACTGCAAGGAGAATAGGATCTTTACATGATTACTTTATATCAAGACTTCATGATGGGACCTAAATCTGGATTGCTAGCACTTGTGACAGGAAGGATGTCTTTTGATATTAGGGTCAAATATCAAGATGACCTTGACACAAACAAGAGAAATAATTTAAGTAAAATTGCAAGCTATATAAGAGCAGCAAATGTTTGTCTTACTATTACAGGAACAATGTGGAGTTTGATAGCTTTAAAGCTTAATGTAACAAAAAGGGAGAGAAAGAAAAGTGGTTTCTATATGATGTCTTACAGTTTGCCACTGCAGCAAGGAAGGAACCTGTTATATTTTATTTCTTATGTGTTGCAAAAGAAATATCAGTAATTTGTATTCAGTGAAAGAAGTACATTGCCCAACTAATGCAGTTTTTTTTACAATCTCTTTTTCATCATTAATACAAATCAAGGTTTGAAAGGTTACAAAAAATGTATAAGAAGAACAGTGCTGAGTATAATAACAAATTAAGTGACTCTGATCCAAGCAAATCAATTTGACATAGACTTAAGCAAATCTGTTTGACATTGACCCAACCAAATCAATTTGACATTGACTCATCCCAATTGGTTTGACATAGAACCAACCAAATCAGTTTGACATTGACTCAATCCAATTGGTTTGACAATGAACCAACCAAATCTGTTTGACATTGACCCAAACAAACCAGTTTGACATTGAATCATTCCCATTGGTTTGACATAGAATAACCAAATCTGTCTGACATAGACCCAAACAAACCAGTTTGACACAAATGCAATCAAATCATACCTGAAAGTAAATAAAGTAGATACATCTGTCAATATCTTGTTATGTTCTTATAGAGCAGCATTTAATAAATGGACTTGAAAGGTTATCCTAATTTTTATTAGAAACCAATCATCATAGGCAGTACTCTTTTTTACAGAGTTCTTAATATGAACACTCGATCATCAGTACAGACTGTGTCCATTTTATCTTCTTCTGTACAACCTGTTAATAATGTTTCTGGTAATAATGAAGAGGTACCAGTCGAGAGGTATGCATGCACTTCTTGTCTCTGGTTGAATGTTAGTTAAAATCTGTGGTAGTTTTGTACCAATAAAGTTAAATCTATATTATTAATTATCTGCTTCTTAGTGGGTGTGGCTCTTGATTCTTCTAGTGGTGGATTTAAATCCACTCTTTTTTCTGTTGGATGACTTTTTCTTTTGTATTTCAAAATTAACATTCTATTTGTTATTCTTGATTTCTGTTAGGAGTTTACCTCATTTCAATCCCTACACCAAATTGTAATCATTGTTATCTTTCCTTTTCATATCATAGTTTTATTTCAGTGATACCTTCTTTTCCTAAGGAGAGTACATGGTTGTGCACTTTTTTCTCCAGTTCAAATTTAATTTCAAGTATTATGGGTAGTTCACTGGTATTGGTGTGAGTAGTTTTGGTATTGGTGTGAGTAGTTTTGATATTGGTGTGAGTAGTTTTGGTATTGGTGTGAGTAGTTTTATTTTCTCACCTTTACATAAAAAGTGTTTGTATTTTTATTGACTTACCTGTTATTGTTTTTTTGTCTTCAAACAAAAGGTGAGTTGTTTATTGTCATGCCTTTAAAGAAATGGTGTGAGAAGTTTTATTGTCATCCCTTTAAAGAAATGGTGTGAGAAGTTTTAAATGTCGTGCCTTTAAATAAAATGCCAGATATATGGATCACTTTTTCAGTTATGCTGGTGACAGCTTTAAGTTTTGCATTCAGCTCATTGTTCCTGACATTGTTATGTGTTGAATAATGAAATTTGATAGTTCTCTTCGTCTTACTGGGTATGTAAAATAATGAAATTTGATAATTCTCTTCGTTCTACTGGGTATGTAAAATAATGAAATTTGATAGTTCTCTTCGTCTTACTGGGTATAATTCACCATAGACACAACTAGGTCACAATTACCTGCATATATCATGCTTCATTGATTGCATAAAGGTATAGATGACGCTTGATGGGTGTGTTCATTTTGGAAGGTATTGCTTCATTGATTGCGTAAAGGTATAGATGACGCTTGATGGGTGTATTGATTTTGGAAGGTATTGCTCACTACGGTCAAACATAGGTCACAGTGAACTGCTTTTTATCCTCTAGTGACTTTATAAGGTTTCATACAGGTTAATTCAGTGGGAATCTTTTTCGAATTTTCTTAATTTAGTGATGTCATTGGATGGGTAAATAAAGAATAATTTTTTTTCATTTGCTAGTGGCAGCCTCATGTGGCTGAGTGGTCTAAGGACTCGGTTGGCCGAGTGGTCTAAGGACCTGGGTGGGCTGAGTGGTCTAAACACCTGGTTGGCTGAATGGTCTAAGGACCCAGCTGGATGCATGGTCTAAGGACCCGTTTGGCTGATTGGTCTAAGGCATTCACCTTTACAGATCACTCTGTTGGAATCTCTTCTGGGTTCTTCCTCCACAGAATATACTGGCCAATATGTGCTGAAAAATGGCATTGTACCCACATAAACAAAAATTTAACAAAATATTTTGACAGTGTGTTTTGAGATACCAGTAATTTTGTATGATTACCTTTGTTGATTATTTAATATTTCTGTATTTCCCATGAAAGTTAATGTGAGATTTCCTAAAATGGATGCTGTTCTGACTAAAATTTGTAGCTGTTTTGTACATATGGCCAGTTTATAGAGGGTAATAGCATCAAAACATTTGACATGTCTTCAGAGGAGATCAGGTTAAAGAGGGTACAAGAAAGGTATATTTTTAATAAATCTTGACTATGTTTTGGATAAAATATAAATTGATCATAATATGGTTATAGTTGAAACTTAATGTGTTCAATACTTCTTTCATTGTGCTTTGTTTCAAGTTTTAACTTTGCTCATTTAACATGGATTTCACAAGCATTAGCCAGTTTTTATCAATTTTTATTTTTGTTTTTATGTCTACCATTTGACTCATGGTAGTTTAATGGTTATAGAACACGACACCTGTGACTATAAAGGTGTTGATTTAAATCTTGCTGAGACCAGACCAGGTTGGTCACTGTGTTTAGCAAGGTACTTTACTCCAATTGTTAGGGGCCCCAAGTGGCCGAGTGGTCTAAAGTGCTCTCTGTTACAGATCACTGCCATCTCACCTCTGTCTGCATGGGTTCGAGTCAAAGATTCGGCTAATGTAGTTATGTGTGAAAGCTTGCCAGTAGCTTCTCGTGGGTCGTCGGTTCTTTCCGGGGTTTTTCCCAGGTTCTTCCTCTACCAATGAGATTCTAAGATTCGGTTTATGTAGTTAAGTGTGAAAGCTTGCCAGTAGCTTCTCGTGGGTTGGTGGTTCTTTCCGGGGGTTTTCCCAGGTTCTTCCTCCACCATTAAGATTCGGCTAATGTAGTTATGTGTGAAAGCTTGCCAGTAGCTTCTCGTGGGTCGGTGGTTCTTTCTGGGGGTTTCCCAGGTTCTTCCTCCACCAATAATACTGGTCGCCATGTATAGACTCTCGTGTGCTGAAAAATGGCGTTAATCCCTACAACAACAACAGCTACTCCAGTTGTTTCAGTAGGATGTTTGTTTGTTTGTTTGATTAGGATTTTTAATGTAGCTTTAACAATTTTTCAGTCATATCACTATGATGTCTTCAGTGAAAATAGTTTATAGTGATGTCTAGCACAGGGGCATCATGCCGCAGACATGTAGCATGATGTCCTACCCAGTCACATTATCCTGACACCAGACCGACAAGTCCTAACACTAACCTCTTAATGCTGAGTGCCAAGTGAGGCAGCTGTAGGTATCATTTTGTAAGCCTTTGGTATGACTCGGCTGGGGATCAAACCCACGACCTCCTGCTTCTGTGGCAGACTCTCTAAACACTAGGCCATGCAACACCAACCAGTCCATAAATCATGATGATTCTGATTTTTCCATTATGTGGAGATGGAAGCAGTCCAAGAACTCACCAGAGACCACTTACTTTGGATAGTCAGCAGCATACACTTGTATGAGTTTGTCTGTGTATCATACCTGGGACTGCTCTATTGGAAAGCAAGCATAATACCTTTGTACCATTCAGATCATTGTTACAGTGGTTGACCCATCCCAGATTTTTATTTTGTAACAAATAGAACTTGTGTAGGTCAGATAGTCCACTTTTAACGGATGCTCAAAAAGTTAAACATCATGTAGGAAATCTTCAGTTGTTTTTTTCTTCAGGGCTTTAACAAGTTGATAATGAGATATTGCATTTTTTCACTGTCTTTATAATGCATGTCTCCAATTTTTATCCAAACAGTGAAAATAAGAATGAATTTTCAAGAAGGTAATTTTTAATACAAATAAAATAATAGTAATTTTTTTTACCATTCTTATTTTTCTTAAATGCCGGCAAAAAAATAAATATTTCAACTTTCATTTCCAGAGATGTGAATATGAATGGTACAGCTGATGGTGTACCAAATGTTGTCCCAGCTTCAAACATTCCTCCCATTCTTAATCAAAAGAATGGAGGTCTGGGGCGAAGGTAGGGCAGTGTTACTTTGGTTCTCTTTGTGTGCTAATTTAACAATGTCCTGGGTAATATATTAATAGCAGGCAATGGGTGAATGATCAAACACAACCAGATTTTAATTCCTTTGGAATTATTTTTTTTTCCCTTTACCAACTACGTTTAAATTGACAGGCTGTGAAACAATTTTAAGTAGTTAGTCTTATGATCTTGAAATTTTGGGGGAAATTTTGTAAAGTCATATTTTTGTAACTAAATTTTCACCAAAGGAAATGATTAGTTCTGGAATGATAATAAATTGTATACAAGTCTAAGTTATTTGAAATTTCATGGTCTAAGGACTGAATTTGTTTGAATCCATATGCCTGAAAGTAATGGGAACATAATTCATTCAAGCTGTCAATAACTTATGTAACCTTTCTTTGGAAATGGTCTTTCCTCAGTAGTAGTGATCTCATTGGTGGTGGTCCTTAAGGGTTGGTCTAATTGCAGCAGTATATTAAGAAATGGTGATGGTTGTCATGGCAACATTATTACCATGGTGATGGTTTCTGTTCATATGTCTATACTACAGGTTAGTTGGGTCCTGGCATATCTTAGTAATGTATATTAAGTTAGTATTGTCAGTCTTGTGAATTATTAAGTTGTAGCTTTATCGTTGATAGCAGAAACTTATCATATAAAGGTTCCAGAATATATTTATCTTTAATGCCTTTCCAAACATCTTAATATTCTGACATTAATAAATTTTGCACCAACCTTTCACCTTTTGCTAACTCTCTTGCACATAGTTTCTTGGCTATCACAAAACTTTCCATTTCCATTAGTAACCAAATTTATGTCAAGGAAAGAAAATCAGTCATTAAAGTATATTATTTCATATGATTTAGTAACCAGTCTGATATTATTTCATATGATTTAGTAACCAGTCTGATATTATTTCATATGATTTAGTAACCAGTCTGGAAAATTATGTACCATCGGTACTTATGCATAAGTCAAGTCCAACTGCAAACAACATAGACCCTGATCTATAATGTTCATCCAGATCAGGGTCTGTGTTGTTTATTCAACTGATTAGTCCTAACAAACTGCATAGACCCAGATCTGCCAGTCAATTTTAAATGGCAGATAAGGATTTTAGCAGTTTACACCAGCAAAATTTACTTATAAGCAAGTTCACACAGCATTAGCCATTGACTATTTTTATTATCACTAATGTGTACACGTGTTTGCACAAATGTCAATTAATGTGCTAATTATATCAAGATAAATAATTAAAAGTAATGATAGTAATCTTATTATCAGTAATGTATTTATAATGTAATTTATTAAACCTACCTGACATAAACAAAACAAGAAGTGGTTTTAATTTTCTTTGTAGAGAAAAATATAAGTTATCATATATAACAAAAATGTATGACTAAAGTTGAAGCTGGATTGTACCATGGGAAATAAAATAGTCTACATGTACACAAGTCTGATATCATGTATATTTTAAGTCATGTCCAACATCAAACAACATAGATCCTGATCTGCCATTACATAATGTCCTTGGCATGTCAGGGTCAATGTTGTTCTACTTGTTGTTCCTAACACATTGCATAGACTACTAGCATAATATTATGCAATGCCAGATCTGTGTCTATGCAATTGGACTTGACTTATAAGGTAATATATTAACAGGAAGCTTTTAACTTTTCAAATTTATTATTATTTTTCATACTCATTACTATGGAGAAATTTATACCCAATTCCTAGCTAGATACTGTAGATAATTGTATAACTATATCACTAGTTTGATACTGTGGAGAAATTTATAACCAATCACTAGCTTGATAATATGGAGAAATTTATTTACAGCTAATCCCTAGGTTGATGCTATGGGGAAATTGATATCCAGTCATGAGCTTGATACTTTGAAGAAATTTATAACAAATCACTAGCTTGATACTATGGAGAAATTTATACCCAATCACTAGCTTGATAATATGGAGAAATTTATAACCAATCACTAGCTTGATACTATGGAGAAATTTATAACCAATCACTAACTTGATAATATGGAGAAATTTATAACCAATCACTAGCTTGATAATATGGAGAAATTTATATCCAATCACTAGGTTGATACTATGGAAAAAGTTATATCCAATCACTAGCTTGATGCTATGGGGGAAATTGATATCCAATCACTGGCTTGATACTATGCAGAAATTCTTAAATGTTATAAGCCCATGTTTCGACATAAATTGCACCTATATTTTGCAAAACATTTCCATACCTATACCTCTATTTTGAAAAAGAAATTTTTAGTCTGGCATTATGCACTTATGATGGAAGAAATATTATAGTTGTTAGCAGTAATTTCTTTACTGATCAGGATGGATCAAGTGCCTTATATACAGCTTAAAAAGTTGAGATAAGCATAATGAAGGCACTGATTCCATTCATACTGGGAATTGCAATTACAGAATATAGATTGTTAAAAACAATTTTGACAAAACAATCTTCAAAAAATTATTGCATGTTTCTATTCAGATTATTGACTTTGATCCGACACTTTTTTGATAAAGTGTTGAATTCATTCTTGCAATTGTTTCCTAGCAAAGATTGCTAAGTGCAACATGAAGTGATGTACTCATTCTTGTGTGCATATTTTTCAGTGATGATATTTAATTGCTGCAGATATATTTTGAGTAAGTAAGAACACAAGCACTTGTTTGCTCTTTTTAGCCACCTTTGTGTTCTGGTTAAGGACTATATATTGTCAATACTGTATATAGTACTCTTGGAGTCACTGGGCATCGGAATGTTGAAAGCATTCTTTAAGCACGTTGTTGTAAAAGGTGTTGTAGTTTTTGTACACAGATTTAGATATTCTGTTGTTTTGGGTCATACATATCTGATTTTGTTGGTGATGGAATTTGAATTGCTTTAAAAAGCAACATTCCTTTCAAGGGACTCTTGTAGCACAGTGTTTTTGATATTCTCTTGCTCTGGGTTATCTATGTCTGATTCTGTTGGTGATGGAATATGAATATGAATCCCACAGTAGAGCACCAGTCTATTCACAATGGACTCTTTGTAGTCATATGTCATACATATCTCATTCTTTTTGTACTTGAATATAAATATGAACATAAATATGATTTGTCCTCATGGTTTGTGATTATTTTAATCTTTGATAGATTTGATAGGGATTTGTTACCTTTGAGATACTTTGGTTAATTCTTCTTCATGGACATGTCAAATTTGGGATTTTTGGTGAAATACTGAGTTTTTACTGTAAAAAATGGTTGAATCCATCAATGCTGGTTTTCTGGTGTAAGATCGAGTTTTTACTGTAAAAAATGGTTGAATCCATCAATGCTGGTTTTTTGGTGTAAGATTGAATTTTTACTGTAAAAAATGGTTGAATCCATCAATGCTGAGTTTTTACTTTAAAATATGGATATCTGTAAATGTTAAACCATTGTCAACATCATGTTGTGAAATACAAGATTGTGATAACCATTCTGACACATATAAATGTTGTTGTAAATTTGCAGAAAATTTAATTCTTTTCAGTGTTACATTATGGAGAGGGTCACTATGTATATACAGTATGTGTTCTACAGTGTATTGTGGATTTAAAGCTCACAGCATTTTAATGTGTTAAAAACTCACATTTACCAGTAATCATCAATTTAAAATCAAAGTGATTTGACTAGAAGATAGAAGTTCACATTTTATGCCATAAATCATCCAGCACTACCTAGTCATTAGGAATAATATTTTTGTATACATGTACTTATTGATGCTGCATTTAATGCTTTGTAGAATTTTGAGGGATTCAAATGATGATATAGTTTCTACATGCAGTGCTTTATTATTGTCTTTAACTGTGGAAAATGAAAACCAATATTTTTATTATGATTATAAATAACAAAAATGGCATAGTTGTTCAGAACACAGCACTTTTTTCAAGGTTTTGTTACTGTCTGGTTTTTGGCTTAGCAACGGTATAGAAAATGATATAAGGGACAACTGTAGACCAGTCGTGTTTATGTTGACACACAGGATATTACTTGATCTAAATACAGGACTCCCTCATTACAACACTGTCCATGAGACTCATGGAGTATACTTCATTTTAGTAAGACTGTTATAAAATGAAGTAAATGATACAGTATTCCCTTATTATAACACTGATCATTGGGGCCATAGAGTATACTGCCATATAGTAAGACCACCTTATACTGAAGTATCTGATGTCCCTCATTATAACACTGTATGTTGGAACTCTATAGTATACTGTGTTATAGTGAGGCTGCCTTATAATGAAGTACATTATACATAATATTGTCTGTGGCAGCCTAGGGATATACCACCTTATTGTGAGATTCCCTTATAATGAATTACATTATACATAACCATCTGTAGCAGCCATGGGGTATACCACCTTATTGTGAGATTCCCTTATAATGAAGTACATGATACATACAGCGCTCTTAAGTACATGATACATACTGTACAGCACTCTTTCATAATGAAATACTTGATACATACAGTACTCTTTTATAATGAAGTACATGATACATACAACACTCTTTTATAATGAAGTACATGATACATACAGCACTCTTTTATAATGAAGTACATGAAACATACAGCACTCTTTTATAATGAAGTACATGAAACATACAGCACTCTTTTATAATGAAGTACATGATACATACAACACTCTTTTATAATGAAATACATGATACATACATCACTCTTTTATAATGAAGCACATGATACATACAGCACTCTTTTATAATGAAGCACATGATACATACAGCACTCTTTTATAATGAAGCACATGATACATACAGCACTCTTTTATAATGAAGCACATGATACATACTGCACTCTTTGATAATGAAGCACATGATACATACAGCACTCTTTTATAATGAAGCACATGATACATACAACACTCTTTCATAATGAAGTACATGATACATACAACACTCTTTTATAATGAAGTACATGATACATACAGCACTCTTTTATAATAAAGTACATGATACATACATCACTCTTTTATAATAAAGTACATGATACATACATCACTCTTTTATAATAAAGTACATGATACATGTCATTTCACTGATAATGAAATGGGATTCATTATCTTACTCTCTTTATACAGTATAACAGTAACCTGCTTATAATAAGGGACCTTATATTGAGGTTATGCTATATGGAATTTTTATATTGCAGCATACATGTATTATTTCACAATATTAGTATTATCTGACTAGAAGAATTTACTTTATGATATATAATTACTATTGATGTAAGTTACTATGACAGTTTATAAATTTACACGTTGCCAAAGCTTTATCAATATTATACATATTTTATGTGCTAATTTTTACAATGTTATTACAAGAATCTTTATGAGTATGTATGGTATAACTTGTAATTATTTATTTATGTGTTGTCTAAAGAAAAACAAATAAATTGTGGAACAAAAGAACCTTTTTGAATTTCAATATTTTGTTAAGTGCATGTAATATTTTCTGTCAAAACAATTTCAGGGCTATTGCAGTCATTGAAATTATATAATTGTTTTGATACATATTGTTTGGCTTCTATATTTATTTTTGAGAAAGAACAAACAACAACATTCATACAGAGTATCACAGGATATTAAACTTTATTTTTTTCCAAGAAAGTTTAAATTCATCATGGATTGAAAACAGTTTGTACCTTAAACACCAGAATATAAAATCTTCATCACAATACAGAAGTGATCTCTCTGATTATTGCAAGCATGCCACACAATTTAATACATGATTCTTTCACAAGAGAAACCATGCAGTTCCAGCAAATATTATGGATGCCACTACATACCCTCGCCCAAAAAAAAATCTAGTTTATATCAGCATCATGGCTGTTTGCAGTTAGTGACACAGTATGTCTTCATTGCATAATTTACTCCAAAATGTCTTACAAGGAATATTCTCTTCATAGGTCACTGTTACAGAAATATATTGATAGGATTGTAAAGCAAACCAGGCATTGCATTTATTATTTTAGTCCATCTGCCTGTCTGGGGTCAACATTTTGACGAACACTTGTGTTTGGGTCAGTTGATATAAACGCTTGCAAAATCATGCAATATGATAATTACATATGCTTTGTGATTTCTGGATGAGTTAGACAAAACTGGGTCACAATGATTTGTATTTCATGCACTTTCCACCAGTAATTTTGCTTAGGTTTTGTGTTTAGTTCATTTTTCGATAAATTGTTGCCAGCAGAGTTGTGTAACTTAATAATTATGAACCAAACAACTGATTCATGTAGACAGGACCTGACATCTGAATGGGTTATGAAGTTTCATCTGCCCTTGAACTGCTTCTCCTTTTGACAGAAACTTAATGATATAATATTAAGGGAATCGATAAGAACCATTCCAGATTTAGGAAATTTGTATTAACTTTCAGTAAAAACTCCGCATTCCAAATTTAGTTCATCAAATTCCAAAATGTCATCGTTTTGGACAGATAACATTTAGAGTAAGTTTTTATAAAGGTGTAGGTTAATGGGTAAATAAATACTGCAGCACAAAGACTTTGGTCTGTAAAAGACATTGACTGTCTAAATCTTATTGTCACCAATAAAATGTGACTACTAATCTAATTTGCCATTAGGAATTCCATGTAAATATTATTCCAGTAAGATTTATCCCCCCCTTAATGTTCTTATAAAAAGAGAAATAACTTTCTTATTTACAGTGATTGCTGTCTATATTTTTTAGAAGAAAATTTTAAATTTTTTTAATTATTTGCTTGGAAATAGTTACTAAATTTATATCCACTGAAACCAAATTTAAAGTTGACTACTGATGCTATTTTTTTATCCTTCGTTTCAGTTTTCCATATTTGTTAAAGCTCGGTGTATGTTATGTGTAAACATTACGATATTGCAGATTTAAACATATTGGCATGCGGTCAATCAGAATCCTGGTGGCATAGATTTAAAATGGACATACAAGTTTACCCACATGTCCAAAGTAGGTGTTATTATACATGGGGGATTCTTGCACCTATCCATGCAGGTGACAAACCTCTTGTCTCTGTCACCACCGGGATGATTTTATGATAAGTCAAGTATGAAATCCTAAATTTGTATTTCTATGTAACTGTATTGAAATTCAACACCTACATGTTTGTCTATTATTGTAAAAAAATTGGTTTGTAAATAAAAAATTGTTTTGTTATTTATGGTTATGTATTATTCTTTCTAATCAATATCTGGATACAGGAGAACACAAGTCTTGTAGTATGACAACAGTGTTACACAAGTCTTGTAGTATGACAAAATTGTTAACCAAGACTGTATTTTATTCTTCCTACATTTGTTCAAGGACAAATGTCAGAAAAGTTTATTTTTTATTTGTCATGGAGTTGTATTTGTTCTGCTGCAGAAGCTTTCAGTGAATTTTTATATTCTTAGAATTGGTTAGATGTTAAGATTATTAGTTCTGCAGTTTAACAAAAAAATATGGCAACTATGAACAAATTAGATCTGAATTTATTTGCATGAAGCTTAAGTAATATTTTAAAACATTTACTGTAATTATTGTATTATGGATTTCTCACAGTTTATTGAAAATTATTTCATTACAAAGTTTTCCAAAGGTGAACTTAAGAAATATTTATATGCAAGAAACTTTCAACTTTATTTGCTTGAAAGATAAAAAAAACTGCCACCTAATAATGAACTGTATAGACTCCAGTTTTCAGTTATGGACTGTACAGACTCCAGTTTTCAATTATGAACTGTACAGACTCCAGTTTTCAATTATGGACTGTACAGACTCCAGTTTTCAATTATGGACTGTACAGACTCCAGTTTTCAATTATGGACTGTACAGACTCCAGTTTTCCATTATGAACTGTACAGACTCCAGTTTTCAATTATGGACTGTACATACTCCAGCTTTCAATTATGGACTGTACAGACTCCAGTTTTCAATTATGGACTGTACAGACATCAGTTTTTAATTATACTAAAATAAATTATATTTGCTGACTTACCGGTACATAACTCATTGAATGACTTTTGAAGATTATAATCATTCAGTTAAAATGTGATTAATTGCTGCATATAAATATTATTTTTGATCAATATGCCTGTAATTTTAAATATTGACAAGTTGAACAGAACTGGACCCAAAAATTGACATAATATAAAAACAGTTCATCATTGTTTTATTCACTGCTTATTTTTCTATTCTTTTGAATTTGGACAGGAAGCCAACCTATGTGTTATACACATGTGGTCCACATCTGGATTTATTCTAGTAATGTCTAATGAGAAAGCTTGTGTGTGAGTTCCGCTGAACAAATATTTTTCTATGGGGGCTCATTAGTGCCAAGTTGAGTGATTACAAACTTTTGTTTGCAAAACTTCATACTAAATCTTTTCCAAATATTCATAATAGTTAAGGCAGGAATATTACAGCAGATATTTGGAGAGATTCACACTACTTTTGCTAATAATCACAATACGTTTGCTAATATTTTCAATACTTTTGTGAATATATGCAATATATTACAAACATGAGCTATATCTGGGGATGTACACAATTCATTTGCAAAGACACCTAAGGTAATGCGAAATTCCACCA
Source organism: Unio delphinus (assembly GCA_029339505.1). Classification (NCBI taxonomy): domain Eukaryota; kingdom Metazoa; phylum Mollusca; class Bivalvia; order Unionida; family Unionidae; genus Unio; species Unio delphinus. The sequence continues at coordinate 7,589,830 of JAQISU010000115.1, read as the reverse complement.
AAATGTCATGGATATTTTTGCCATATCTTTGCAATATTTATGCAAAATATTCATGTGTTTTTGATAGGCTATTGTCATTAACACGACATGTATTATGAGGATGTATCTATGTGCATCTTTATGTATGTATGGATATGGGTATTTGTAGGTATATATTTATGTTGGTATGGATTTTAGGTTATTTATGCGAAAGATTCACATTGTTTTGTAATGGTATGTTTGTTTGTTTGTTTGTTTTAGGCTTTAATGCCATTTTTCAGCACACAATAGGCTATACATGGCAGCCAGTATTATTGGTGGAGGAAGAATCCGGGCAAAAAAACCATGAAAAATACACCAACCCACGAGAAGCTACTGGCAAGCTTTCTCACATAACTACATTAGCCGAATCTTAGACTCGAACCCATGCAGACAGAGCTGAGATGGCAGTGATCCGTAACTGAAAGCGCTTTAGACCACTCGGCACCCCAAGTAATTGTGTGTGTGTGTGTGCATGTAATTATGTATGTATGTATATACAAACATCTGTCTGTCTGTCTGCTTGATCATACATGACCACTCTAGTGGCCTAGTGGTTAGAGTGTCCACCTCAGATGCGGGAAGTCGTGGTTTTGAACTCTGGCCAAGTCATACCAAAGACATGCAAATGGTAATAGCAACTGCCTCACTAGGTGTTCAGTATTAAGAAGTTAAGTCTTAGGACTAGTCAGCCTGGTGTCAGGATTATGTGACTGGGTGGGACATCATGCTATATGTCTCCTCCATGATGCCTCAGTGCTAGACATCACTATAAACAATCACATTGCAGACATTGTAGCATATAACTGAAATGTTTTAAAAAAGCTACATTAAAAAGCCAAATCACACATATATGCACACAAATTAAATAAGAGGATACATAATTAATATACAGAAATTCCTACTAACCTACCAACAAAACTCAACCTAGCAAAATTCTGCATATTCAATTACCATGATATTGTGAATTTTCTCTAATGCATGGTGAATATTTTAAATATTAATGCACATGTAGACAAATGTATTGTGCATATCATCCACAAATGTATTACATATATGTACAAGGATATTTGTCATATTTGCAAATGTACTGAAAATATTCACTTTGGTGTTGCCAATATTCACTTTGGTATTGCCAATATTCACATTGGTATTGCCAATATTCACTTTGGTATTGCCAATATTCACTTTGGTATTGCTAATATTCACTTTGGTATTGCCAATATTCACTTTGGTATTGCCAATATTCACTTTGGTATTGCAAATATTCACTTTGGTATTGCCAATATTCTCTATGGTATTGCCAATATTCACATTGGTATTGCCAATATTCACTTAGGTATTGCAAATATTCACATTGGTATTGCAAATATTTGTAAAGGTGTGTATTTGCAGTATTATAGAAAATATAAGCAAACATATTGCTGATATTTACAAATATATAATTTTGTAATGATTCAGTTTGGCAATAATGAACTTCCAAAGTTTTCTTCTTTTAGCATGCATATATCCCTTTTACTAATTGTATTGTTTCATTTTTGAATAAATGTTAAGTTTTTCTAATATTTAATACTTTGGTTCTTCATGTTCAAAGATTTTATTTGGTGATTCTAAGTATCAAGAAGGTATTTTTTGATAAATTAAGTTAGCTCTTTTTCCAGGTCACCAAGGTCATTTACATTTCCAGGGACACCAAGGTCAAGTAGATACTCTAACATTAGTACTAACTATTTTTTCTATTTGAAGCACTCTGCCTAAGTGATACAATACAAGTTGATATATTTGAGCTTTTGCATTTTTACTGTTTTGTTAAAAATAACAGCAAAAAAACAATGAGGGCCCAGAGTGTCCAAGCGGTCTAAAGCACTCTCTGCTATGGATCACTGCCATCCCACCTCTGTCTGCGTGGGTTTGAGTCTCAGATTCGTCCAAGGGGTTCCCAGGTTGTTCATCTACCATTAAAATTGGCTGCCACATATAGCCTTTTGGTTGTTGAAAAATGGCATTGAACCTTACAACACCAACAACAGCAAACAAAATGGTTTTACTGTACAACACAAGTTACTTCTGGCATGGAGCCATGACAGTACAGTGGTTAGAATGCTGGATTCACATTTCGTGGGTCATTGTTGAGAATCGGCACAAACCTGTCCAGGCAGCTGCCATGGTGCATCTTTGAACAAATTTTTTTCCACTTGTACTCTCCGATTGGCATGGTATTAGTCTTGTATGTGCAGATGAGCCATACAACTGATTCATGTAGACAGAACCTGACATCTGAATGGGTTACAAAGTTCCTATATGCCCTTGAACTGCTTGTCCTTTTGACAGAAACTTAATGATATGATGTTAAATAGAGCATGGAAACTAATCCTTGAAATGTGTGAAGGTCATATATGGACGGTTGGCGTCAAGGACATATATTCAGTATGAAAGTCAAGGTCGTTTCGGACCTTAATACGTATTGTATTATGGCCAAAACATGCTGTAGTAAGATCCCACATAGATTTGAAGAATTTTGTAAAATGTTGGTCCTTAAGTAATTTTTAAATTATTTAATATGTATTTTTCAAACTCATTAGCATGTTGTAAACACCAGATGAAGGCCCAGGATCTACTTCATCATGCCAATTTTGAAGCAAACTTAAGTTGAACTGTAATTTTCTAGCCATTAGAAATTTTGTAACTATTTCCAATGTTTTAGAACTTATTGTAGAACAGCCTCCTTTTTACTGGAATTAGAGGTACAAAAAAAAAATCATAATTGATTACCTGCAGGAATTGAGGTTTCCACCCCCCCCCCAAAAAAAAATTCCTAATTTTCACCTATGCTGAGGAGTGACCAGAAGACTTTTGCAGTGGGCCAGTCAAGTGCTATTCCATTCAAGGAACTCTTTCTTAACCCCTCCCCCTTTATTAATTTTAGATCTAAACCAGTGTATATCAAACATTTGATTTACTCTCATGGCACAGTTTTAAGCTTGTCTTGTTCTTCCAGGCAAATTATTTTTTCAGCCCTGACTGTTACAATTTGACAATAGGGGACACAAATTTGTAGAAGTTGTTTCATGTAAAATCTATTCATCAGACAGTTTGTATAGAATTAAGATGGCCAGACTGTATTTTTTTAAAAGGGACGTGACTTGATGGACATCTCAGGGGAAGAATATATCACTTCAATTATCTCAGTTATCTGGGTATTACTCACACTGGAAGGATATTCATGTCCAGTATCTCACTGATATGACATCTCCCTTGTAGTATCTCACTGATAGGACATCTCCCTTAGTATCTCACTGATAAGATATCTCCCCAATAGTATCTCACTGATATGACATCTCACTTGTTGTATCTCACTGTTATGACATCTCCCTTGTAGTGTCTCACTGATAGGACATGTCCCTTGTAGTATCTCACTGATAGGACATCTCCCTTAGTATCTCACTGATAGGACATCTCCCCAATACAGTCGACTCCAGTTAACTGCACATCGGTTAACTGCACACTCCGGATAACTGCACGTAATCACATCGGTTCTGATTTTTCCCAATGCTTTAAAATGTACTGTACCGTACTCTGGTTAACCGCACACTCCGGTTAACTGCATGGTCTCGTGACAGGCTGGAGGGTGTGCAGTTAACTGGAGTCAACTTTAGTGTCTCACTGATATGACATGTCACTTGTTGTATCTCACTGTTATGACATCTTCCTTGTAGTGTCTCACTGATGACATCTCCCTTGTAGTATCTCATTGATATGACATCTCCCTTATAGTATCTCACTGATATGACATCTCCCTTATATTATTTAATTGATATGACATCTCCCCTATAGTATCTCACTGATATGACATCTCCCTTATAGAATCTCACTGATATGACATCTCCCTTATAGTATTTCACTGATATGAATCTCCCTTATAGTATCTCACTAGAAGGACATCTCACTTGAAGAATATTTCTTGAAGGATATCACGCTGGAAGTATCATGGTGTTCGTCGTTAGTTAATTATTTCAAATAGTTTCATCCATTGCAAATTCATGAGAGGTTTGATTGTCAGATGACTAATAAATGAGATATTTAAACTGAATTTTATTGTCAGATTAAATTCTTTTATATACAAATGAAAATTATACATAAAAACTTCATTGAGATAAATGTTGAATACTAGCATTTGATACTTTTGCGTTAGAATTACAAATTTAGGATATCACTGTATTTTGTTTGAGCACTACATTGTGTTTTCATTTCAGGCACATTCCTGTTACCTGTCTGTGCTCTGCCACAAATAATCAATATTGCATGTTTTATTCACCTTAATACTTTACATGATCATATTCAATTTAAATTAATGTGATTATTCCAAATAATTTCAACGCTTGATGGGAATCCAATCCCATTCAGATACATTTATTGGTCAATGTCTTCTTAAGACAGCTATTTCGGAAAGAAAAACAACTTTAATTATTGGTATCAAAAGATTGACAGAATACTTGTAGATTTCATTGTTGACATATTATGACTATTCCATTAACATTGATTTGTAGTGGGATAAAAGAAAATTGGACTAGTGTATATTTTTTCAATAATGTTTCTTTAGAATATTTTTCAAAGTATATTCATTTTATAGATATGTCTTTCTGACCTGATAAACTTTCCTTTACTAGTTATATCAGTGATCTTGCAGTGGGTTTTAACTATAAAATATTTTACAGGTTCATTTGAAAGAAAATGATAAATCATACCTGACAAATAATTAAAAATCTGATTTCTTGTTGTATTTTGTCTCAACACTGTTTTATATAAATGTTGACTCTTCCAGCCCTATTATTAGAATGAAAGGTGGAAAACTACGACTAGAACATCCTGTGAACCATAACCAGTCTGGACCAGCAGCCAATCAAACTGGTGCTCAAAGTGCAAGGCCAACCTCTGCTGCAGGTGGGGAGAACAAACATACTGGAAAAGGATCCTTGTCACAGCGCTCCAGACAAAAGAAAGAAAGTTCTGATGAAAGCAGCGATGAGTCGGATGATGATGACACCTCTTCTGATACTAATTAAATTTGCTCAATATTTGTACTTTTCCCCCCAAAAAACTTGATTTAAAATGTAAATATTAGCATACACTGGAGTCCATTTAAAAAGATTCCCTGATTGAATTTTCATGCCATTAAAGCAATTTGTACACATTGTAAACATTTTAGAATTGAAAGTTTTTGAAAGACAACCTTGCTAGCATGACCATGCAATAATCACTTGAAACTAAAATTTGGATAGGCTGATTCGTATTCCTAGGTCAATCAATCATTTGATTGATCACATTTTCATGCCACCATAGAGGTTTTTCCGTTTTTTGCCAATTTTTATAAACCATGTGGACTTTGTACCTTTCATATACAAACCTACTTAGCACGGTACAGCAAATCCAACATTAAGTAGCCAGATAAAATTTGGTATGCATGTTTTTATGCATACACAGATAACCTGTTTAAATTTTTTTTTCCCCTGAATTTTTAACTTTGGGGAATTATTTGTTATGCATTAGGGTATATTCATATTATGCAATCATATTATACAACAGAAGTTTTTCTTTTTAAGTGGGAAGATATTAAAATTAAACGATTTGTATATCCATATAGGATGTTGCCTTTAATTGCCTTCTTTAATCAGTGAACCGTGAAATTTGTATGGCCATGTATTTCTTAATTATACAGAGAATGTTAAGACAGGAAGTTAAATCAGAAAGAAAATTTATGATATTCAATACACATTCACTATGGATAGAACATTTACAATATTCAATACACATTCACTATAGATAAAACATTTATGATATTCAATACACATTTATAGATATAAAATTTAGGATATTCAATACACATTCACTATAGATTAAACATTTACGATATTCAATACACATTCACTATAGATAGGACATTTACGATATTCAATACACATTTATAGATAGAAAATTTAGCATATTCAATACGCATTCACTATAGATTAAACATTTACGATATTCAATACACATTCACTATAGATAAAACATTTGCGATATTCAATATACATTTATAGATAGAAAATTTAGGATGTTCAATACACATTCACTATAGATTAAACATTTACGATATTCAATACACATTCACTATAGATAGAACATTTACGATATTCAATACACATTCACTATAGATAGAACATTTATGATATTCAATACACATTTATAGATAGAAAATTTAGGATGTTCAATAGACATTCACTATAGATGGAACATTTAGGATGTTCAATACACATTTATTAGTGATAGAAGATTCAGTACAAATTGATTCAGAGACTTTCAAAGAACTACAAATATCAAATAATTCATATTTAATTATGTTTTTCTTGAACTTGTGATTGTACAATACTAGAGATATAACTGGTTAATGGGAACACTTGTTTATTTTTTCTTTCTCTTTTTTACATTTTTGCATGATCTTTTCATTTTTATTCAATTAACTGTGTGACTGTTTTTAGACTTTGTACATTTCACTGTCAACACAAAGCTTTTTTATGAGTTTACTTGAGTACTAATCAAATTTTGTCTCAAACAGAGCAAGTGTGTATATGTGTGTGTGTGTGTGTGTGTGTGTGTGTTGTTAGAAGTAATACCGTGTATGATTAAAGGGACATAATCCATTAAGCATAGATCACTTTTGTCAGTTTGAAACAGAAGACATTTCATGTGAAATGTTATGCATGTTTGACCTTACAAGATTGAATTATGAAAGAGTGAATATCTTTCTACAATATATAGTGATAGAAAAGAACAAAGGGAAGGCTACATAAAATAATTATACTTTTTATATACTGGTATGTGTGTCTTATTCATAGGTCACATTCCTTTGTTACTTTATAATCTCACATTCCTTTATTACTTTATAATCTCACATTCCTTTATTACTTTATAATCTCGCACTTTAAACAATTATTACTTTAAATAATTTTAGTTCTTACACTCATTCCAATATTATTTTAACTTTTTTTGTAAGTTTCACTTGATGGATGAAAATAGTATGTATTAGAGACAGTATGTTCTACATTGGAAGAAAACATGGCTAATCCATTTAAATTTCTAATATATGCAATAAAATATATTTAAAACCTCACCAAACAAATCTTTCATTTCTTAACAAAGACATCTTTGTGTTTCTGTTCTTGAGTGAAAAATGACTTATCAAATCATGCATTCATTTAGGACATCATATATTTTTTATTTACATTACAATAGCATGCAATGGAATCTTAAAACTGACAAACAAACAATAAAATATATATTAAATCAGATATACATAACACTTCTCCGATAAAGAAGAAAAGGTTTATCTGATAAAGCTTTCTATTTACCATATATTAAATATATGTGATGTTTAAAAAAAACCATAAGATGTACTCTTATGACATAAAAACTGTGTACATGAAATAATACATTTCTACACACAGGAAAGTGCATCTCCTATTAAATTATCTTTTCTCTTGATGTTCCTGATGTCAAGATTATATTCTGGTAACAATGAACTCCACCTTATTGGCTAAAATGTAGATTGTAAGAACTGATGCAATTTTAAGTATGGCTTTTAACTTATCAAAAGACTCCTGACAATTTTCAGTCCAAAGGAACTTGTTTTCTTACTCAATAAATTAGCCGGGGGTTCCACAAAATATTCAGGTGCTTTTTATTAACAGGCACGGAAAATTCAGAGATAGCCTCGATCTTTGCATCTATAGGTTTAACTTGTCCATGTTCCATGAAATGTCCTAGAAAAATTACACTATCATGGCAGAACTCACTTTTTTGATCAATTTTAATTGTCAAATTTGCAATGGTGAGTCTGTCAAAGAATTTCCGAATTGTTGCTAAATGTTCTTTCCATGTGTCATTGTAGATGATGACATCATTGATGTAAGCGTCACAGTTATCTAGACCAGAGGTGATCATATTCATAAAACGTTAAAAGGTACTTGGCAACCAATTCATCCTAAATAGCATTACTTTAAATTCGCAAAGTCCATCTGGAGTCAACGAATGCCAAATTTTTTTTTGATCTTTTCATTAGTGTAATTTTCTAAAATCCTTTCAGAAAGTCGAGTTTGTTGACATACTTGGCATTTCTGATCGTATCAATCGTCATCAGTTCTTGGTAATGGAAATGAATCTGACTTTGTTACACTATTCGCCTTCCTATAATCAGTGCACATATTGAAAGTTTTATCTGGTTTTGGTACACGTTTGCATGGTGAACTCCAGTCACTTCTACTGGGCTCTCTGAAATCATTCTCCAGCAAATACTGAATTTCTTTCTTCAAGTATTCCTGTTTGAGAGGGTTCATCCTGTATGGGTATTGTTTCACAGGTTTGGAATCTTCAATGTCATGGAAAATAAGTGCTCATATTCAATTAACAACTGTTTGAGTTCCTTTATTTCTTGCTCTTGCCAATGTGAAAGTTTATGGTCTAGATCTTTCATAATTTCTGAATTTCGAAGATTTTTACTACAAAATCTTCACTAAGTGGGACAGACACAACTAAATTAATTGCGTGTTTAACCTGGCTGTACCATTCTTAGACCTTGTACTCCTATAATTTATTTCAATCACAGGATCACTAATATTATAATTTAACTCATTCATTTTCTCTTTAACTTTGTAAGGGCTGTAAATTTTGAGGAATGAGACATAACTCTATTATCATGTCGAACCATAATTTCATTTTTAACTTGACTTGAACTGCTGCATTACAATTTCAAGCAAAATAGGTTGGGAAATTCCAGACCTAAAATTTGACCATTGACCCGATTGGACAGATTTAGGACAGCCAAATTGAGTAAAAAGCTTTATTAAAGCTTTTACTATAGTTTTAGATTTAAAATTCCTCAAATGAATTGCCTCTAGAAACCTTGTTGACGCACACATAATGGTCAACATGTATCAGTTACATGACTTGGTCTTAGGTAAGGGACCAACACAATCTACCGTATTTCTACTAAATGGTTCGTCAAGAGCAGGAATAGGTTGCAGATGTGCCTTAGGTATCTTCTGATTGGGTTTTCCTACCGAATGACAAGTATGACAAGATCTACAGTATTTGACAACATCACTTTTGACTTTTGGCCCCAAAAAAGTGTGTCAAGATCTTGTGATAAGCCTTATTAATCCCTAAAGGATCATCCAAATGAGTTTCATGGGCCACACTAATTATTTCCTGTCTGTAAGTATTTGGAACTACCATTTGATAGTTCACTGACCACTCCTCACCAGCAGGTACTTCGAGAGGTCTCCATTTTTTCATATGAATTCCATTTTTACTGAAGTAACAGACAGGTACTTCAGAGGCTTCAGTTAAAGTATTGACCCTTTGAAACAAATTGGAGATCTTGGGATCTTATTCCTGTTCGGCGACAAGTGATTATTATTTGTCACCCTGATTAGAATAGAGAGATTGAGGAGGCAAAAGAGTAACACCATGATAAATACATTCTTATTGATCCAAACAAGAAGTGAAAGTGACCTCATAAAAGCCTGACCAATACAAGTCAGCTAGAGGAATACTTACCAAAATCATTCTCAAGAGCTTTCTTTGCCATATCTCTGGTAACTGCACAAGCTATGAATAAATCAGGAAATTCTTTTTCAATAGGTTCGAATTTCTGATCCAACAAGGGTTGTCAGTTACGTCGTTGCCTAGTAATAAACGAATGCCCTTTACAGGAAAAACAGACGTTTGACTGTCACTGGTTCTGAGGCAAAGTCTGATTACAAATTTACAATATGGAGAGGAACGTTAACAAAGCCGCTATATACTCCTTGAATAAAAAAAACCTCTCATTAGATGAAGACTTCTCAGAAAAAGGCAAAGTATCTGACAATACAAGACTGAGAAGCTCATGTGTACCCTAAAATTTTAAGGGGGAGGGGCCGAATCATTAAAGAGTGATATAGAACCCATCGATATGAGTTGTGCATAATTCTTCAATATCAGACTGAGGTTTATTACACCCAACAATAGCATTGCTTTCAATACATGACCGTGACCATGACCTCTTGGAAATAAGAAGATTTGGAATAAGTCTGTCGTGATTCTGGAGCCTTTTTTCAAATTTGTAGCTATCAGAAATAACGTGTCCTTCTTTCTAGCAATATGTGCACGTAGGAAGAGACAAAGATCTAGAATGAAGCTTCTCTGAAGTTTGAGTTTTAGAAGTTTTGCCAGTTAGAGTTTTAGAAGGGCTTCTATTAGGCTGAAATACGTTTCTGCCAGAAGACAGTTGAGTAACAGTCTTATTTACAAAAGGAACTTTATGAGTTAAAGAATACTCAGCGACACGAGCAGCATTTTCCAAGGTTTCGATCTTGTGCTCGTGAAGATAATTTTTAATGTCACTATGGACACAGAGGTAATACCAGTTGTTTGAGACTTTTACAATCGTTTTCAACTTTTGTAGTTAAGTACCATCAATCAAATAACTTATCTTTACTCTGGCAAATACGACATGAGTTTATACAGCTTCTTTGTTATAGTTTCTGAAATTTTTTCGATAAGCTTCAGGGACTAACTCATAACCCCTTAAGATGTATTCATTACCCGCATCATAGTCACCACATTGGTGAATTGACAGTGAACGGTAAATATTACTAGCCTTACCAGTGAATACACATTGTAATAATTGAGTTCAATGCTCACATGGCCATTTAAAATTTTCAACAACTGTTTCAAAACGAGTAAAATATTAGTGTACTTCTTTTTCTCTGCAAAGGGGGCACTAATCTAATGTTCTTCGCAATATCAAATCTTAAATTTGAAGTTTAAGAATGAATGTGCCTTTCGCTTGCCAACTCTATTGCATTCTGCATTGATATTCCCTCTCTTCCTTCGCACTCTACACCCGTCCCACCCCCCAACCCCTCTCTCAAATTACATTTGTTTTTCTTGTAACTGCATTTATCTTGCTTTCTCTTTTTCTTCTGCTTGTATTTTCTTTTTCTTTCTTTAGTTCCTGAAGTTCGAGCTGTCTTAACTAACTCCAATTCCATTTTGTATTTTAATTTTACTTTTCGATCAGAGTCTGATACAGACTTACTGATCGAAACCAAATCAATTTTATCCAAAACGTTTTCTTCCACCAAATACTGAACCAAATTATTTTTATTATTTCTTGTTTCGTTAAGTGAACTTTCGCATTAAAAAGATCGTATTTTCTGGCAAGTTTAATTAATTCATCTTTTTTGAAAAAGTCTAATTGTTCCTGGGTAGAATTTGAAAGAAAGATCTCCACTTATGATGACAATTTAGAAAAATGTCTCGACCTCACTTGAGTTTTCTGAAATATTTGTGCCAAAATTACAATTTCGCGGACGAGCGCCCATATTTGTGTTACGTGCTTATGCTCTAATAAACAGTAAGACTAGCCACTAGCCCTGAACCAAGGTCAGTATCTAGGTCAACTTACTTGTTGACCAAAATTCAGGTCAACTGATTTTCTGGGAAAAAAACATCATCTCTAGTGAATACATTTACATTACAATATCATGTAATGAAAAATAAATGTTTTTAAAACTGACAAACAATTAGAATAAAAAGATATTAAATCAGATATACGTAACAATTATAATAAATAGATATTAAATCAGATATACGTAACAATTATTAAATCAGATATACGTAACAATTATAATAAATAGATATTAAATCAGATATACGTAACAATTATTATATATATATATATATATATATTAAATCAGATATACGTAACAATTATAATAAATAGATATTAAATCAGATATACGTAACAATTATATTATATATATATATATATATATATTAAATCATATATACGTAACAATTATAATATATATATATATATATATATATATATATATATATATATATATATATATATATATATATATATAAATCAGATATACGTAACAATTATAATAAATAGATATTAAATCAGATATACGTAACAATATGAACATTTAAGTATAGAAATAGGATGTCAGAATGATAAAAGTAGTACGGAGACGATCTCAGTGAGTACCCACTTGCATGACGAATATAATTGATATGAAAGTAAATGGAAAATGTTTTAACATAAGTCACTTAAAAATGTGCAAGGCATGTTGCCAAAAATAGACCAGATTAAGTTAATGTCTTCCAAGGAATATAATGTACATGTTTTAGAACTCACTGAAACCAAATAAAATGCCAACCACAATGATAATCTATTTCACTGTCAAAGACTACAATAAAGTAAAGACTCGGGGACAGACAGACAACAGGGTGGTGTCTTGCTGTGTACATTACGGTATATGTAAATGAAGAAATGTGACTTGACTTGCAGTCACATGAAATTAAGAGTATCTGGGTGGACATTTCTCAAAATAATGCAAAATCATTCCTAGTTGGTTTCATTTATAGACCACCTTCTTCTAAATCAATTTGGAATGATAACGTTTTGAAACAAAAATAAATTGTTCTTGCACAAGGGAAAGAAACATATATACTCGGCGATATAAATAAGGATCTTCTCAACTCTCAGATAAGGGACAACTGGATGAAATTTATTGAATCATTAAGCCTAGTCCAGCTGGTAAATGAGATCACAAGGGTAACAGAAATATCAAGCACTCTTATTGATCACATTAATACCAACCTATCAGACAATGTGGCTTGTGTTAATATACCAAATGTTGGTCTAAGTGTGTTAATATACCAAATGATGGTCTAAGTGTGTTAATATACCAAATGTTGGTCTAAGTGACTACTATCCTACTTTTGTATAACAAGAAAGGTTATATGGAAGAGAAATAGGAAAAATGTACTTAAAACCATCACTTACAGATCTTTACAAAATTGAAGTAAATAACAAATTCAAGATGACCTAAATAAAGTTGCATAAAATATGATCCAAAATGTGGATGACATAAATGAAGCTTTGAGGGTGTGGACTGACTTATTTATGAATGTAGTCTCTATGCATGCACCACTGAAAGTACATGGAGTTAAGAATGAAATCTAACCTAATAGGCTTACTACTGAAATCCAACCTATTTTACGTAGTACTTAAATCCAACCTAATAGGCTTACTATTGAAATCCAACCTATTTTACTTACTACTGAAATCCAACCTAATAGGCTTACTACTGAAATCCAACCTATTTTACTTAGTACTTAAATCCAACCTAATAGGCTTACTACTTAAATCCAACATAATTGGCTTACTATTGAAATCCAACCTATTTTACTTAGTACTTAAATCCAACCTTATAGGCTTACTATTGAATCCAACCTATATTACTTACTACTTAAATCCAACCTAATGGGCTTACTACCGAAATCTTAGTTGCTATGAAAATACGAGACCAATTCAATGCTATAGAAAACCATTCGCAATATAAAGTATGGAGAAATAAAATAAGAAGCACGAAAGTAAAAAATACATATTATCAATCATTGCTTGAAAACAAAAAGAGCAACACAAACTCCATTTGGAAAGTCTTCAATGAACTCAATGGGGGAACACACAATGATCAGACAAATAAAATTTACTCACTTCAGGTAAACGACACCATAGTCACTGATGACGCTGACATTGCAAATGTTATCATTGATTTTGTTCACCAACATTACCAAAGTTAAAACAAATCAGTGACAGAAAACAACTTTAATGAACTAAAAAAAGTTCTGCAAACAGCGAACTCTATAAGGAGGCATGTGTCTCTATCACATAAATGTTTTTAAGAAAACATGGTAAAAGAATGTCTCAGTGAACTTGATACCAAAAAGGTATAGGACCTGATCAAATTGGTCCATGACTAATTAAATATTGTCTCTGCTTGTTAGATAGCATAACCTTCATAATCAATTTAAGTATTGCAACCTCATATGTCCCCAAAAAATGGAAAACTGCAAAAGTAACTCCTATTCACAAATCTGGTTCTAAGGATGACGCTGATAACTACCGGCCAATCTCAATACAACCAAACTTGTCAAAATTGATTGAAAAACATATCCATGACTCAATCATATCATATTTAACCAAAACCTTGCTGTAACACCCCAATCAATCGGGTTTTAGACAGAAACATTCATATGAGACTACCGTGATCTCCTTAACTGATGAATGGCTTCAAGCACTCCCATACGAAATTTTACCAGGACTAACCAAATCGGATTTCAGACTTTTTTTTTTTAAAGCGCTCTTTGCCTACACCATAATTGCTCATATTAATTGAGCTTAGGCAGAATTCAGGCGGATTCAATGAGGAATGTTAGGCGAAATATGCGAGTTAGTTGTTCTAATATTCAGCTTGAAAAAAAATAAGAAGAATTCTCCCTGAAATGAAAATCGACCTGAAATCCTGCACAAAATTCTCCAGACGGACTTTATTCAGATTCTTAAGCGTTTTCTGCCTAATCATAAACTTCAATAAGCTTAGGCGAATTTGATGCAGACTTGAGGAGCATTTCGTGAGGACTTTAGGAGAATTTCATGCGGACTTGAGGAGAATTTCGTGAGGACTTTTAGGCCAAAGATGCAGATTAGTTGTATTAAGATTCCACTTAAACAAAAATCCATCTAAATATCCTCCTGAAATAAAATTCTACCTGAAAAAGAAAAACCCGCATAAAAATTCCACCTCAAGTGAAAAATACATATAAGGTTTCCGTCCAAAAAAGACTGCTTAAAATGTCTACATCAATATCATCCAATAACAAATCTGCTTCAGATTTCTATCAAACTGCCTAATGATTCTTGGACATCATTGGGAATCAATGATAAATATTCCCAAAAAATTTTGAAATAGATCATGAATTTTATTTTGACAGACATTATCAAACAATATTTAGGTTTATCTGCTCATAATCCGTTATGGCATGATTTAAGGCTTTTGCTTAATGATTTGTGCTTTTTCGCAAATATTTTGACCAAAACGTTCATTAAAATTGCGTTGAGATAACAACTAAAATTTCACTGAAATATTTGGGAGCTTTCATACAAATTCTGACCAAAACTTTCATTGACGTTTTAATGAGGTTTCACAAACAGTTTAGTTTTGTGAGAGTTTATTAAAACTTTCGTGAGATTTCACTAAATTGTTATCATTACATAGTATTTAACTGATTTTTCAGGTATTTCTAAAGGCTTGAAATAAATGTTGGATATGAATTAAACATGACGTTATTAACCAATGTTATTATATTCCAGTGAGCATGAAACAAAAATATGCAGATGTTACAATTATATAACATCCAAGGCCATATATATGGAGTTAACAAGAACAATAACAACAACAGCAATAATAATAATAATAATAATAATAATAATAATAATAATAATAATAATAAAGACATTATTTAGAGAAGGTAACTCGGTTAGTTACAAAACTAATCTACAATGAGGCCTTCCATCTGTTATGTACAATATACGCAGTACATACACCATGATGTGAAGAACATGGCTTGACACTAAATAATTAAGTGATTTTGAAATTCAAAGTATCGAGCCTGGAACATATGCACAGATATCTATGAACACATAAACTAATATAAATATAAAATATCATCCTGCGTTGAAACATTCAACTATGAAAATGATGCAAAATTACAGAAAAGCATCATTTAGAGCCTGCCTGACGTAACGGATGTACTGCAGACTTGATGCTTGTTTAATGTACAGACTATGATGCTGTTGTATTCTCTTGATTTAGTCCTTGTTCCATAAGCAGCCACGACACAACGACTATCATGATATAATTACTCTTATTTTACACTGAATTGGAATATAACTAGAATATTTTGAAATATAAACAATAATATCACTCACGATATTGAAAGATGGTTCTACTTATGATCCAAGAAAACTCCGCAAAGATATGACCATCTCTAATAGACATGGGTATCTGGCAACAATATGAACAATTCCCACCAGTGATCTATACGTTGTCTGTCCTTAAATTCTGGAAGTTAATCAGTTTGGAGTCATATAACTACGAAATCATCCTAGTTCAGTTCCTTGTCAATCAGATAGAACTTTTTCCATTTTCTTTACTTTGTGGAACACTGTAACATTATGTAGTCATAAAATGTACTCAAAATTTATATTTTAAAAAATACGTCTTTATTTTTAAAGGACAGAAATAACCACCAATATTCACTTCATCCTTGGCTATCTTAGCCTAATTTGTGTGTGTGCACAGATGCAAGTTTGATAAAGTAAAATGTTTATTAATGTTTTAATTTTTCAGAAAGAGACCTTCATAAAAGTATTTCATTTGGATATGGTAGTATCAGAATTCATACCGTACAATTCGTAATAACTTCTATGATCAGTAATAAACCCGACCCCAATTTTAGAAACATATTCTGGAAATCCAACATTTTTATATTGGGCCTAAATTGGGCCAACCCGTTTTTGGCGGTGAAAAGATATTCATTTACACCACTTTAATACTTCGTCTTGCCTAACAATTCAAATTCTCTTATCACAGAATTTTAAACAAAATAATATTGGAAGATCTTAAATTGTTATTAAGCTGTAAATTTTAAGCTTTCAATGAAAACAGCACATTACAGTAATTTTTTTCATTTTTAATGACAATGGTCTAAAGCAGTATTCTCAAAGGGAAATCAACATGAGGACCAATACTAGCTCAATGACCGAATCATTTAAACTTTTTGATGTATAAAGGTAGCCAGTTGAAATGTTGGAAATAAAATGTAAACAATATAGAAATTTAATTGTTATAACAACTGGCTGGCTGTGAAGAAAGAGATCTACATTACTAATTAATTTTGAAATTCTGGGTGTCTTTGTGGGCTCCATTAGATAACTCCATTGGTCGCGTGTTTGAGACCACTGGTCTAAAGGAATAATGATAGAAGTCAGTCATCTACTTTACTGAATTAGGCAACAGTTAAATAGGTAAATACCCCTTATGACATTGTAAAAATTGTTAATATGAATATTGTAGCCCCTTATGACATTGTTTTTGTTTGTTTGATTAGGATTTTTAGTGTAGCTTTAACAACTTTTAAGTCATATCGCTACGATGACTGCAGTGAAGCAGTTTATAGGGATGTCTAGCACTGGGACACCATGCCACATTATCCTGACACCAGGCGGATCAGTCCTAACACTAACCTCTTACTGCTGAGCGTCAAGCGAGGCAGCTGTTTGTACCATTTTTGTAAGTCTTTGGTTATGACTCACCCGGGGATCAAACCCATGACATCCCGCTTCCGAGGCGGATTCTCTAACCACTATGACATTGTAAAATTGTTAATATGAATATTGTAACCTACTGCATATTCATTATCCCCTCCACCCCCCAAGCAATAGTGCTTTTAATAATATTTAACAAGTGCAGTCCAAGACATATCAGAAGATAACATCCTAAGTAAAATCTGTTATAAGTGTTGCAATATACCTAGTTAGGAGAACTGCCTTTCGCGTGAAAATATCGCTGTTTTCACTTTTTTCCTATGAGAAAACATTCGCAATTTGTATGAAACTGTCAATTTAGGAGCCATTGTGTGGTACACCGAGAATTAATTTATTTTCATGGGTATTGATTTTCCTTGTTTGGCAAAACTTGACATTCATCCATACTTAAATAAGTACTTTGTTGAAGGGATTCTAGTGTTCTCACATTTGGATCATTGTTCATTTGATCCATGTAAATAAGTATTCCGTGTAATCCATGAAAAAGTTATTCTATGAAATTTATGAAAAAAGTATTGCATGAAATCATGAAAATCAGTATTCAATTAAATCCATGAAAATAATTATTTATTGAAGTCCATAAAAATAAGTATTCCATGAAATCCATGAAAATAATTATTTATTGAAATCCATGAAAAAAAGTCTTCCATGAAATCCATGAAAATAAGTATTCCATGAAAATAAGTATTCTATGAAATCCATGAAAAAAGTATTCCATGAAATCAATGAAAATAAGTATTCTATGAAATGCAGGAAAATAAGTATTCTACGAAATCCATGAAAATAATTATTCCGTGAAATATAGGTTAACAAGTATTCCATAAAGTGCAACAAAATAAGTACTATATGAAATACAGGAAAATAAGGTTTCTATGATTTACAGGAAAATACGTATTCCATGAAATTTATGAAAATATGTATACATGTATTAACATTAGTTTGACATCACGGACATGGATGATTGTAAGAAATAAAAACAAAGAAGAGTAATTTATTTATTTGAATCGACATGAAGATGTGATTCTTTGTACTATACGGGACTTTAAACTTAAATTCACACAACTTCGCTCTTTGTTCATAAATCAATTTTAGCTTTGTTGCAAAAGATATATTATGTACGAAAAGAGATGGAAGAACAGATACTTTTCAAAATGTTTTAATGCTGCTACCGACGTTATAAATGAAACTTATTGTGCGATGAAAACCCAGTGCCATTTCAATCGCCAAGAATAAAGCTGATATAACAAGTATGGTTTCTAGAGACAACCATGTCCACTTTGTCATTGCTAGCAGCGTTTAGCCTTCGAGTTCAGTAATTTATTGATTTTAGAATATGTTTTATGTATAGGAATAGTAGGGGTATTTTTTTATACCTACGTGTATGTGCATAACTGAGTGTCGCAATAAGCTGGATGACTGCATAAAATTCACTTTACTGGGATTATGTGATTAATATATGATTTTGTTTACAACTAGCTCGCATTTTGTGTGCTTTTTAGTTATAGCCATTAATATGCATTAGCAAATAGAAGAATGGGAAAAACCGAAGGTAAGTATAAGGAACATATATATGGTTTTTACTGTAAAGCGAGAATTGTCCTGAGTCATATTAATACTTTACCAAGATTTTGTTAAAGATTATGTGAACAAAACTTGTTTACGATCGCGACAATTAAAACATTTTACGAGTGCTTGTAATTTCCGTCTGCACTTTTGAAAGGCTGTTTTACATACAGGACAGCAACAGTGAGGGTGAACAATCCTTTTTGATGGAACGTCATTTTTGAGGAAAAAAGATTCCTACGAATTTTTTTTTAAATGGTCGATAACGCCAAACCGAAGCCTCTAACTAACCGAGAGTTTATCTAATTAGGTTAATTTACTTTGTTACCTTATCCTGTCGTATTTTGTTTCTTCCAATTTTGTATGTGTGTTCTGTTTACCCATATAACGTATCTTTAAAGTCGCACCCTCTCTGCTGCTTTTTTGGTTTGAGTAATTCAATCATTATTATATATCAATAATATGGCACCAGAGATGAAATCTTATACAGCTAGATTAGCTATGGAATCTTATACAGCTAGATTAGCTATGGAATCTTATACAGCTAGATTAGCTATGGAATCTTATACAGCTAGATTAGCTATGGAATCTTATACAGCCAGATTAGCTATGGAATCTTATACAGCTAGATTAGCTATGGAATCTTATACAGCTAGATTAGCTATGGAATCTTATACAGCTAGATTAGCTATGGAATCTTATACAGCTAGATTAGCTATGAAATCTTATACAGCTAGATTAGCTATGGAATCTTATACAGCTAGATTAGCTATGGAATCTTATACAGCTAGATTAGCTATGGAATCTTATACAGCTAGATTAGCTATGGAATCTTATACAGCTAGATTAGCTATGGAATCTTATACAGCTAGATTAGCTATGGAATCTCATACAGCTAGATTAGCTATGGAATCTTATACAGCTAGATTAGCTTGAAAGCGACTAGAATCAATTAAGTAATATCTTCCAGTCAGTGATTCTGACAGACAAAAATTACAAGAACGTCAGGAATCTCTGGTGGAGTTTGCAGAGGGTTCAGAACAATTATTGAAATCGGTAAGAAAGTTTACTGAAAGAGTTTCATAGGCTTCTGAAGGTCTTTGTCCAACGTTAGAACAAACTACCACAGTGAATGGCAAAACTGCGAAATAAACTAAGAAAACAGAAAACCTTTTACGAGACTTTTGCACTATATAGTTGCTGTTCTGCCTCCTGGTAGAGAGGAAGGAATACTTAAATCAACTCCTGCTGAAATAGTTGAAATTGGAAGAAAAAAAAGGAAAAGAGAAGGAGATGCTGACAAATTTAATAAAGGAGTTGTTGACGATATTAAAAATATTAAATTGAATCTATTAACTGATCTTGTAGTGAAAGGTTATCTAAATAGAGGTTGAAACTAATTATGTTAACGTAGATTTCCATAAATATAAAAAATGGTTGTATCGTATATATTTTAACATGTTACAGGTAGGAGATAAAGATTTAGTATTTCGAAAATTCGATCATGAAGTAATTGTAAAATATGAGATAATGCTAGAACAATTGCAAGCTTAACAATTTTAACTTCAGGTTTTATTCTTGTAAAAGGTTATTGACCCACCCCTCTGATTGTCAACGTATTTATCTATTCAGGTGTCTCATTTTCTCTGCAAATAATATCATAAATACAGCGTATACAACATTCACAATACACTTAATAAATTCATCATCACAAACTACTACTGGTGAATGTATCAAGCACCTTCTCTTGCCTTTACAGTTAGTACTGAAGGTGACATGATAGTGATTATATCAGATGCTTTTTCTTGCCCTTACAATCAACGTCATTACCGAAGTTGAAATGTTGATAGCAGTATCAAGTACAATGTCTTGCTTTTACAATTAGCCGCCTCATTACTGAATATGAGAGTGATGATTTAATGTTATATATATATATATATATATATATATATATATATATATATATATATATATATATATACTGTAGTACGTTTTGGCGGAGAAATATTTTGTTCAGGAGAAACTTCATCATAGGTATTTAAATATTCTATGCATTTATATTTTACAACATAACTGTGTTTTCTTTTACATATGTTGCACCTTGTTATTTGTAAGTTAAATGTAATTCTTTTCGTTCATAAATAACACAAAACAAAGAGTTTAAATTTCTCAAGTTGTTCCTCTTTCATGTCTGTCTGCCTGTCTGTCTGTCTATATGTCTGTCTGTCTGTATGTATGTCTGACTGACTGACTGACTTTATTTCCTCTTCAGAAGATATTTCACTTAGTAAATTTTTCGTTTTAAAGAAACGTTTGGGACATAGCTTGTCATTATAGGACCTACAATATCTTGCTTTTACAATTAGCTGCCTATATATATATATATATATATATATATATATATATATATATATATATATATATATATATATATATATCAACCAAAGTAAAGAACACGCAATTTCTAAACACATGAGTGAGAGAACTCGTTGCAAACGAGCTATATACGCAACATAGATTAAGAGAGGAAAATAAAAGAATTTGAATTACTTACATTCGACTGGAAGGTTTTAAATGGATTATCATGATCTCCCTCACTTAGAACACATGTGAATAATTTAACAGATAGAAATAAAATGGGTAAATATCCCTACTTTACTGCACAATCATAATGTCAGATATCATTTTAAAGTTCAATTGCTCTTCTGTACATTTTCTCTATTCTATCAGCCACCTACACATGGATTCCTGCCATGATTGATCATGTAATAATCAAAGATGTCCACTTTTTTGCCCAAAATGATATGAATTAATGTGTCATGTATGTATTATGTGTGTGTGTGTGTGGTCAGTTTATATAGATGGTTTAGCAATTTTTTCAAGAAAATGAGTAACGTACCAAGCGCAGTGCAATCCAACAACAAATATGTCGATACCAAAGACAAAAATAGGTTAATACAGATATATCTCTTTGAAAAAAATGTACATATTAGTTCATTTACAGGCATTAAAAAGTCTGACTAATTTATAAATCTGTAAAATAATACAACTTACCAAGCTATGATAACCTAGAGGCTTACTTTTGAGTGCATGTTTATAATTTAAATTCATAGCATTTTTCATTCGAGTTTTATGCAGTCAACTCATTAAAGAAAAAAACAATATGAGATAGAATTACAACATGTTATTATCTTAGACTATACAAAGCAGCATTTCATTATAATAAATTATAAACTCTAGGATTAATTTTCACATGAGAAGAACATGAAAATATAAGGCCTTTGTCAGTGTATTCACTATCCTCCGTGGATTTGACCAATATACTTAATGGAATGGATTTTCGAATTCTAACACTTTTAGTCACACATGTCATACATTTCAACAACATCCCAGTTACGGTATGTTACAAAGAATCTGTCCATGTCTCTGTACAATTTTATTGTGAGTGGTCCCTTCCTTTCTTCCTTCCTTGACCAATAAACTTAATGGAATGGATTTTCTAATTCTAACACTTTTAGTCACACATGTCATACATTTCAATTACATCACAATTACTGTATGTTACAAAGAATCTGTCCATGTCTCTGTAAAATTTTATTGCGAGTGGTTTCTTCTTTTCTTCCTTCTTTGTTATCAGTGCCTTGATCAACTTGCCGTCCGTTGATATCTGTTGGACATTGAACGAACTGCAACCACACAGGAAAATGTTGCCCTCTCTGTCAGTATCAATGTCGCGTGGATATTTCATGTCCTGATCGGTGTAAGTAAACAAGACATTCCAGAATGTGTTGTAGGAAACCATTTTATTCCCATTAAAATATGATATGTATATGACTGTTTCAGATTTATTTATTTTGACAGAATGTGGACCTAATAGTTTCTCACTTTGATAATTGTCCGGTCGGAAAGTTCTGATCTCTGAACCATTTATATCTAATATCACGATACTATGTTCGTCACTTCTTGTAGTGATCACTAATTGATCCTTAATCACTCCTATACCCCAACAGTCGAGCCTTGTTTTGATCTCTCTGACACTGTGCATCTTGTCATCTATGCCAAAGACAAGAATGGTCTTTTTCCAGGGTAAAGTCACGGCCATGTTGTTGTCAGGTAGGATGCAAGCATTCCATGGCTTGCCTTGGAGTTTCATACTCTCTTGCAACTGAAAAGTTTCTCCATACACTTTAATTTTCTCATTGCTATAATCGACTAAAATATGCTTCGCTCTTTGAAGTGTCAGAACATCCGATATGTGACATGGTGAGGTATCATCCGATAGTTTCACATTGAACTCAGATACTTTCACAGCTTTTCTGTCCTTTAACGGCGTTCCACTGAATCCACTAACAGTCTCCGCTTTCGGCTGCGATGGTGTTACTACAGGACATAGGGGCAGTTTTGTTTTAGATCGGGTCACCGTTATTTGTCCAAATGTATTTAAGTCATTAAGCAAATCCTGTAGTGTTTTATTAACGTCTATCCCAATTTTGATATATTTCAATTCTTCTTGATACTCTGATATAGCTTTAAAATATCTGTTTTGATTCTTCTCTATGTTGTGGAGCATTATGACCTTTTGGACCTCTGACCCGTGGGTCATCACAAGGTCAAGTTGAGCCAGGTCACTGCCAATCGCAGAACTCAAACTCTGTCCCCTGCCCTCTTGATTATGTAGGGTCAAATCTTCAGCTTTATGATTTCCTTCAACAGAAGCAATTAAATCATCCTCGAGTTTCTGTAGTTTGGCATTTAGTTCTGCTCTGAGACTCCGGATTTGCTGTAAAATGGCAGATTTGTCATTTTGAATATCATCGGCGTTTTCTTTTATCTTGCTTGTTATTTGTTTCATGTGCTCTCCGATATTACGTATGTTGGTCTCCAAATACTTTGATTTTGCTTTCGCATCAAAAGTCTTTATCATGTCATCAATCGGAATGACTCTTTCGCATTTTCTATGTTCAAGAAATCCACATGTATTACAACAAAGTGAATTGTGATCCATACAATAGAATTTGATGCTTTTATTGAGATGTTTAAGACATTTTTCTATGGCGGATAGGCTGGGAATCCTAAGACTAGTGTCATAGTCTGTGCTCAAATCGATAACATCGTGTGAAACACGTGACAGGGTTTCATTATGGTGTTCTTTACATAATGTGCACAGGAATTTTTTACAGTCTTTACAAAATGATTTTGCTGACGTTTCTCTATTCCACGTGAGACAAATATCACAGGATTTCTCACCAAACGTTTCCACTGCTACATCTAATACAGATGATACAATGCTGTTCACTGGAAATAACTCTGCCGACTGGTCGACACTCGCTGTGGTATCGGGTAATGTTGTGTCCGCCCTGCATTCCGGGCAAGGAAAACATGACTGAGGAGTCCCCCTGTTGATCACCTTACTGTTAATATGTGACTGAAGACACAAATTACAATAGGTATGTCCGCATGGCAGAACTTTCGGTCTTCTAAGCGTCTCTAGGCAAAGGGGACATTGTAAGACTTGAGCAAATCGTCCCTCTGTCGGTGAAGTAGTCGCCATTTCGTTCCAGTTTATTCACGACCTAAATTATTTTAAGGTAAAGATATGAGGGTTTCTTCCAGGTATTATCTAGTTTAAGTGATGTCATAATGCTATAAATAGCTCATGAAAATATATTCATCTAACCATGTGTATTTATTGCCAGCGGTAAGGCAAACAAAAGGGTACTTATATTACGTGTCATTCTGCAGTAATAATATGAAGAAAAAAAAGAAAAAAACAAAGTATTTTCATCTCTCAAAATATGTGAAATCCATCTTATAATCTCTCGTTCCTTTCCAGTCCTATTTCTATATATATATATATATATATATATATATATATATATATATATATATATATATATGTGTGTGTGTGTGTGTGTGTGTGTGTGTGCTGGGACATCGGTGTGAATACACACTAACATACCGGGGACCTCTATGAAAGGAAAATAAGTATTCTATGAATTACGGGAAAATATGTATTCCATGATATCTATAAAAATAAGTATTCCATGATAAAGAGGAAAACGTATTAAATGAAATGCTGGTGGAAAAAGTATTCAATGAAATACAGGAAAATAAGTGTACCATGAAATCCATGAAAATAAGTGTTCCATGAAATCCATGAAAATAATTATTCCATGAAATCCATGATTTGATCTTCAATTAGATTTTTCACTGTTGCAGTTTGTTGTGCCAACACGGAACTAAGCAATTAAAATGATTGCACAATGCGAGAAAGTAAGCCATCTTTCTTTGGGGTTGGGATGGGGTGCTCTTGAATCTTTTTAGGAGTCGGTTGTATGCTGGCTTGTTGTAACAGCGCAAAAAACATTTCTCCATCATTGACTGCACACAATAGACCAAAACGGCTGCAATAACTTACAGTAATAGCAGAAATCAGATGTTGTGAGCTAGTTGACAGTTCTCGCAGTTACATCTTCTGTAAAACCCAAGTATGCTGAAGTAAGGTAGTAAACCACTGCGGACGAAATTGCCAGATAATGGGAACATTTCCCATTCAAGAAAAGGTACCGTGCAAAGTTCATTGTTGACTAAATTGGCAGCAATATTTCAAACCACGATGAGACAAATGAACCATTAACTAAGTGCCTTTGAACGATGGGTCTCAAACCAAAGGGGCTTATTATGTTGCTTACAATTGACCTGGCAAGCATGTACTATTTAACTACAAGGGAGGACTCTTCTCAACTTTCTCGCGTGAACCTTTTAAGAATAATCGCTATTCTTTCGAGCAACATTTCGCGTTGCGTAATAAATTTGGTACCGATGTTTAGCTCAGGCATTCGACTTTGTATGCATTTCAAAGTTTGGCTTACTGTCATTCCTTTAATGGATGCCAGACCATGTTCCACGCTACTGCTCGAAATTGTCGTGATCGCCCTCGCTTAAAACGCAAGGGGAGATCTTGCTGAATATAATACTGTCCTCTCATTGGTTAAAAGAAGGTGACGTCCTGCATTTATTTATAACTTTTTTTAGTTGGCCAATGAGAAGGTAGTATTCCATTCAGTACATTTCTCTTTCATATTTACTCACCGTCTTAGTTTTTATAGTTATTGGGTGGGGGGAGGGGTGGGTGAGATTCGCATTTTGTGAAAAGTGTGTGTGTGTGTGTGTGTGTGTGTGTGTGTGTGTGTGTGTGATATAATAATGCTTATGTCCCTTGAAGACATCAATCTGGCACTGCAGTCTCCATACCGATTTTACAAACAAAAGACAGGAAGGGTACAAAAGTGCACAAAACTAGATCATTTCATTAATTGATTTACAATTTCTAACTCTACTGTCACCAAACACTCATCTTCTTCACGTTTCAAACCAAAGTTTTAAAGGTACGCGAGGAATCTGCTTTCTACCATTTTCAGTGAAGTATTCTTCTTATCCATTGTATACAGTGTCTAAATCTAACAGTTCCAAAAATGTCAGAAAAATACCATGGTAGGGATGGGGTGGACTTGTAGTAATTTTGTTTTATGGATATAGGTCAAAACTTATTTAGAAGTGAAATTCCCCTATATGCCAGGGCAATAGGTGTGTGGGTTTGCGAAATCTATCGTCAAACGAGCTATTGATACTTTTTCATGGCCTTACAAACATGCATTCAAGATTTATAACACACTCAAAAGCATGTAGAGACAGATGAGTTCTTGAAATCAAGAAGGCATGTTTGCTTTCGCTGGCTTTTGTTTGTTTTGTATTATTTTAAGGGGGGTGGATCCAAGGAATCATATTTTTCATGACCTGAGTCAACAAGACTGTCGTTTTGCAGGTTTTGCACTAATGATGATTTGTTGCGCTTTCAAAAAGTTTTCGACTTTCTGACACACAAACATACACACTGGTATTGATTATTACTTTTAAAAAGTATGTATGTATGTATGTATGTATGTATGTATGTATGTATGTGTGTATGTGTGTGTGTGTACAGTAATTGTTGTTGTTATTATTATTATTATTATTATTATTATTATTATTATTATTTAATTTGCTTGTTGTTTTTTTGTTGTATTTTAATTCATTTATTTATTTCATTAATGCAACATTGTATGTTGGAGTTGACCTTGTCCGAAATTGACTTCATTTCTGCTTGACCCGAATTGACTTTTGTAACATTTTATTCTGTGTAAACATTTTACATAGCTTGATTATTCTCTATGTGTATGGGTTTAAAATCAGAATTATTATTAAAAATTAAATATGTTCATTTGGTTCCAGGTCCATATTTTAAAATTTCCTTAGTATCTTTTTCATACTAGGCAATGGTAGAAAGAAAGGCAGCGTGAGTCAATGAATAAAACAGAATAACCACACTGGCCACGGATGAACAAGCTCTAAATCTGATGATAGTTATTTTCAGGATTGTCTGTTGCCTTTCCGGTTGAACAAAAGTAGTAAATGGGGAATATTTAGGGACAATGTGAAAATACATTACAGACCCCCCACCCCCACGATCCACCCCCCTTCTATTTGGAGACAAGGTTTTACAAATCAGCCTGGGGCTGTTTAGGGACAAGGGGAATTGAACATGGGGACTATTGGGACGAGGGAAAGTGGAGTGGTTTGTATAAGGACAATAAGGATGGAACAGTTGTGGTGACGTCACGGTACTGAAGATTGGTAACAATGTTTCAACAATGTTGCAACAATGGTAGGAACAGGTGTGCACTGGGTGGACATCAGTGGGGAGTAGAAATATGCTCACAATATACATAGAGTGATAGAACACGCAATAATATACAGGGACAAACAATTCACATTCTTTTGTTTCTGGAGGCGAAGAAAGCAAATTGCGAGACATATGAGTGACCATAAAAAGAGGTTTTTGGTTCTTCTTGTATTTTCTCAAGTTCTTCCACCAGCTCCTCACTTTTCCAATGATTTCTTTCTTATTCGTCTTATTTTCATCCTCTGGAATCCAGTCAGGATGTCCATTTGCTCTCAACGTTTCTTGAACCTTTATTCAACTCTTATTATTTCATCAAATTATAATATACACAAACTATAGAATTTTGATAAGACGATTCTTAATGTCCATTTATTCTTAATGAAACTTCGGTAACTCCAAGGCTTTCCAAAATCATTTAACTTTCTTCTTGAGTGCGTACTCGTTCAGTATTTTGAAAGGCAATTAAAATATGCCGTGTTGAAGAAATACCTTGTGTTGCTATATGCCAGGTCAGTTTACCATTAATAGTACTTTGAACTCTTATCTGTTGTTACCGTTAACCACGATAATGATGATTTACAGCCTTGATCCATAAAAGAGAGTAAGTTTGGTTCTTCAGCAATTTTTTGAGTCTTTACTGGCATCCACAACGAGAGTTTTGTTCGTATTACTTTTCCATCTGCAGCCCGCCAGATTGCATCTTTGTCATCACCTTTTCGTACAAATACAACTGTATGCCTAGCACCGAAAATGACCTTTCTAACATTTTGCAAAATCCAAAACTATGAGACAGTGGAATTGCGCATGAAAATCTTTTATTATTGCCCTTTAAACTAAGTGTTGCAAATCCTAACTTGTGATTTTGATTGGGATTAATCTTTACCGCTTGTACATCAGCATCAGTATTGTTTGCATGGTCTCTTAGTCGTCCTAGGACAAACTGTTTCCAGGAAAGTCATCAACGTCTTTAGTGAACATCATTGACGTATCATCTGATCTTGTATAATCGTCCGAGTATCTTGCTATGCCAGTTATCGTATTAGCAACATCAAAATTTGTGTTAATCAATTCAATATTAATTCCATAAATCATGTTTTTAGCGCTATAATACATCATACCATTGTTAACAAAAGCAACTCTAGTATCAGCGGTATATGGCGTATTAGCAGCAACGTTTGCTACAAGTTAGCCATCTACTTCAATAAACGTTTCAACTGGTAAAAAATATCTATTGGTATCTTCAACTTGCAATTCAAGTCTTCCACGCTGATCTATTTATCGTGCATCGTAAGAACAATCGCGTACAGCGTCATCTTTGAGAACTGGTGTGACTATATCAAATGCTGAGTCAGACATACGTTTGAACATTTTATTATAATTATTATCGTCTAACAACATGACCACTCCCGGCTATTAAATATGCAGTTAAATTTCTTTGTTCTTCATCAGAAAATTATGTTATTGTTTTATTTGAAGCTTGATTTATTATTTTACTAACATTTACAGACATTACTTCAGTGTTGGGTAATTTTATTTGCTGTGGTTTTCGTTGTATCCGTACTAATCTATCCTATATGCTTTATTGGCAACATTACAAATAACAGCAAGAGCTTTAGCACGTAGCCCAAGTGATTTCTACCAAATGATTGACAGGAGCAAGTCCAGAAGTCGGGTTTGAATTTGGCAAAGCCTTAAGGCAGTTAAATCTGATTGCTTCTCGTTCTTGAGAAGTTTCTTTAAAAAAAACAAAACAATAATTAAAAAAACAAACACCCATCGTTACTTTTTAGGGTTACCCGCATATCTTGTATGCATACATGCATGGTATGTATGTATGTATGTATGTATGTATGTATGTATGTATGTATGTATGTATGTATGTATGTATGTATGTATGTATGTATGTTTGTTTGTTTGTTTAGCGGCAGAGCAGTACAATCTTTGATATACAGTGCCGTAGAAACAAAATCTAGGGAGCAGCTAGCTAAAAATATTACAACCCATCACCCCAAGATATTACTAAACAAGGAATCAAAGGTGTAAAAAACAGAGATGTAGTCAAAAGGGGCGAAATCCTTAAATGGGTGAAATCCTTAAAGGGGAGAAATTCTTAAAATACATGATTAATTGTGTATAAACGGCACTTTTTAAAAAGAAAAGTCCAAATACGACTAACAAAGTGGCTGACAAAGTTTTTATGCATAAATAAAATTATATACAAAACTGATCGTATAAAAGTCTTTCCATACAAATTATGTGTAGTTGATTTATATTTGTTCATTTAATTTAAATGTACAACTTATTTAACGTAGAGCTAAGCATATTTATTCAAATAACATAATTATATACATTTGTCATGTAATTATTATCGCCTGACCTATTTTTTGTACACAATGCAAGCAATGTACACGTGTACAAAATTATATTACATAAAGTTTCTAAAGAATTTTTAAAAATCACTTATCTGTATACATAATAAATGTTATAGAGATTGCTGAAATATGTAGAATAATTACATAAATACTCTGACGAAAATCTCTAAGTTAGGTTTTAACGAATTTGACTTTTTATAATTTCTATATAGAAATAATTACAGAATCAAATCGTGGGTATCAGGGCAAGTATATACGGTGAACAAGACTGCACAAGGTTGGAATGGATTAGGGATCAGTTTGAGGTAGAAATTAGCTTTTCTCACTCTTTAGTGTTTTATCTCAGTTTTGTTTGTATAAGTTTGCTGATTTACAATGGGAAATTAAGCAAATGACACGCCAATCCCCGCCTCCTGTCCACGCGCTTCCAAAATAGCCAAGGGTGGAGGGTATGGTCAGACCCAGGGTGCTAAGTGTTGACAAGCATTTCATGATTATTTGTCTCGTCAAGTCCCGGAAGTGTATATATGGTTATTGGGCGGAGATATTAATAATGTCTAAACCATGACCCAGGGCTAAGTCCCATGACCCAGGGACATGACACAGAGTCAGATGAATATATTATGGTGTCTACTTATCCCATTAAATCTATTCATAGTGATATGGTGGGATCTTAACACAATCTAAGTTATGGCCCAGCGGCAACTCCCCTACCTCAGACGCATGATCATAGATTCGCCGTGAGTGTAGTCAGTTGTGTCTGTGTTGATACCGTAGAACTTGTGACAATCCCCTATCCGTCGTGATTTTATGTCCGTTGTATATGTGTTGATACCGTAGAACTTGTGATAATCCAAGTTCAGAATTAAACACAAATCTTATTTTAGAAACAGAATAGAAATCTATAATTTAAAAATATGAGGTACATTGGGCCAACCCATATTTCTGGTTAATAAACAAAATGGTTTCCTCAGGTCGTGCTCTTCATCTTGCATTAAAATTCTCAATTCTGTTTTCGGTAATTTAAAAAATTGTTGTCAGGAAGGTTTCTTAGTCTTATTACATTAGGGTCATAGCTAGTTTGGCCTTTAAATTTGTGGCTTATCCCTTTTATGAAATCCACAAAATTTTGTTTCAAATAAAAAACGTTTAATTAACAGCATGTATGGGTCTTAATTCAAGTATTCACACAGTGACTATCTGCAATAAAGGAATTGAGGGCACACACAGGGACTAAGCGATATATACTGTGTTAATTGATGTGTGTTTGTGTGTCTTTTCCTTTAGTTTCTTTTAATTTTGAGGTATCTATTACATCTAATTTGTTTTCACGGAGTGGATAATATTTTGTCTTCGTCCATTAATGGCATAGGCCGTACGTTTATAATCAAATTAACAAAATAATCAGATTTTGTGTAATAGTAGACAGTTTTCAGAGTTGCATTCCCTAGACCACTAAAATCAGCTTGCAGTGTAGTTAACTCCTGTAGCCAAAAATGACAATAAAATCAAATCAATAAAATCTTCTTTTAAAAGAATGAATAACAAAAGCTACGAAAACGATATTTTGACCAGACCAGTGGCCACGGTAACGTGGTTGCTAGATTGTGTGATTAATCAATCAAACAACTGTCTTACATTGAGACAAATACTGTCTTACATAGAGACTAACAACTGTCTTACATTCAAACAACTGTGTTACATCGAGACAAACAACTGTCCTACATTCAATTAAATAAGCGTCCAACTCAGAATTTTACTGCATCAGTTTTTCATGGCCCTTTGTAAGTATACAAGTAAAGTTCTACCAGTCGATTTGAAATGCAATAGGATTGTTTTTTTTCAAAGATTTTGAATTGTTTCTTTTTTCTTTTTTTCTTTCTTTCTTTCTTTCTTTCTTCTCTCTCTCTCTCTCTCTCTCTCTCTCTCTCTCTCTCTCTCTCTCTCTCTCTCTCATTGCAGATTTAAGAAAACTGTCTATTCGGTTTTTAACAGTTGCAAATATATTTACAGTTATCGTATATTATGTTTGTCATGAGCTATAAATAAATATATTTCAATGCGGTACCGGTAAGCTGATATTCAAGGTGACCTGACCTAGTTTTTGATAATACCAGAAAGAAAATAAATTAAGCTGAAAACGGAACACTACTTTAAATGGCCTTTCAAAAAAAAAATTAAAACAAAAAATAAATATTATAAAAACTCCAGAAGCGTTCAAATATTTCTTTACTGTGATTGCACATCTAGTTCTGTATCAAAAACTCCACACTCAAGTAGATTAGAAAGGTGGACTGATATAGTAATTGGAATCACCATGGAAGGGCAATCTTAAAAGAAACTGAACGCATCACACCAACTTGTACATTTATTTATTTATTAATTTTTTATTTATTTTTACGTCGGTCCAAATTTATTCAAATAACACTCATTAAATACTAATCATGCGGGTGTCCCAAAATGTTGCGCTGTTTAGTTCCTATTTATTGCTCTGTCTTTGTATTTATAAATCTCAGACTGAGATCAGGAAACTATGTTGTCATTCATGAACGCATGATCTGCACATGCCGTTGGTGAATATCATATTGAAAGTTTTTATGTTTTGTTTTCCACACTAATGTTGAGTATTTGTTTTTATAGTACATAAGGAATTAAGTCCTATAGCTGACGGAACCACGTTTGAATTATCAAAACGATCTATCTTAAAATAAAGATGCTGAAGATCAATCTGCACTTGAACTGCTGAATTTGGATTTTTTTTCTAAAGATGATGGAAACGTGTACAAATAAACGTTACGTGTTAAAAATGTTTTAATTCTATCGATTTGTATTTGTCGAAAATATATGTTGTAACAATATTTTGGAATTATATTAAATATACTCTACTGGCAGTCTGCTTTCCGTGATCTGCTGTTTAAGTGCGTGAAAATTGTGTTAGTCCTTGTTCTGGATATTCGGTTTTGGGGGGTGGGGGTGAGAAGAATATTAAATTGACTTAATTTGAAAATATAGTGTCAAACCCTGGCGCGAGTCCCACTGGAATTCATGTTTTCTCAAAATTTCCAAAGACTTCCATACAATTTGAGTTGTAAATTGTAAAGTCAGACGTGTCTGCCTTTATATACTAAATTTTACTCTAATCAATTTTGAGACCACAGTTAAAACAACTTGCCCAAAAGACCATTAACCGCACCTTTGCATGGTTTTTCTTCACCATCCTCAGATTTCCGAAACCGCTAGCCGGTTATGCCACATAAAATACACTAGTATCCCCTTTCCCACTGGGAACTATTTAAGTCAAAATACAGTTTTACCGTCGTATTACCCTAAACTAACTACGCCTATTCGCCACTATGGACACATAAACGGTATCTACCAAGTCCCTACTTATTGAATCCAGTGTATACTTTACTGGTTTTCAACCGTAAAAACTGCCATCTCAACCACAACACAATTATACACCACTAGATTTTAATATGGACTATGTTAATAAAGGGACAGTCATTCGGTTTGGACCTAAATTCACTACTAGCGAACCACGGCATGGTTCAAACTCATTAACACTCGGCTCCGTGACGTTTGCTCCTACTAATTGGCTAATTATTTCGGGCTAGGAATATTTACATGGCGCCGAATCCCAATAATCACACAAACAAATCTAAGAATTGCATAAAACGGGGCGCTATCAAATGCGGATACTCCAAATTTATTACAATAGTTTCAAGTTTAATTATTTTGTTTTGGGTTAAAATAATTATTTATACATGTAATACAACCATTTGTTCGTAAGTAAATAAAGTCAAAAACAGCCATTTTTCAGTTTATTAATTGTATTCGTCCATCGATTCGAATAGGATCTCTCTAGTCATCCGAGGGTTTAAGGGGCTGGTTCTGTTCTATGTGAGCGCAGGTGGCTGATGAGACCAACGCTTGCACGGAATGTTCCTTTGCATAAGGGACAGGAGATGCGTGGGACATCTCCAGGAGGGTTGATGGCACGTGCTTTTCTGGCATGCCTCTTCAGCTCTTCAGCAGTTGTCTTGTTAGATTCGCACATATTGGAGCCATTGTGTACAGATGAACGCCAAGTGACTCGATCGCTTGTTGTTTGCTCTCATGGATCAGGGTGTATGTTAAATGCTTTTGAACGCAGTGTTCAGATTGTCTTTGAAACGTTTCTTCTGATCTCCGTAGGATCGCTGTCCCTGCTGTAGCTCATCATAGAATAGTCTCTTAGGCAGCCACTAGTCAGGTATGCGTATTACATCAGGATGGTGTTAATACTGGGGAGACCTGCTTGGGCGAGTACCTCAGTGTCTGGAACCTTGTCCAGCCACTTAATGTTGAGGATTTTCCTGAGACGTATGGTGTGAAAGTAGCTCAGCATTCTAGCGTGGCGTTGGTACACTGTCCACGTTTCGCATGCGTAATGTAGTGTGAGGAGCACAACTGCCCTGTAGATCTTTAGTTTGGTCTGGATGCTGATGCCTCTTCTATTCCAGACGTTGGCATACAATCTGCCGAAAGTTGCACTGGCTCTGGCAATACGAAGGTTCACCTCGTCGTCAATTATTACGCTTCGTGACAGTGTGCTGCCAAGGTAGGTGATGTGGTTCATTACGTTGAGTTTTTGACCGTAATGGTGATGTTGGGCTCCACATATGGCTTTTCAGGGGCCTGCTGATGCAGGACTCCAGTCTTATTGGTACTGATGGTGTGACCAAAGCTTGTGCATGAGCTGGAGAATTTGTCAACGCTGCATTGCAGTTCGGCGACTGAGCCAGCATTGAGAGCGCAGTCATCAGTAAGAAAGAAATCCCTGATGGTGTATGTCATTGATTGAAGCCTCCTGGGATTGAAGAGTTTTTTAACTGTTGGGTGCCTGATGCCAACTCGAACCTCTCTTTCTCTGAAAGCATTAGTCAGCATGGCGGATAACAATAGACTGAACAGTGTCGGTGCCAAAACACAATCCCGCCTGACGCCATTGGTTACTAGGAATGGCTCAGATGTCTCTCCAATGTCCTGGACTCGTGCCTGCAAGCCATTGTTGGAATGCTGCACCAAGGATATAAATTTTCTTGGGTATCCGTACTTGGCCATTACCTTCCACAAGCCTTTTCTTCTGACAGTATCAAAGGCCTTTGTCAAGTTGACGTAGAGGGGAAAAAAGGTCAGTGTTTTGCTCAAGACATTCCTCTTATAGCTGCATCGCAGCAGCAGATGGTCCCACGTTCTTTTCTGAATCCACACTGGCTTTCTGGCAGTAGTCGTTGGGCAAGGTGTGCAGTGAGGCAGTTCAGTAGGATTCTGGCGGGTCAATTTAATAATAGTAACCATGTGAATGTGTGTGTAGTTTGGATTTATAACGTAGCTGTAAAAAACTTCAGTCATTTCGCTACGATGTCTGCACTGTGACAGTTTATACTGATGTCTATCACTTGGGCATGATGCATGTAGCATCATATTCCACCCAATCACATTATCCTGACACCAAGCCGACCGTCCTAACACTAACTATTTAATACTGAGCACCAATCAAGGCAGCTATTAGTAGCAGTTTTGTAATTCTTAGGTATGGCTTGGCAGGGGATCGAACCCACGATCTCCCGCATCCGAGACGGAAGCTCGAACCACATTATTATTAATATTATTATTATTATTATTATCATTATTATTATTATTATTATTATTATTATTATTATTATTATTATTCGCCTTCCTTCTTTCACATCCGGGTGCTCTTGGTGTAGAATAAATGAGACTGAACTGATATGAACTGAACGCATGCATCTTCGATGTGCTGTCACGGATACAGGAGATGAGAGCTGATGAAGTGTCTATCACTGTATCGGAATATTTGAGCCTGTCGTTGCCGGTTAATCTGTTCGCCAGATTTTATAATTCATGATGTTTCATTGTGCGGTTGATTAGTCTTATATCCGTTAATGTAGTACGTCTTTTCCA
Organism: Unio delphinus; assembly: GCA_029339505.1. Taxonomy (NCBI): domain Eukaryota; kingdom Metazoa; phylum Mollusca; class Bivalvia; order Unionida; family Unionidae; genus Unio; species Unio delphinus. Next base: position 7,553,925 of record JAQISU010000115.1, on the reverse strand, counting down.
GGGATTGTCATTGATACCGGAAACATATGGAACCCATCATCCGGCAGTAAGATAGCCAAAGGTTCCGATCGATGAGAGGTAACTCTAGTGTCTCATAATTTTATAGCTAAAACTGTGAGATATTAAATCAATACAAGTAATTCATCTAAAATAAATGGCATGCTACGTGACAACGAAGATGAATTTGATTTTCTCTTACGGGTCTGTATAAAATAATTTACACGAAAACTTAATTTTAGAAGTAATTCGGAAAACTTTAATGTATACATTTATTAAATTGTTAACTTCTAGTACATGCAATAAAAAAAGCATGCACTTTAGCTACATTTTTACGAGGCGTTTCAAATGAGATTATTATTACATTATTTTATTTTATATAAAGATTGCTTTATTTGTCCATCCTGTTTTTTTTGTTGTAGATTACCATATAGTCTGTATTGTGACTTTATACGCATAGCATTTGCTATGAAGTTTGTAAACACACAAACAATATTGTCTAATCATTCGTCCCTGGAACAAGTGGGTTGGATTTGTTATTCGTCCCTGTCTTCGTTGCACCTAACGCGTACACTTTCCATCACAGTGCTGATCGTTTTGCAGAAGAACGTGCAAGCACTTGATGCATGCTTGATACCAAACTGGGTAAAAATCTAGAGAATAGTATGTTCTAATAAAGGCCCCTTACACGAACGAATAATAAGAGACAATGTTTATAACTCGAGTAATTTGCACTTGATCTTTTAATGGTATATACTTCTAAAGCTATCCCTTATCACTTGTGGTGTAAGGGGAGGGTAGACGCACATGGAGGAGTAGTACCTCTGGTTGGGGGATACACTTGTACTCCCTTGGGAGTAGCTAGTCCAACTTTGGTCCCTACTTGGCGTTCAGCTGTCACCTGTGGCTCCAAGAAGCTGTAACATGCTCAGCGGTGAGTTAGGGACTGTTACTCATTGCACAGGAAGACTGGGCCCGGCGAACTGAGCGCAATAACTACCAGCTGGTCAACGGGCAGGAAGGCACACCCAGCAAATCGTTGTAGAGCGTTAAGAGCACGGCAAAACACGCATGAAGCCTTGGTCACCCATCGCACCCAGTCTCCATTCCAGCCGTCTTGAGTACGTCTCGCCACTGGAAAGTGTGGAGCCTGGACGAGAGAATTATGCTGACGCAGAGTAGCTCTCACTCGCTTTATTATAATCCACGCGCAAGTCATTCATGTCATCGTCATCATCCGTGTCCAAGTCCTGCGGTGATGTGTGAGATGCAACGCGGTAGCTGTGGATGCACTGGCAGGATTAGCGGCGGACCTGCACGCATGCGGCTCAGGCCATAGGGTCGTCCTGCATTGACCTGAAGCAGAAATGGATCTTTGCAGCCATCTGAGCGACCAAGCAGACCTCTTTAGGATAGCGCTGCTTACCTACGTAGCTAAGAAAGGGGATAGAATAAGGGCCCTAAAATAGCCTGATTCAACTACTCCGACCAGGGTAAAACGGCTGGAAGAAATCCCATTCGTGCGCTCGAAACACAAAGAAAGCCCGAAAGGTTCCACTCACCCTTGTTGCGCGGAACACATATGCACTCTACTGGTTCAGAGGCTGACATACCGGAGATAAGAACTGCCCTGAATGCCATATACCTTGCTCGCTACAAGACTGAAATAATAGCCATGAATCAAACTCATTTGGCCGACGAGGGCCAGTTGACTGAAGTTGGAGCTGGATACACCTTTTTTTTGGAGTGGACGTGACACCGAGGAACGTCGCGAGTCTGGAGATGGCTTCGCCGTCAAGTTGAGTTTGGTGAATAAGCTACCCATCTTACCATCTTATCTTATCTTAATGATTTGCTAATAATGCTGGAGCTACCATTACATGGATAAAAGCAAACTACATCTCATTATTGCTTATGCACCAACCATGTCCAACTCGGAGGAAGCCAAAGACAAGGTATAACAGGATCTGGAAGCTTTTATTACTTCGGTACTGTGAAGGGGCAAATGTCTGGCGACCTAACAAGAATACATTAGTTGAAACCAGATAGCCATTAATTAGATTTCAGGAAAACCGGCGCGAATCAATCGTCATACTGCCATGTTCAGAATATCCGTTCGAGGGGAGAATGCTATTCTTGATTAATCATTTGTTTAGGCAGCAGCTGGACGGACTATTAAGGGCACGGTAAACGTTATTTTCATCTTAAAGCTGTCACAATTGAAAAATCGCAGAAACTCTGTAACTATCAAACTACCAGGTTAAGATGACCCTGAGTTTGGCGCCTCTGAGAATTTTTTTTTCGTAAAAACTGATGTCCGAATACACCGACAAACCGATTTGGATGGACGCTGAACGAAAAGGTAGTGTTACAATTCCATGTAATTTGTTGATGCCATATATAATGCTTTGCTGAATTTATTTGTATTTGCATTAATTGTTTCTAATACAATAGTATAATAATTTGCTTTATGAAGTATAACGGTGTTGAGTTTATGCATAGGAAGTCGTACATTAATCATTAGATAAGTTTGACGAATTGTTTTAATTTGTTGTCGTGTCTGCATACAAATTAGGTTCTAAGAATTTAATGAATTATATTTCTTAATATGATTACGAGAATCCGCGTAATTTCACTGAATTTAGAAGATTACACGAATGATTAAGAGCGAGTGTGAAATGACGTAGTAACTGGTGTAATGGATCTCATTTATTCACTGTGTAACTTGAGGCTGGCTCAGAACCGCTAGGCTTCGTGTTGTCTTTGGTAATATGTGATCTTAATGTGTAACAAATTAACCATTTTACTAACTAGGGTCATTATAGGACACGAGGAGACGTTTCATAGATATGCAATTATACAAGATGTTGACTTCGATTGTTCACTCGATAATATGATAAACTAAATCTATCAGTAAACAGATCAGCTATTATATTTGAATCCATTTGTGATTTCCTTTGTAATTCGAGAAAGTTTTGTTTTCTAAAAGCAGAGATATTTCTGATGTAATGACTTCGCATAGCTGTTTTATGTTATTGATTACATTTTTTGTTTACCTGTACAGGGGCTCGTGTTCTTTTGTTCTATATATCTGCTCAGATCTCTATAAATTTCACCTATAAGTTTCCCCACTTGTATTTACTCGAACCGGGCAATAACAACTTCGGGTGCTGTCAACATCTAGATAACAAAAAACAAATTAAGCGGGACACCCAATCAGTGAATCAGTACCCCCCCCCCCGTCCCTGATAGGTACCAAAGTCAGACAAGCTGATCATTCTTGGCGATTTTAACGCCGTAACTGGCACGGACCACATCTCGTGGAAGTATCTTATTGATAGACATGTTATTGTTAACTCCAAGAACAACTGACATCTGATCTTGAGGATGAGTGACACATACGATCTCCTGATTACAAACACCATCGTCTGTCTGCCTAAAAGTAATACAACAACTTGGATGCACCCGCGCTCTAAGCATTAGTATCTGATCGACTACATCGTAATCCGTGGTAAAGACATACAGGATGACCGGGTGACCAAGACCATGTGTGGTGCTGACTCTGGACAGACCACGGGCTACTGATTTCCAATATGTATCTTACAATTCACCCTTCCAGATGTTCGCAGGGAATTAAGGTCCCCAGGCGACTCAATGTATCCAGGCTGAAAGTTTGCATTACTGAGTAAGCTCTTTCTGAAGCTCTAACACTAGCAGAAAACCACAGACTATAATACCAACGATGTTGAGAAATGCTGGACGGCATTCAAACATATGGTGTACACCACTGCATCTGCAACCCTTGGCATCACTGCGCGAAAGCACGAAGACCGACTCAACGAGAAATGTGAATGAATACAGTCTCTGCAAAGAAAGATGCATTTAGCAGAGTTAGCCAAGCTGCGTAGAAGAAGCTAATGTTATCCAGTCCTTTGCCAACACACTTGAAGACTATTTATAGTGCTCTTTGCGATATCATGGCACAAATTCAGCAGACACAGTTCCACTCTTGAGCACAGACGACATCACTCAAAATCCAGAAGGAGAAGATACCGAATCGGTGTGGGGAATACTTTGACGTTGTCCTCAATAGATCCCCTTTTATCAACGGTGAAGCAATCAACCGTCTACTCTAGGTCGAGATCAACGAAAAATTGGCAGACCCTCCAACAATGCTGGAACCTCTCAATGCCATTGAGGTCCTGTCTAGTGGGAAAACTTCAGGAGCAGACTCCATTCCAGCTGAGATCTACAAGTCTGGTGGGTCTAAGCTAGTGGAAAGGTTAAAAGAGATGTTCTTTGGGATGTGGGAGCGGAAACGTACACCCCAATAATTAAAAGATGCATCCATCATTGTCTAATTGAGTTACTTTATTGTTTTTTGTGTGTTTGTTTACCCATCCGCCCACTCAATGTTTGCCGTTCGCCATTCCTGCTGATATAATTCAATCATTATCATATCAATAATATGGCACCAGCTATGGAATCGCATACAGCTAAATTGGATATGGAATCTTATACAGCTAGATTAGCGATGGAATCTTATACAGCTAGATTAGCTATGGAATCTTATTCAGCTAGATTAGCTATGGAATCTTATACAGCTAGATTAGCTATGGAATCTTATACAGCTAGATTAACTATGGAATCTTATACAGCTAGATTAGCTATGGAATTTTATACAGCTAGATTAGCTATGTAATCGTATACAGCTAGATTAGCTATGCAATCTTATACAGCTAGATTGCAAATAACAAAACTAGCAGAGTTGGCTTGTGAAACAGAATTTTAAAACAAATAAATCTTATAGCAGGATGTGGTCTTCGTATTAGACGATAACATTTTCAAACATATCTGATCCAGCATTCGACATGGATGCGATAGTTCTCAGGGATGAATCATTGCGCGATTATCAGTATTAATCTTACGAAGCACGACAACTAAATTAACGTGGAGGAATCGAAATGCAAATTCAAGATACAAGTAAATAATTCTTACCCGCTAAAGCGTTTATTGAAGTAGAAGGAGAACTTGTACCAGACGTCGCCGCTAATACTGAATACGGAGCTAATATCAGAGTCGGTTTTGTTAATAATGGCATTATTTAGAAGTGCTGTATATATGATTGATGGAAAAGAGATTGAAACAATTCAAGATAATGCTGACGTCGCTACAGCAATATTAGATCCAGCAAGATATCAGATGATTATACAAGATCAGCTGGTCCGTCAGTGATGCTTGCCAAGGATAATTCTGACCATATTGATTGTAGAGCTAATATTGTAAGACGACCAAGAAACGTTGCCGACAACGCTGACGCTGTTATATGGCCGGTTGCGCATGACAACCCAAATTTCAACTTCAGTTTTAAAACGCGTCAATTAATGTTATAGAATATTCGTAGATTATTACAATGTACAATTACATTGTCACATATCTTTTGATTTTGTAGACATGTCAGAAAGGTCATTTTTGGAGCCAAGCATACAATTGAACTTGTTAGAAAGGGTGATGATAATGATGTTATCTGGCCTGAAGGTGGCGCTGTTCCTGCTGGCAAAGTAATATTTAAACTTTCGTTGTGGATGCGTGTAATGACTTATACATCATCTTAATTAGATCTCAGACATGTGAATGATCTTGTAACAGGATAGACCTGAATGGATGCTTGGATCAAATGACTACACAACACAATGTGATGAAAGATGGAATTTTATGGAATGGGTGAACAAGAAATATATATAACTACAAATACGGTGATTCTTTCAAACTCTACAACATACATCTCATTCAATTACTCAATCCCAACGCGTATTTTTATGTATATTGACGTCTACCAATTGTAATAGTATCATGCGGTAGGAGCACTGACAATAAAATGTGCGTATTGAATTTGTTTCGGTGCTGGCATATACATTTGCCATATTGCCTGTCGTGCTAACCAATTTGCAGCAACAGAACGTATAACATTTGCTGAATCAGCGAGTTTACTAATCGCTCTCTACCTCTTCAATATCCTCTTGGGTTATAAGAAATCGATTCCATTATTTTGTAATCGGTTGATTAATTACCGGCCCGGGAAATTCTATTTCCAAGCACTAATTTACCGTTAATCGCGGGTCTTACCAACCATTTATCTAATGAGTCTCTGGAAAAATTTTTAAAATGGAATTTAACGCATGAATTAAGTTCACATCTGCGAGATGTCGTTCTTGTAAATTTGGATTTCTGAACGCGATATTATGAATGTGACATGCTTGATCAATTGCGTTTATTGGAAATTCTGCAGGTTTTGGCTGATTTTGTTCGTCAAGTCGGATATCAAGCAGAGTTCCAGGACCACAATAATTATATCCAGGAAGATATTTTTCTCCTGAATATTTATCCCATGGAGTTCATGGTAGTTTTCAAAATAAAGAAGCGATATCACCACCACCGGCAATTTTATTACTGGCGGAGCCACATTTATATTTTTGTACCACATTTTTCACACTTACCTGTAAACGCACGCTTTTTATTGTTTGTTATTGTTGTTGTTAATCCACTTGTAGGGGTTGATATTCTGCATCGAACAGAGTATAAATCTCATTATTTACTATAGTTGTACAACATGGATGTCATTGATTTCTCAGCGACACGTAAACAATAGCCAGTCACACAATCATCATCCAGAAAGCCCGAATTCTATCAGAGCAATTATCATAGGTCCATCTGCGTCTGGTGAGACGCAATTATTACTTAATTTAAAAAAGAGATGGTTCAAGTGGGATATTTAGTAGCTCCATCAGTTGATAATCAGAGATGCTACGATGTACTTAAAGATGTTATCAGATTAAGCCCTGGAGGTTTTTGCTGTTTTCGCATGAAATGCGAGTAGGAAACACATTTTGGGGACTATTTCTGAATAGGTCCTAATACATCTATTTCCAAGCAATATTCCATACAAATGGTTAGTCGTGCTAAAGAAAATGTTTTTCATTGGTTAGTTTGCTGGCGCATGAGCAGAAGGTGAAAAAACGGACATCCTTTTCTTTTTTTTCGCGTAACGGACCCATAATTTTCGTATGGAGAACACGCTTTATTCAAAATGTCCAACTTATAATACTTTTTGCACAGGTTCATCGGCCTGTTTGCGCTTCAGACCGGTATGCCGTAGATCTGAGGCCATAAATTTTAAAATCTGGACACAAATTCGGAATCCAACCATGGTCGATTTTTGGGTGAAAAAAAAAACGTTTCCAAAAACTTAGGTTTTCCCTTCTGTATTTTGTAGTGCAACTAAAATGTCCAGATTATTTGCTATCATTGTAGAGCTACATCTGTCTACCTTTCTCTAATACCACCCACGTTAGTGTATCATGCATGACCTTGACGCTACAAACCTTGGAAGTAGGCTACTACCTCATGCCCGGTAAAGTCGTCGATAGAGGTTATTGTTGAAGTCCAAACTGTAGATGACCTCAATAGATTTATTAATAATCTCATCGATTACTATGATGCGATGCTCAGCGATAAGGAAAAATGGAAGGCTTCCTTTGCGACATATTCAAGACTGAAAACTAGGAGGAAAATTCGGCACAAGTTATTTATAATTGACGGATGACAAATGTCAATTCTTATGAAGAGGTTGAAAAAGCTTTCAGATTTATTCTAAAGGTGTGAACCTGCGTTTACTGGGTCCAAGCCGAAGTGGCGGACAGGATTTGTGGGCCCTAGATTAGGCCCCTGTGAATAACAGATTATGATTGGTGGTGGGTTCCCTGGACGTTGTGGACGCCCGAATTTTGTCCAGATTGTCCTACCCTGTCAGCAGATATGACCCAGGGACGAGTACCAAGCCGTTTTACTTAGTTCTGTCAATATTATCCAATTCAGAGCGAGAGCACGAGTGGTTTTCCAAAGCCCTGTATATATTTTGTATTGACAGTATTCGAACAAAAATGACGATAATTCTTTTACATTTTCGTTACCACATTTCATGCGTGGATTCATACGGTTTTGGGCTCGTATAGACATAACACAGACACATCACAGAGCGGTTGTGTCTGATATTCAGAACGTAAAATCTTTGGAAAACAGATTTTAATGATTGTGAATTAGATTTTCGTTATTTTTTTTATTTCTAAGTTTAAACGTAACTTTTGGCGTGCGATTGGCAAGTTTGCAGTCTTGTTCAGAAGAAGACGTTGTATTCAATTTTCGATTGTCAATTTATTTCGGTTTACAATCAGCATGCCCAATTTATTCCTCGTTTTCAAACATGACTGGGATGACAGTTAAGATTGCCACTTAAAACGTTCGTATTTAACCAGGGATCTTTGTCCTAAAATGCCTAACTTTTGACACAGAGTATTACAGGTATATATGTACAATAATATATGTGTGATATATATCAACAGGTGAAGTAAATTAAGTCACTGAGAGTTCTCATAATTCATGTAGAAAACTGATTATAAATAAAGGTAATACTTGAAGTCTATTATCTACCGTTGGAGTTCGTGTTAAGTCACTTCATGATGGCACCTCATTGACTGCATTCGACGAACTACATTTGACACATTTTAAGATCTGTTCATCTTGATAGACTTACACACACACACACACACACACACACACACACACACGCGCGCGCGCGCGCGCAGATCGTTGGCTGAAACCTGCAATAGTAACTCCTATTCACAAATCTGGTTCTAAGGATGACGCTGATAACTACCGGCCAATCTCAATACAACTAAACTTTTCAAAATTGATTGAAAAACATATCCATGACTCAATCATATCATATTTAACCAAAACCTTGCTGTAACACCCTATTCAATCGGGTTTTACACAGAAACATTAATGTGAGACTGACGTGATCTTCCTAACTGATGAATGGCTTCAAGCACTCCCATACGAAATTTTACCAGGACTAACCAAATCGGATTACATACTTTATTTTTTTAAAGCGCTCTCTGCCTAAACCATAATTGCTCATATAAATTGAGCTTAGGCAGAATTCAGGCGGATTCAATGAGGAATGTTATGCGAAATATGCGAATTAGTTGTTCTAATATTCAGCTTGAAAAAAAAAATAATAAGAGTTCCGCCTGAAATAAAAATCGACCTGAAATCCTGCACAAAATTCTCGAGACGGACTTTAGGCAGATTCTTAAGCGTTTTCTGACTAACCATAAACTTAAATAAGCTTAGGCGAATTTCATGCGGACTTGAGGAGAATTTCACGCGGAATTTTAGACCAAATATGCAGATTAGTTGTATTAAGATTCCACTTAAACAAAAATCCATCTAAGATATCCTCCTGAAATAAAATTCTACCTGGAAAAAAAAACCGCATAAAATTTCCACCTCAAGTAAAATATACATATAAGATTTACGTCTAAAAAAGACTGCTTAAAATGTCTACATCAATATCATCCAATAACAAATCTGCTTCAGATTTCTATCAAACTGCCTAATGATTCTTGGACATCATTGGGAATCAATGATAAATATTCCCAATAAATTTTGAAACAGATCATGAATTTTATTTTGACAGACATTATCAAACAATATTTAGGTTTATCTTGTCATAATCCGTGATGGCATGATTTAAGGCGTTGTCCTTTTGCTTAATGATTGGTGAATTTTCGCAAATATTTTGACCAAAACTTTCCTTAAAATTATGTTGAGATAACACTAAAATTTCACTGAAATATTTGCGAGCTTTCACACAAATTCTGACCAAAACTTTCACTGAAGTTTTGCTGAGGTTTCACAAACATTTTAGTTTTGTGAGAGTTTATTAAAACTTTGGTGAGATTTCACTAAAATCCAAGAAAACTCCACAAAGATATGACTATCTCTAATAGACATGGGTATCTGGCAACACTATGAACAATCCCCACCAGTGATCTATACGTTGTCTGTCCTTAAATTCTGGAAGTTAATCAGTTTGGAGTTATATGACTACGAAATCATCCTAGTTCAGTTCCTTGTCAATGAGATAGAACTTTTTCCATTTTCTTTACTTTGTGGAACACGGTAACATTATGTATAGTCATACAATGTACTGAAAATTTATATTTTAAAAAATACGTCTTTATTTTTAAAGGACAGAAATAACCACCAATATTCATTACATCCTTAGCTATCTTAACCTAATTTGTGTGTGTGCACAGATGCAAGTTTGATAAAGTAAAATGTTTATTAATGTTTTAATGTCTCAGAAAGAGCCCTTCATAAAAAAATTTTCATTTGGATATGGTTGTATCAGATTTGATACCGTACAATTCCTAATAACTTTTATGATCAGTAATAAACCCGACCCCAATTTTAGAAACATGTTCTGGAAATCCAACATTTTTATATTGGGCCTAAATTGGGCCAACCCGTTTTTGGCGGTGAAAACATATTCATTTACACCACTTTAATACTTCGTCTTGCCTAACAATTCAAATTCTCTTATCACAGAATTTAAAATAAAAATAATATTGTAAAATCTTAAATTGTTATTAAGCTGTAAATTTTAAACTTTCAATGAAAACAAAACAGCACACTACAGTAGTTTTGTTCATTTTTAATGACAATGGTCTAAGGCAGTATTCTCAAAGGGAAGTCAACATGAGGACCAGTACTAGCTCAATGACCGAATCATTTAAACTTTTTGATGTATAAAGGTAACCAGTTGAAATGTTGGAAATAAAATGTAAACAATATAGAAATTTAATTGTTATAACAACTGGCTGGCTGTGAAGAAAGAGATCTACATTACTGATTAATTTTGAAATTCTGGGTGTCTTTGTGGGCTCCATTAGATAACTCCATTGGGATCATTATAGAAGTCAGTCATCTACTTTACTGAATTAGGTAACAGTTAAATGGGTAAATACCAGACATTAAAACATTACGACATTGTAAAATTGTTAATAGGAATATTGTAACCCCTTATGACATTGTTTTTGTTTGTTTGATTAGGATTTTTAATGTAGTTTTAACAACTTTTAAGTCATATCGCTACGATGACTGCAGTGAAGCAGTTTATAGGGATATCTAGCACTGGGACATCATGCCGCAGGCATGTAGCATGATGTCCCACCCAGTCACATTATCCTGACACCAGGCAGATCAGTACTAACACTAATCTTTTAATGCTGAGCGTCAAGCAAGGCTGCTGTTAGTACCATTTTTGTAAGTCTTTGGTTATGACTCGGCCGGAGATCAAACCCATGACATCCCGCTTCCTCGGCGGACTCTCATACCACTCTGACATTGTAAAATTGTTAATAGGAATATTGTGACCTACTGCATCTTCATTATCCCCCCACCCCCCAAGCAATATAGCTTTTAATAATATTTAGCAAGTGCAGTCCAAAACATATCAGAAGATAACATCCTAAGAATAATATGTCATAAGTGTTGCAATATACCAAATTATGATAACTGCCTTTCGCGTGAAAATATCGCTGTTTTCACTTTTTTCCTATGAACAAATATTTGCAATTTGTATGAAACTGTCAATTTAATAGCCATTGTGTGGCACACCCAGAATTATTCTATTTTCATGGGTACTGATTTTCCTTGTTCGGCAAAACTTGACATTCAGCCGAACTTAAATTAGTGGTTTGTTGAAGTGATTTTAGTTTTCTCACAGTTGGATCATTGTTCATTTGATCCATGAAAATAAGTATTCCATGAAATCCATGAAAAAAGTATTCCATGAAATCCATGAAAATAAGTATTTTATGAAATACAGGAAACTAAGTATTCCATGATATCTATGAAAATAAGTATTCTATGAAATCCATGAAAAAATATTCCATGAAATCCATGAAAATAAGTATTCCATGAAATCCATGAAAATAAGTATTCTATGAAATCCATGAAAATAAGTATTCCATGAAATCTATTAAAATAAGTATTTTATGAAATCCATGAAAATAAGTATTCCATGAAATCCATGAAAATAAGTATTCCATGAAATCCATGAACATAAGTATTACATGAAATCCATGAAAATAAGTATTCCATGAAATCCATGAAAATAAGTATTCCATGAAATCCATGAAAATAGGTATTCCATGAAATCCATGAAAAAAAGTATTCCATGAAATCCATGAAAATAAGTATTCCATGAAATCCATTAAAAAAGTATTCCATGAAATCCATTAAAAAAGTATTCCATGAAATCTATGGAAATAAGTATGCATTGAAATCCATGAAAAAAAGTATTCCATGAAAACCATGAAAAGGTTATTCTATGAAATTTATGGAAATAAGTATTCCATGAAATCATGAAAATAAGTATTCCATGAAATCCATGAAAAAAAGTATTCCATGACATCCATGAGAAAGTTATTCTATGAAATTTATGAAAATGAGTATTCTATGAAATCCATGAAAAAACGTATTCCATGAAATCATGAAAAAAAGTGTTCCATGAAATCCATGAAAAAAGTATTCCATGAAATCCATGGAAATAAGTGTGTATTTAAATCCATGAAAATCATTATTCCATGAAATCCATGAAAATGTTATTCTGTGAAATCCATAAAAAATGTATTCCATGAAATCATGAAATTAAGTATTCAATGAAATCCATGAAAATAATTATTTTTTGAAGTCCATAAAAATAAGTATTCCATGAAATCGATGAAAATAATTATTTATTGAAATCCATGAAAATAATTATTTCATGAAATCCATGAAAATAAGTATTCTATGAAATCCATGAAAATAATTATTCTGTGAAATATAGGTTAACAAGTGTTCCATAAAGTACAAGAAAATAAGTACTATATGAAATACAGGAATAAAAGGTTTCTATGATTTACAGGAAAATAGGTATTCCATGAAATTTATGAAAATATGCATACATGTATTAACATTAGTTTGACATCACGGACATGGATGATTGTAAGAAATAAAAACAAAGAAGCGTAATTTCTTTATTTGAATCGACTTGAAGATGTGATGCTTTATACTATACCGGACTTTAAACTTAAATTCACACAACTTCGCTCTTTGTTCATAAATCAGTTTTAGCTTTGTTGCAAAATATATATTGTGTACGAAAGGAGATGGAAGAACAGATACTTTTCAAAATGTTTTAATGCTGCTACCGATGTTATAAATGAAACTTATTGTGCGATGAAAACACAGTGCCATTTCAATCGCCAAGAATAAAGCTGATATAACAAGTATGGTTTCTAGAGACAACCATGTTCGCTTTGTCATTGCTAGCAGAGTTTAACCTTCGAGTTCAGTAATTTATTGATTTTAGAATATGTTTTATGTATAGGAATAGTAGGGGTATTTTTTTCATACCTACGTGTAGGTGCATAACTGAGTGTCGCAATAAGCTGGATGACTGCATAAAATTCACTATACTGGGATTATGTGAATAATATATGATTGTGTTTACAATTAGCTCGCATTTTGTGTGCTTTTAGGTATAGCCATTAAGATGCATTAGCAAATAGAAGAATGGGAAAAGAAACCAAGGTAAGTATAAGGAACATATATATATGTTTTTTACTGTAAAGCGAGAATTGTCCTGAGTCATATTAAAACTTTACCAAGATTTTGTTAAAGATTATGTAAACAAAACTTGTTTACGATCGCGACAATTAAAACATTTTACGAGTGCTTGTAACTTCCGCCTTCATTTTTGAAAGGCTGTTTTACATACAGCACAGCAACAGTGAGGGTGATCAATCCTTTTTGATGGAACGTCATTTTTGAGAAAAAAAAGCTTCCTACGAATTTTTTTTAAATGGTCGATAACGCCAAATCCAAGTCTCTAACTAACCGAGAGTTTCTCTAATTAGGTTAGTTTACTTTGTTACCTTATCCTGTCGTATTTTGTTTCTTCCAATTTTGTATGTGTGTTCTGTTTACCCATATGACGTATCTTGCGAGTCGCACCCTCTCTGATGCTTTTTTGGTTTGAGTAATTAAATCGTTATTATATATCAATAATATGGCACAAGCTAGATTAGCTATGGAATCTTATACAGCTAGATTAGCTATGGAATCTTACACAGCTAGATTAGCTATGGAATCTTATACAGCTAAATTAGCTTGCAAGCGACTAGAAGCAATTAAGAAATATCTACCAGTCCGTGATTATGTCATACAAAAATTACAAGAACCTCGGGAATCTCAGGTGTAGTTTGCAGAGGGGTCAGAACAATTATTTAAATTGGTAAGAAAGGTTACTGAAAGAGTTTCATAGGCTACTGAAGGTCGTCGTCCAGCGTTAGAACAAACTACCACAGTGACTGGCAAAACTGCGAAATAAACTAAGAAAACAGAAAGACTCTTACGAGACTTTATAGTTGCTGTTCTGCCTCCTGGTAGAGAGAAAGTAATACTTAAATCAGCTCCTGCTGAAATAGTTGAAATCGGAAGAAAAGAAAAAGGAAAAGAGGAGATAAAAAGTGTTTAATTGGCTGACAAATTTAATTAAGGAGTTGTTGACGATATTATTAAAAATATTAAATTGAATCTATTAACTGATCTTGTAGTGAAAGGTTTTCTAAATAGAGGTTCAATTCTTAAACCTTAATTATGTTAAAGTAGATTTCCATAAATATAAAAAATGGTTGTATCGTATATATTTTAACATGTTACAGGTAGGAGATAAAGATTCAGTATTTCGAAAATTCGATGATGAAGTAATTGTAAAATATGAGATAATGCTAGAACAATTGCAAGCTTAACAATTTTTACTTCATGTTTTATTCTCGTGAAAGGTTATTGACCCACCCCTCTGATTATCTATTCAGGTGTCTCATTTTCTCTGCAAATGATATCATAAATACAGCGTATACAACATTCCCAATACACGTAATAAATCCATCATCACAAACTACTACTGGTGAATGTATCAAGCACATTGTCTTGCCTTTACAATTTTAACTTCAGGTTTTATTCTTGTAAAAGGTTATTGACCCTAACCTCTGATTGTCAACGTATTTATCTATTCAGGTGTCTCATTTTTTCTGCAAATGATATCATAACTACAGCACATAAATTCACAATACACTTAATAAATCCATTATCACAAGCTACTACTGGTGAAAATATCAAGCACCTTGTCTTGCCTTTACAGTTAGTACTGAAGATGACATGATAGTGATTATATCAGATGCTTTTTCTTGCCCTTACAGTCAACGTTATTACCGAAGATGAAATGTTGATAACAGTATCAAGTAAAATGCCTTGCCTTTACAATTAGCCGCCTCATTACTGAATATGAAAGTGATGATTTAATGTTATATATATATATATATATATATATATATATATATATATATATATATATATATATATATATATATATATATATATATATATATATATATATATATATATATATATATATATATACATATATATATATATATTGTAGTACGTTTTGGCAGAGAAATATTTTGTTCAGGAGAACCTTCATCATAGGTATTTAAATACTCTATGCATTTATATTTTACAACTTAACTTTTATTTTACATATGTTGCACCTTGTTATTTGTAAGTTAAATGTAATTCTTTTCGTTCATAAAAACACAAGACAAACTGTTTACATTTCTCAAGTTGTTCCTTTTTCATGTCTGTCTGCCTGTCTGTCTGTCTATCTGTCTGTCTGTCTATATGTATGTATGTATGTATGTATGTATGTATGTATGTATGTATGTATGTATGTATGTATGTATGTATGTATGTGTGTGTGTGTGTGTGTGTGTGTGTGTGTGTGTGTGTGTGTGTGTGTGTGTGTGTGTCTGACTGACTGATTGACTTTATTTCCGTTTCAGAAGATATTTCATTTAGTAAATTTTTCGTATTAAAGAAACGTTTGGGACATAGCTTGTCATTAAAGGACCTACAGTACTCTCTCTCTCTCTCTCTCTCTCTCTCTCTCTCTCTCTCTCTCTCTCTGTATATATATATATATATATATATATATATATATATATATATATATATATATATATATATATATGTGTGTATATATAAATATATATATATATATATATATATATATATATATATATAGAGAGAGAGAGAGAGAGAGAGAGAGAGAGAGAGAGAGAGAGAGAGAGAGAGAGAGAGAGAGAGAGAGAGAGAGAGAGAGAGAGAGAGAGAGAGAGAGAGACAAAGAAAGTAATGAACACGCAATTTCTAAACACATGAGTAAGAGAACTCGTTGCAAACGAGCTATATACGCAACATAGATTAAGAGAGGAAA
Source organism: Unio delphinus (assembly GCA_029339505.1). Lineage (NCBI taxonomy): Eukaryota > Metazoa > Mollusca > Bivalvia > Unionida > Unionidae > Unio > Unio delphinus. The sequence goes on along the minus strand of JAQISU010000115.1, from coordinate 7,537,700 downwards.
ATAAAAGAATTTGAATTACTTACATTCAGCTGGGACGTTTTAAATGGATTATCATGTTCTCCCTCACTTAGAACACATGTGAATAATTTAACAGATAGAGACGAAATGGGTCAATATCCATACTTTACTGCACACTCATAATATCAAGATATCATTTTAAAGTTCAATTGCTCTTCTGTACATTGTGTCTATTCCATCAGCACCATACACATGGATGCCTGCCATGATTGATCATCCGTATAATAAAAGATGTTCACTTTCTTGCCCAGAATGATATGAAGTAATGAGTCATGTGTGTGTGTGTGTGTGTGTGTGTGTGTGTGTGTGTGTGTGTGTGTGTGTGTTTATATAGATGGTTTAGCAATTTTTTCAAGAAAATAAGTAACTTGCCAAGCGCAATGCAACAACAAATATGTCGATACCAAAGACAAAAATAGGTTAATACAGATATATCGCTTTAAAAAAATGTACATATTAGTTCATTAACAGGCATTAAAAAGTCTGACTAATTTATAAATCTGTAAAATAATAAAACTTACCAAGCTATGATAACCTAGAGGCATACTTTTGAGTGCATGTTTATAATTTAAATTCACTGCATTTTTCATTCGAGTTTCATGCAGTCAACATATTAATGAAAATAACAATGAGATAGAATTACAACATTTTATTATCTTAGACTATAGAAAGCAGCATTTCATTACAATAAATTATAAACTCTAGAAGTAATTTTCACATGAGAAGAAGATGAATATGTAAGGCCTTTGTCAGTGTATGCACTATCATCCGTGGATTTGACCAATATACTTAATGAAATGGATTTGCGAATTCTAACACTTTTAGTCACACATGTCATACATTTCAACAACATCACAGTGACTGTATGTTATAAAGAATCTGTCCATTTCTCTGTAAAATTTTATTGTGAGTGGAGTCTTCTTTTCTTCCTTCTTTGTTATCAGTGCCTTGATCAACTTGCCGTCCGTTGATATCTGTTGGACATTGAACGAACTGAATCCACACAGGAAAATGTTACCCTCTCTGTCAGTATCAATGCCTCGTGGTAATTTCATGTCCTGATCGGTGTAAGTAAACAAGACATTCCAGAATGTGTTGTAGGCAACCATTTTATTCCCATCATCATATGATATGTATATGACTGTTTCAGATTTATTTATTTTGACATAACGTGGCGATAATAGTTTCTCACTTTGATAATTGTCCGGTCGGAAAGTTCTGATCTCTGAACCAATTATATTTAATATCAGGATACTATGTTCGTCACTTCCTGTAGTGATCACTAATTGATCCTTAATCACTCCTATACCCCAACACCTGAGCCTTGTTTTGATCTCTCTGACACTGTGCATCTTGTCATCTATGCCCAAGACAAGAATGTTCTTTTTAAAGGGTAAAGTCACGGCCATGTTGTTGTCAGGTAGGATGCAAGCATTCCATGGATTGCCTTGGAGTTTCATACTCTCTTGCAACTGAAACGTTTATCCATACACTTTAATTTTCTCATTGTTGGAATCGACAAAAATATGCTTCGTTCTTTGAAGTGTCAGAACATCCGTTATGTGACATGGTGATGTATCATCCGATAGTTTCACATTGAACTCAGATACTTTCACAGCTTTTCTGTCCTTTAACGGCGTTCCACTGAATCCACTAACAGTCTCCGCTTTCGGCTGCGATGGTGTTACTACAGGACATAGGGGTAGTTTTGTTTTAGATCGGGTCACCGTTATTAGGTATGTATGTATGTATGTATGTATGTATGTATGTATGTATGTATGTATGTATGTATGTATGTATGTATGTATGTGTGTGTGTACAGTTATTGTTATTATTATTATTGTTATTATTATTTAATTTTTTGTTGTTTGTTTGTTGTATTTTAATTCATTTATTTATTTCATTAATGCAATATTGTATGTTGGACTTGACCTTGTCCAAAACTGACTTCATTTCTGCTTGACCCGAATTGACTTTTATAACATTTTATTTTGTGTAAACATTTTACATAGCTTGATTCTTCTCTATGTGTATGGGTTTAAAATCAGAATTATTATCAATAAATTAAATATGTTCATTTGGTTCCAGGTCCATATTTTGGAATTTCCTTTGTATCTTTTTCATACTAGGCATTGGTAGAAAGAAAGGCAACGTGAGTCAATGAATAGAAGAGAATAACCACACTGGCCACGGGTGAACAAGCTCTAAATTTGGTGATAGTTATTTTCAGGATTGTCTGTTGCCTTTCCGGTTGAACAAAAGTAGTAAATGGGGGATATTTAGGGACAATGTGAAAATACATTACATACCCCCACCCCACCCCACCCCCCACCCCCCGGCTATTTGGAGACAAGGTTTTACAAATCAGCCTGGGGCTGTTTAGGGACAAGGGGAATTGAACATGGGGACTACTGGGACAAGGGAAAGTGGAGTGGTTGGTATAGGGACAATAGGGATGGAACAGTTGTGGTGACGTCACGGTACTGAAGATTGGTAACAATGTTGCAACAATGGTAGGAATAGTTGTGCACTGGGTGGACATCAGTGGGGAGTAGAACTATACTCACAATATACATAGAGTGATAGAACACGCAATAATATACAGGGACAAACACATTTTTTTGTTTCTTGAGGCAAATAAAGCAAATCTTTTCGAGGCATATGAGTGACCATAAAAAGGGCTTTTCGGTTCTTTTTCTATTTTCTCCAGTTTTTCCACCAGCTCCTCACATTTTCAATGATTTCTTTCTTCTTCTTCTTATTTTCATCCTCTGGAATCTAGTCAGGATGTCCCTTGGCTCTCAACGTTTCCTGAACCTTTATTCAACTCTTATTATGTCATCAAATGGTGATATACACAAACTATAGAATTTTGATCAGACGATTCTTAATATCCATTTATTCGTAATGAAACTTCGGTAACTCCAAGGCTTTCCAAAATCATTTAACTTTCTTCTTGAGTGCGTACTCGTTCAGTATTTTGAAGGCAATTAAAATATGCTGTGTTGAATAAACACCTTGTGCTGCTATATGCCAGGTCAGTTTACCATTAATAGTACTTTGAACTCTTATCTGTTGTTACCGTTAACCACGATACTGATGATTTACAGCCTTGATGCAGAAAAGAGTGTAAGTTTGGTTCTTCAGCAATTATTGGAATCTTTACTGGCATCCACACCGGGAGTTTTGTTAGTATTACTTTTCCATCTGCAGCCCGGCAGATTGAATCTTTCTCATCACCTTTTCGTACAAGTACAACTGTATGCCTAGGACCGAAAATGACCTTTCTAACATTTCTGCAAATTCCAAAACTATGAGACAGTGGAATTGCGCATGAAAATCTTTTATTATTGCCTTTTAAAGTACGTGTTGCAAATCCTAACTTGTGATTTTGATTATGATTAATCATTACCGCTTGTACATCAGCATCAGTATTGTTTGCATGGTCTCTTAGTCGTCCTAGGACAAACTGTCTGTTTCTAGGAAAGTCATTAACGTCTTTAGTGAACATCATTGACGTATCATCTGATCTTGTATAATCGTCCGAGTAACTTGCTATGCCAGTTATCGTATTAGCAACATCAAGATTTTTGTTAATCAATTCAATATTGATTCCATCAATCATGTATTTAGCGCTATAATACATCATACCATTGTTAACAAAAGCAACTTTATCATGTATGTATGTATGTATGTATGTATGTATGTATGTATGTATGTATGTATGTATGTATGTATGTATGTATGTATGACTGACTGACTTTATTTCCTCTTCAACAGAGATTACATCAGATTAATCAAATTCAGGATAATACAAAATCATTAAATACAACACAAAAGAATATAAATAAAACAAATTTGAAACGTATACCAGTGTAATTATCAATGTAGTTCTTTCTATATGACATATATGCTTATGCATACATACATATATATACACATACACACATATATACACACATATATATAAATGTACACACATACACATACATATATATATATATACACACCCAAACACATATTTACACATACATATATACACACATATACACACATCTATACATATATATGTGGAACAGCATGAAATCCTTTTCAAAGGAATAAAGATAGCAAAAAGTGACACTCGTATATTATATGAGCCAGAGAGCATTATATCTCCGTGATCTGTAATACATCAAAATTTCGGAATTTGACAACAGCAGGATTTTTGTTTTTGCTTGTTTTTCAAATTAATTAATTTATATATTTAGATTAACTACTTATTATTGCTGTTATGTTATGACATGTTGGTTGAGAGTAGGGCATGGATTTTATTGTTAAATGAGGTTATGCTTTTTGCCGTTACCAACATGAGTTTATCCCATACATCATCGTCGATAGACGACAAGCAATCTACTGTGCTTCCAAGAAGTGTCTCCAATAGTATATTATCTTCTTGATTAAATAAATTAACCCGTCTCTCACCTCTAAAGTGTCAATCACCCTCTCAAAGAAGACGTTTCGTTCTTCAAGGAGCTTTTCACAACCTAAGATAAGATGTTTCGCTCTGTCGTCAGTCTCTTTTCCACAGAGTTTACATATCATAACTTTTCCAACAGGCATGATATATAGTTTCACTATTTCAGAGACAATCCATAACATAGATGGAAATTTACGTCCAGGAAACCATATACTGCTTGGTTTTAAGTCCAAATGAATGTTTCTGAAGTGAATTAAATCGCTCCTTAATTCAATATCTGTATTCCAGGTAGATTCTTCGATGTTTTGAATATTATCAATAATATTCCGATTCCAAACAAGTTTACCTTCGGTTTGTACTCTTACTGCATAGTCTAAGAGAACACTTCCCATACCATATTTCTTGAATATTTTGTTAATATCTGCTATAAACCCCGTCTGTCTTATTGGGTTGGTCAAGTACTGACATAAACACAAAATGAAAATCTTTTTCCAGATAAGAGTCCAATCGCCCGTACATAGCCAGTTGAAAAAGCACAATTTCATCTTATCTATGTATGCGTCCATTGACCAGAGTCCTAAGGTACTTCGCGTTGCCTCTATGGGCGAATATTTATCGAAAGCTTGCATACGTCGCGCTGCATATCTCTGACATATCTCAAGTTCTTCTATATTGGTGTTTGTCATATTCGATCATAATTCACATCCATATAGGACTGAAGGTAGAATGATTCTTTTCCAGATTTTCATACTTGTTAAAGGGTTCATTCCTCCGTCTCTGATACCAATAAAATAAAAAGAGTTTAATAAGTGTTTACCTTTATCGCATGCTTCTTTTATCGCGTCGTTATGTTTAATGTTGTACTTTATAGGTATGCCGGCATATTTCTTACTTTTGACTACTGGAATTGGCAATTTGTCGAATAGAAAAGAAGGGATATCAGTTCTTCTTTTGTTTGTAAAGAGGATGCTGCAACTTTTATCTGCGTTATATTTTAATCTCCACCTTTTCGCATAATTAGAGATTGTATCGAGCAGATGCTGCATCGAATGATGCGAATTAGCCATTACAGTTGTGTCATAAGCTAATAAGACACACGGCAGGTGGAGATCGACAAGTTTTAGGCTTCGAAAAGTGCGATCTAAATCAGTGATCGAATGGTCTATCATAACGAGAAAGAACCAAGCGGACAAGATACGACCCTGCCCTACACCCTGCTTAATATTAAAATATTTGGACAATTTGCCCGCAAATAAAACAGAATTGATTACTCCCTTAAACGAGTCTTTCATGATGCGCCACGTCTTCCCTTTAATGCCAAGTTTGTACAGCTTGTAAAATAACCCATTGTGCCAGACTGTATTGAATGCCTTAGCATTATCAAGAAATGTTGCATAGACAGGAGTATCTTTATCCATATAGTAGCATATAGATTCTTTGAAACAAAACGCTTCAGTGATACTGCCACAATTATTCCTAAAACCTTGTTGCATTGGATTTGGAAAATTAATGTGCTTAGAAAATATAAGTGGTCTACTATATATAATTTGCTCTAGGATTTTCTGAAACACTGGAACTATAGTTATATCACGGTAGTTATTCATATCTAATTTGCTTTTCCCCCCTCCTTTATATATTGGTATTACTAAACCTTGTTTAAAATGGCATGGGTACTCCTCGGCCTCGTACACTTTTTTGAAGACAGTTTCAAGTAACTGTTCACTGCTTTGAGTGTCCGCAAACAGTAAATGCTCGGCAACAATACCGTCATGACCTCATGCCTTATTTTTATTGAGAGAACTAATTGCACAACTGATTTCTTCTCTAGTGGGAATTTTGTCAACAACTTCATCAAAGTGGGAATGGGTTTCTATACTCTGTTTTTTAACCTCTGCTAAGACCATCTGGTAATGATTCTTATCGTACAGATAGGTATTGTCAGGTAGTGACAAATTGGAAAAATGATTTGCCCATAAGTCTCTTATAGAGTCGTGGTCGCGTACGATTTTTCCGTTAGATTCAATTTCGTATATGTAATCACGTTTATGTCTTTTATTCCGTATAAACTTATAGAAAGTGGAAATATCGAGCTCTGCAGCCTTTTCAAGCTCACATAATTGTTCTCTGTCACACATTTCTTTTGCTCTCAGTAACTCTTTTCCAAAAAATTTCTTCGCTTTCTTATAGTTCGCGTATGACTGAAATTCCCATCCTCTTGGCCTACCATCAGAGATCCATACCCTACGTTTCAGCCTCATTTCTGTATGAAACCTTTTTACGTTTAGTAGTTTCCAATAGGGGTTAGCGTACGGGCAAAACCTTTTTATGGGCAGAAACCTAGAAGCTGCGTCATGTAAAATCTTTACCGTGTCTTGAATAATAATTTCAATATCCACATTTGTCACTAGTTCTGCCTTATGCAGTTGCGCTAACAATTCATTGCGTGTTGCTTCCTTATACATATTTATTTGTTCTGCCGATGCTTTCTTCCAATTTATGGAGGGAATTATATGCTTGTCAGCCATGATTATATTATATGCCAGAGGAATGACCAACTCTATTTTCACAGGATGATGATCTGAAATGTTCAAAGGATGGTCATCAATTATTTCGGCCTTAACCACTAAAATCGAATTTGGTTTTTTACAATAGTATATGGTCTATCAACGATTTGGATTTACCATCGATTGAGAAAAATGTAAAGTCAGGTCCTTCACAAATAGATTGACTATTAACGGATATTAAGTGCCTATCAGTCAGAAACTTTTCTAGAATAGCGCCTCTAGCGTTTGTTGTTAGACAGTTCGTTTAGAAGCTAAGCAGTGAACTTAACTGGCCATTAAAGTCTCCCGCGATTATGGGAATGCCTTCTTTACAGAACATATCAAACTGGTCCTTTAATTCTTCCATTGTTTCATAGTAACTTGCAATAGGAAATTTAGTTGATGGCAAAAGTGCTCCGAATACAAAATATTTCAATTTATCATTACATATCACTTCTTTCCCCAAGACTCTATCGCTGCCGACGCTCAACAAAGGAATAACGCAGAGTGACTTCCTATATAGGACTGCTATTCCCCCAAACCCTGTATGTCTTATCCTTTCTTCGAAATTCACTTTTAGCCTATTGTCAGAGCGTGAGAAAGATTTAAACTGTGGATGTAAATTGTCTAAGAAGTTGAGTTGCTCCGGAAGAAGCCAGTGCTCAGTAAGCACTGCAATATCTACCTCATTTAGCAAAGAGTACAAGTATGGTGCACCATACATGGCTCCTTTTACGTTCAATGTCATCAGACGAAATGTATGACTAGACATTTGTTGACTTAAAAAATAGATTTTCAACACAAGTAGTACAATGACTATAAAGTAGTTGACCGTAATTTATGCATATATATGCGACTTACTACTCCTTTATATAGTTCCACCTGAACCTCTTGGCGTCCTTATCACCGTAATCCTCATACCATTCTCTTGCCCATACAAAATCTGGCCAAAAACCTTTCTCTAAAACCTTCTCAAAGTCTAAGTCATCTACCGTGACTAAAGCAGTAAAAGTGTCCTTTCCTCCTCTTACACGCCAGTGCTTAAGATCTGAGAGTCAATTATTTCTATTCCTTTATTTCTGGCGAGCTTTTTTATACAAGTTCTCATCTCCTCTCTCGTTCTGTCAACCGGTATCTCGGACATTAGAACTCGACGTTCATAAGAGTTCCTCACTCTTTTTTGAGGTCTGCAGATTCTGTTAGTTGTGATGACATCAATTGTTTTGCTTCCTTTATCCAAGTCTTTTGATGATGTGGCTGAATTTTTTTTGAATGGTGATCTTTCCCTGTCGATGTTTCTTGCATTTTCTCGTGCTGAGTATTTCTGATCATGGTGATAACCACGTTCTCCATTATCTTCAATTACTGTCAATTCTTCAGTTGAGGTGCTGGGTATTATGGACGGAATCAGAATCACTCCTTCCCTTGAATCAGTGGATTTCAAGCGACCGCCTTTGTTCTTCTCCGTATATTCCGTTTGGTCCGATAAATACTTCCGTCGTTTTGTGCGATCAAGATTTAGAGCAGTTCTCACATTCACCATATTTGCTGTTTGTGTTTCAGTTGAAGGTTTGACCATACGCACTATATCAACTAGTGTTATTTGAGTCTGTGAATCGCATTTCGTGGTTACATTTTCTTTATCCTTATCACATACTCTATCTTCGAGCAGTTGATGTAAAAACAGTTGGTGACCTTTAATACTTTCCAACTGGTTATTCTTCTGCCTGAGTGATATTCTCAAGGCCAGATTGTCTTTAGATAACTTCTTTTCTTCCTCTTTGCATCTTTTTAATTTCGATTGTAGTCTAGTAGAGTCAACATCTCTAGTGAGCAGTTCTTTACGTATCTTGTCAAGCTCAGTATGTATGTATGTATGTATGTATGTATGTATGTATGTATGTATGTATGTATGTATGTATGTATGTATGTATGTATGTATGTTGTATGTATGTTTAGCGGCAGATCAGTACAATCTTTGCTATACAGTGCCGGACAAACAAAATCTAGGGAGCAGCTAGCTAAAAATGTTACAACCCATCACCCCAAGATATTACTAAACAAGGGATCAAAGGTGTACAAAACAGAGATGTAGGCAAAAGGGGTGAAATCCTTAAAGGGGTGAAATCCTTAAAGGGGAGAAATTCTTAAATTACATGATTAATTGTGTATAAACGGCACTTTTCAAAAAGAAAAGTCCAAAATGTTGGTCAGAAAATACGACTAACCAAGTGGCTGACAAAGTTTTTATGCACAAATAAAATTATATACAAAACTGATGGTATAAAAGTCTTTCCATACAAATTATGTGTAGTTGGTTTATATTTGTTCATTTAATTTAAATGTACAACTTATTTAACGTAGATCTAAGCATATTTATTCAAATAACACAATTATATACATTTGTTATGTAATTATTATCGCCTGACCTAATTTTTGAACACAAAACAAGCAATGTACACGTGTGCAAAATTATATTATATAAAGTTTCAAAAGAGTTTTTAAAAATCACTTATCTTTATACATAATAAATGTTATAGAGACTGCTGAAATATGTAGAATAATTACATAAATACTCTGACCAAAATCTCTAAGTTAGGTTTTAACGAATTTGACTTTTTATAATTTCTATATAGAAATAATTACAGAATCAAATCGTTGGTATCAGGGCAAGTATATACGGTGAACAAGACTGCACAAGGTTGGAATGGATTAGGGATCAATTTGAGGTAGAAGTTAGCTTTTCTCACTCTTTAGTGTTTTATCTCAGTTTTGTTTGTATAAGTTTGCTGATTTACACTGGGAAATTAAGCAAATGACACGCCAATCCCCGCCTCCTGTCCACGCGCTTCCAAAATAGCCAAGGGAGGAGGGTATGGTCAGACTCAGGGGGCTAAGTGTTGACAAGCAGTACAGGATTATTTGTCTTGTCAAGTCCCGGAAGTGTATATATGGTTATTGGGCGGAGATATTAGTAATGTCTAAACCATGACCCAGGGCTAAGTCCCATGACCCCGGGACATGACACAGAGTCAGATGAATATATTATTGTATCTCCCGGTCCCATTAAATCTATTCATAGTTATAGGGTGGGATCTTAACACAATCTAAGTTATCGCCTAGCGGCAAGTCCCCTACCTCAGACGCATGATCCTAGATCCGCCGTGAATGTAGTCAGTTGTATCTGTGTTGATACCGTAGAACTTGTGACAATCCCCTATCCGTCGTGAGTTTATGTCCGTTGTATATGTGTTGATACCGTAGACCTTGTGATAATCCAAGTTGAGAATAAAACACAAATCTTATTTTAGAAACAAAATAGAAATATATAATTTTAAAATATGAGGTACATTGGGCCAACCCCTATTTCTGGTTAATAAACAAAATGGTTTCCTCAAGTCGTTCTCTTCATCTTTTATTAAAATTCTCAAATTCTGTTTTCGGTAATTAAAAAATTGTTGTGAGGAAGGTTTCTTAGTCTTATTACATTAGGATCATAACTAGTTTGGACTTTAAATTTGTGGTTTATCCCTTTTATGAAATCCACAAAATTTTGTTTCAATTGAAAAACGTTTAATTAACAGCATTTATGGGTCTTAATTCAATTATTCACACAGTGACTATCTGCAATAAAGGAATTGAGGGCACACACAAGAACTAAGCGATATATACTGTGCTATTTGATGTGTGTTTGTGTGTCTTTTCCTTAAGTTCCTGTTTCTTTAATTTTGAGGTATCTTTTACATCTAATTTGTTGTCACGGAGTGGATAATAATTTGTCTTAGTCCATTAAATGGCATAGGCCGTACGTTTATAATCAAATTAACAAACTAATCAGATTTTGTGTAATAGTAGACAGTTCTCAGAGTTGCATCCCCTAGACCACTTAAATCAGCTTGCAGTGTAGTTAACTCCTGTAGCCAAAAATGACAATAAAATCGAATAGTATCCCCTACAATACAAGCCACCAAACAAAAATTCTTTGTTGACTAAAATGGTCACAATCGATTTAAAAGGAAGCACATTTCAATTTCATTTCATTTGATTTTGAAAATGTCCGGAACCATGCAAGACAAAATTCCATTTTTTTCTTCTTCTTTTAAACGAATGAATAACAAAAGCTACGAAAACGATATTTTGACTAGACCAGTGGCCACGGTAACGTGGTTGCTACAAAATGGTTTTACTGTACAACACAAGTTACTTCTGGCATGGAGCTATGACAGTACAGTGGTTAGAATGCTGGATTCACATTTCGTGGGTCATTGTTGAGAATCGGCACAAACCTGTCCAGGCAGCTGCCATGGTGCATCTTTGAACAAATTCTTTTCCACTTGTACTCTCCCATTGGCATGGTATTAGTCTTTTATGTGCAGATGAGCCATACAATTGATTCATGTAGACAGAACCTGACATCTGAATGGGTTATGAAGTTCCTATATGCCCTTGAACTGCTTCTCCTTTTGACAGAAACTTAATGATATGATGTTAAATAGAGCATGGAAACTAATCCTTGAAATGTGTGAAGGTCATATATGGACGGTTGGCGTCAAGGACATATATTCAGTGTGAAAGTCAAGGTCGTTTCGGACCTTAACACGTATTGTATTATGGCCAAAACATGCTGTAGTAAGATCCCACATAGATTTGAAGAATTTTGTAAAATGTTGGTCCTTAAGTAATTTTTAAATTATTTAATTTGTATTTTTCAAACTCATTAGCATGTTGTAAACACCAGATGAAGGCCCAGGATCTACTTCATCATGCCAATTTTGAAGCAAACTTAAGTTGAACTGTAATTTTCTAGCCATTAGAAATTTTGTAACTATTTCCAATGTTTTAGAACTTATTGTAGAACAGCCTCCTTTTTACTAGAGTTAGAGGTACAAAAAAAAATCATAATTGATTACCTGCAAGAATTGAGGTTTCCACCCCACCCAAAAAAAAAAAAAGTTCCTAATTTTCACCTATGCTGAGTAGTGACCAGAAGACATTTTGCAGTGGGCCAGTCAAGTGCTATTCCAGTCAAGGAACTTTTTCGTAAACCCTCCCCTCCAACTCCCTTTATTAATTTTAGATCTAAACCTGTGTATATCAAACATTTCATTTACTCTCATGGCACAGTTTTAAGCTTGTCTTGTTCTTCCAGGAAAATTATCTTTTCAGCCCTGACTGTTACAATTTGACAATACGGGAGACAAATTTATAGAAGTTGTTTCATGTAAAGTCTATTCATCAGACAGTTTGTACAGAATTAAGATGACCAGACTGTATTTTTTAAAAAGGGATGTGACTTGATGGACATCTCAGGGGAAGAATATATCACTTCAATTATCTCAGTTATCTGGGTATTACTCACACTGGAAGGATATCCATGTCCAGTATCTCACTGATATGACATCTCCCTTGTAGTATCTCACTGATAGGACATCTCCCTTAGTATCTCACTGATAAGATATCTCCCTAATAGTATCTCACTGATATGACATCTCACTTGTTGTATCTCACTGTTATGACATCTCCCTTGTAGTGTCTCACTGATGACATCTCCCTTGTAGTATCTCACTGATATGACATCTCCCTTATAGTGTCTCACTGATATGATATCTCCCTTATAGTATCTCACTGGTATGGCATCTTCCTTATAGTATCTCACTGATGACATCTCTCTTATAGTATCTCACTGATATGACATCTCCCTTATATTATTTCATTGATATGACATCTCCCTTATAGTATCTCACTGATATGATATCTCCCTTATAGTATCTCACTGATACGGCATCTCCCGTATAGGATTTCACTGATATGAATCTCCCTTATAGTATCTCATTGGAAGGACATCTCACTTGAAGAATATTTCTTGAAGGATATCACGCTGGAAGTATCATGGTGTTCGTCATTAGTTAATCATTTCAAATAGTTTCATCCATTGCAAATTCATGAGAGGTTTGATTGTCAAATGACTAATAAATGAAATATTTAAACTGAATTTCATTGTCAGTATAAATTCTTTTATATACAAATGAAAATTATGGATAAAAACTTCATTGAGATAAATGTTGAATACTAGCATTTGATACTTTTGCGTTATAATTACAAATTTAGGATACCACTGTATTTTGTTTGAGCACTACATTGTGTTTTCATTTCAGGCACATTAATATTACCCGTCTGTGCTCTGCCACAAATAATCAATATTGCATGTTTTATTCACTTTAATACTTTACATGATCATATTCAATTTAAATTAATGTGATTATTCCAAATAATTTCAATGCTTGATGGGAAAGACAACTTTAATTATTGGTATCAAAAAATTGACAGAATACTTGTATATTTCATTGTTGACATTTTATGAATATTCCATTAACAATTATTTGTAGTGGGATAAAAGAAAATTGGACTAGTGTATATTTTTTCAATAATGTTTTTTAGAATATTTTTCAAAGGATATTGATTTTATGTCTTTCTGACGTGATAAACATTCCTTTACTAGTTATATCAGTGATCTTGCATTGGGTTTTAACTATAACATATTTTACAGGTTTTTATAACATATTTTACAGGTTCATTGGAAAGATTATGATAAAACATCCATGACAATTAATTAAAAATCTGATTTCTTGTTGTATTTTGTCTGAACACTGTTTTATATAAATGTTGACTCTTCCAGCCCTATTATTAGAATGAAAGGTGGAAAACTACGATTAGAACATCATGTGAACCATAACCAGTATGGACCAGCAGCCAATCAAACTGGTGCTCAAAGTGCAAGGCCAACCTCTGCTGCAGGTGGGGAGAACAAACATAATGGAAAAGGATCTTTGTCACAGCGCTCCAGACAGAAGAAAGAAAGTTCTGATGAAAGCAGCGATGAGTCGGATGATGATGACACCTCTTCTGATACTAATTAAATTTGCTCAATATTTGTACTTTTCCCCAAAAAAACTTGATTTAAAATGTAAATGTTAGCTTACACAGGAGTCCATTTAAAAAGATTCCCTGATTGAATTTTCATGCCATTAAAGTGATTTGTACATTTGTACACATTATAAACATTTTAGAATTGAAAGTTTTTGAAAGACAACCTTGCTAGCATGACCATGCAATAACCACTTGAAACTAAAATTTGGATCGGCAGATTCGTATTCCTAGGTCAATCAATAATTTGATTGATCACATTTTTATGCCACCATAGAGGTTTTTCCGTTTTTTGCCAATTGTTATAAACCATATGGACTTTGTACCTTTCTTATGCAAATCTACTTAGCACGGTACAGCAAATCCAACATTAAGTAGCCATAATAAAATTCCGTATGCATGTTTTTATGCATACACGGATAACCTGTTTAAATTTTGTTTGTTTGCCCTGAATTTTTAACTTTGGGGAATTATTTGGTATGTTTTAGGGTATATTCATATTATACAATCATATTATACAATATACGTTTATCTCTTTAAGTTGGAAGCTATTAAAATTAAACGATTTTCATATCCATGTAGGATTTTGCCTTTAATTGTCTTCATTAATCAGTGAACCGCTAGGACACATACAAATTGTAGCATGATATCTATAAAATATTTTATCTGTGTATCTTAAAAAGGATTGAAGCAAAATATTTGTACATAAAAGCTTAAAAACTAAACCTTACAGTTTTGTGAATTGTTTTACCAAACTAAACGTGATGAAGATCAATGTTTACTGAAATTAATATGGCCATGTATTTCTTAATTATACAGAGAATGATAAGACAGGAAGTTAAATCAGAAAGAAAATTTATATGATATTCAATACACATTCACTATGGATAGAACATTTACAATATTTAATACACATTCATTATAGATAAAACATTTACGATATTCAATACACATTCACTATAGATAGAGCATTTACGATATGCAATACACATTTATAGATAGAAAATTTAGGATATTCAAAACACATTCACTATCGATAGAACATTTAGGATATTCAATACACATTCACTATAGATGGAACATTTAGGATGTTCAATACACGTTTATTAGTGATAGAAGATTCAGTTCAAATTGATTCAGAGACTTTCAAAGAACTACAAATATCAAATAATTCATATTTATTTATGTTTTTGTTGAACTTGTGATTGTATAATACTAGAGGTATAACTGGTTAATGGGAACACTTGTTTATTTTTTCTTTCTTTTTTAAAATTTTTGCATGATCTTTTCATTTTTATTCTATTAACTGTGTGACTGTTTTTACATTTTGTACATTTCACTGTCAACGCAAAGCTTTTTATGAGTTTACTTGAGTACTAATCAAATTTTGTCTCAAACAGAGCAAGTGTGTATATGTGTGTGTTAGAAGAAGTAATACCCAGTATGATTAGTGGGACATAATCCATTAAGCATAGATCAATTTTGTCAGTTTGAAACAGAAGACATTTCATGTGAAATGTTATGCATCTTTGACCTTACAAGATTGAATTATGAAAGAATGAATATCTTTCTACAATATATATATATATATATATATATATATATATATATATATATATATATATATAGGAAGGATTTGGTAAAGAAGAAGTGATAGAAAAGAACAAAGGGAAGGCAACATAAAATAATTATACTTTTTATATACTGGTATGTGTGTCTTATTCATTGGTCACATTCCTTTATTACTTTATAATCTCACATTCCTTTATTACTTTATAATCTCGCACTTTAAACAATTATTACTTTAAATAATTTTAGTTCTTACACTCATTTCAATATTATTTTAACTTATTTTGTAAGTTTCACTTGATGGATGAAAATAGTATGTATTTTGTATTAGAGACAGAATGTTCTAAATTGGAAGAAAACATGGCTAATCCATTTAAATTTCTAATATATGCAATAAAATATATTTAAAACCACACCAAACAAATCTTTCATTTCTTAACAAAGACATCTTTGTGTTTCTGTTCTTGAGTGAAAAATGACTTATCAAATCATGCATTCATTTAGGACATCATATATTTTTTATTTACATTACAATAGCATGCAATGGAGAAAAATAATCTTAAAACTGACAAACAAACAATAAAATATATATTAAATCAGATATACATAACACTTCCCCCATAAAGAAAGAAAGGTTTATCTGATAAAGCTTTCTTTTTAATGTGTATTAAATATATGTGATGTTTAAAAAACCCATAAAATGTTCACTTATAACATAAAAACTGTACATGTAATAATACATTTCTACGCACAGGAAATTGCATCTCCTATTAAATTATCTTTTCTCTTGATGTGCTTGATGTCAAGATTATATTCTGGTAACAATGAACTCCACCTTATTGGCTGAAATGTAGACTGTAAGAACTGATACATTTTTAAGTATGGCTTTTAACTTATCAAAAGACTCCTGACACTTTTCAGTCCAAAGGAACTTGTTTTCTTACTCAATAAATTAGTCAGGTGTTCCACAAAATATTCAGGTGCTATTTATTAACAGGCACGGAAAATTCAGAGATAGCCTCGATCTTTGCATCTATAGGTTTAACTTATCCATGTTCCATGAAATGTCCTTGAAAAATTACACTAGCATGGCAGAACTCACTTTTTTTTTATCAATTTTAATTGTCAAATTTGCAATGGTGAGTCTGTCAAAGAATTTCCGAATTGTTGCTAAATGTTCTTTCCTGGTGTCATTGTAGATGATGACATTGATGTAAGTATCACAGTTATCTAGACCAGAGGTGATCATATTCATAAAACGTTGAAAGGTAATTGGCAACCATCTCATCCTAAATAGCATTACTTTATATTCGCAAAGTCCATCTGGAGTCAACAAATGAACATTTTTTTTTTTATCTTTCCATTAGTGTAATTTTCTAAAATCCTTTCAGAAAGTCGAGTTTGATGACATACTTGGCGTTTCTGATCTTATCAATAGTCATCAGTTCTTGGTAATGGAAACGAATCTGACTTTGTCACACTGTTCACCTTCCTATAACCAGTACACATATTGAACGTTTCATCTGGTTTTGGTACAAGTTTGCATGGTGAACTCCAGTCACTTCTACTGGGCTCTCTGAAATCATTCTCCAGCAAATACTGAATTTCTTTCTTCAAGTATTCCTGTTTGAAAGGGTTCATCATGTATGGGTATTGTTTCACAGGTTTGGAATCTTCAATGTCATGGAAAATAAGTGCTCATATTCAATTAACAACTGTTTGAATTCCTTTCTTTCTTGCTCTTGCAAATGTCAAAGTTTATGGTCTAGATCTTTCATAATTTCTGAATTTCGAAGATTTTTCACTACAAAATCTTCACTGAGTGTGTCAGACACGACTAAATTAATTGCGTGATTAACCTGGCTGTCTCATTCTTAGACTTGTACTCCTATAATTTATTTGAATCCCAGTATCACTAATATTATAATTTAACTCATTTATTTTCTCCTTAACTTTGTAAGGGTTGTAAATTTTGAGGAATGAGCAAGATAGACATAACTCTATTATCATGTCAAACCATAATTTCACTTTTAACTTAACTGCTGCATTCCAATTTCAAGCAAATAGGTTGGGAAATTCCAGACCTAAAATTTGACCATTGATCCGATTGGACAGATTTAGGAAGGCCAAATTGAGTAAAAAGCTTTATAATAATAATAATAATAAAGACTTTATTTAGAGAAGGTAACTCGGTTAGTTACAAAACTAATCTACAATGAGGCCTTCCATCTGTTACGTACAATATACGCAGTATATACACCATGATGTGAAGAACATGGCTTGACAATAAATAATTAAGTGCTTTTGAAATTCAAAGTATCAAGCCTGGAACATATGCACTGGTATCTATGAACACATAAACTAATATAAATATAAAATATCATCCTGCGTTGAAACATTCAACTGTGAAAATGATGCAAAGTTACAGAAAAGCATCTAGAGCCTGCCTTACGTAACGGTTGTATTGCAGACTTAATGCTTCTTTAATGTACAGACTATGGTGTATTGTATTCTCTTGATTTAGTCCATGTTCCATAAGCAGCCACGACACAACGTCTGTCATGATAGAATTACTCTTATTTTACACTGAATTGGAATATAACTAGAATATTTTGAAATATAAACAATATCACTCACGATATTGAAAGATGGTTCTACTTATGATCCAAGAAAACTCCGCAAAGATATAACCATCTCTAATAGACATGGGAATCTGGCAACACTATCAACAATCCCCACCAGTGATCTTATACGTTGTCTGTCCTAAAATTCTGGAAGTTAATCAGTTTGGAGTTATATGACTACGAAATCATCCTAGTTCAGTTTCTTGTCAATCAGATAGAACTTTTTCCATTTTCTTTACTTTGTGGAATACATTAACATTATATATAGTCATAAAATGTACTAAAAATTTATATTTTAAAAAATACGTCTTAATTTTAAAGGACAGAAATAACCACCAATATTCACTTCATCCTTAGCTATCTTAACCTAATTTGTGTGTGTGCACAGATGCAAGTTTGATAAAGTAAAATGTTTATTAATGTTTTAATGTTTCAGAAAGAGACCTTCATAAAAGTATTTCATTTGGATAAGGTAGTATCATAACTGATACCATACAATTCGTAATAACTTCTATGATCAGTAATAAACCCGACCCCAATTTTAGAAACATATTCTGGAAATCCAACATTTTTATATTGGACCTAAATTGGGCCAACCCGTTTTTGGCGGTGAAAACATATTCATTTACACCACTTTAATACTTCGTCTTGCCTAACAATTCAAATTCTCTTATCACAGAATTTAAAAATAAAAAAAAATATTGGAAAATCTTAAATTGTTATTAAGCTGTAAATTTTAAGCTTTCAATGAAAACATCACACTACAGTAATATTATTCATTTTTAATGACAATGGTCTAAAGCGGTACTCTCAAAGGGAAGTCAACATGAGGACCCGTACTAGCTCAATGACCAAATCATTTAAACTTTTTGACGTATAAAGGTAACCAGTTAAAATGTTGGAAATAAAATGTAAACAATATAGAAATTTATTTGTTATAACAACTGGCTGGATGTGAAGAAAGAGATCTACATTACTAATTAATTTAGAAATTCTCAGTGTCTTTGTGAGCTCCATTAGATAACTCCATTGGTCGCGTGTTTGAGACCACTGGTCTAAAGGGAAAATGATAGAAGTCAGTCATCTACTTTACTGAATTAGATAACAGTTAAATGGGTAAATACCCCTTGTGACAATGTAAAATTGTTAATAGGAATAATGTAACCCCTTATGACATTGTTTTTGTTTGTTTGATTAGGATTTTAAATGTAGCTTTAACAACTTTTAAGTCATATCGCTACGATGACTGCAGTGAAGCAGTTTATAGGGATGTCTAGCACTGGGACATCATGCCGCAAACATGTAGCATGATGTCCCACCCAGTCACATTATCCTGACACCAGGCGGATCAGTCCTAACACTAATCTCTTAATGCTGAGCGTCAAGCGAGGCAGCTGTTTGTACCATTTTTGTAAGTCTTTGGTTATGACTCGGCCGGGGATCAAACCCATGACATCCCGCTTCCGCGGCGGACTCTCTAACCACTATGACATTGTAGAATTGTTAATAGGAATATTGTAACCTACTGCATCTTCATTATCCCCACCCCACCCCCAAACAATGCTGTTTTTAATAATATTTAACAAGTGCAGTCCAAGACATATCAGAAGATAGCATCCTAAGTATAATCAGTTATAAGTTTTGCAATATACCTTGTTAGGATAATTGCCTTTCGCGTGAAAATATCGCTGTTTTCACTTTTTACCAATGAAAAAACATTTGCAATTTGTATGAAACTGTCAATTTAGGAGCCATTGTGTGGCACACCCAGAATTAATTTATTTTCATGGGTATTGATTTTCCTTGTTTGGCAAAACTTAACATTCATCCATACTTAAATTAGGGGTTTGTTGAAGGGATTTTAGTGTTCTCACAGTTGGATCATTGTTCATTTGATCCATGAAAATAAGTAGTCCATGAAATCCATGAAAAAAGTATTCCATGAAATCTATGGATATAAGTATGTATTGAAATCCATGAAAATAAGTATTCCATAAAATCCATGAAAATAAGTATTCCATGATATCTTTGAAAATAAGTATTCTATGAAATCCATGAAAAAAAGTATTCCGTGAAATCCGTGAAAAAAAGTCTTCCATGAAATCCATGAAAATAAGTATTCCATGAAATCCATGAAAATAAGTATTCCTTGAAATCCATGAAAATAAGTATTCCATGAAATTCATGAAAATAAGTATTCCATAAAATCGATGAAAATAAGTATTCCATGATATCTATTAAAATTAGTATTCTATGAAATCCATGAAATAAGTATTCCGTGAAATCCATGGAAAAAAGTCTTCCATGAAATCCATGAAAATAAGTATTCCATGAAATCCATGAAAATAAGTATTCCATAAAATCCATGAAAATAAGTGTTCCATGAAATCCATGAAAATAATTATTCTATGAAATCCATGAAAAAAAGTCTTCCATGAAATCCATGAAAATAAGTATTCCATGAAATCCATGAAAATAAGTATTCCATAAAATCGATGAAAATAAGTATTCCATGATATCTATGAAAATTAGTATTCTGTGAAATCCATGAAATAAGTATTCCGTGAAATCCATGGAAAAAGTCTTCCATGAAATCCATGAAAATAAGTATTCCATGAAATCCATGAAAATAAGTATTCCATAAAATCCATGAAAATAAGTATTCCATGAAATCCATGAAAATAATTATTCTATGAAATCCATGAAAATAAGTATTCCGTGAAATCCATGAAAATAAGTATTCCATGATATCTATGAAAATAAGTATTCCATGAAATCCATGAAAATAAGTATTCCATAAAATCCATGAAAATAAGTATTTCGTGAAATCCATGAAAAAAGTATTCTATGAAATCCATGAAAAAAAGTATTCCGTGAAATCTATGTAAAAAGTCTTCCATGATATCTATGAAAATAAGTATTCCATAAAATCCATGAAAATAAGTATTCCGTGAAATCCATGAAAAAAAGTATTCTATGAAATCTATGAAAATAAGTATTCCATGAAATCCATGAAAATAAGTATTCTATGAAATCCATGAAAATAAGTATTTCGTGAAATCCATGAAAAAAGTCTTCAATGAAATCCATTAAAATAAGTATTCCGTGAAATCCATGAATATAAGAATTCCATGATATCTATGAAAATAAGTATTCTATGAAATCCATGAAAATAAGTATTGCGTGAAATCCATGAAAAAAGTCTTCCATGAAATCCATGAAAATAAGTATTCTATGAAATCCATGAAAATAAGTATTCTATGAAATTCATAAAAATAAGTATTCCATGAAATCCATGAAAATAATTATTCTATGAAATCCATGAAAATAAGTATTCCGTGAAATCTATGAAAATAAGTATTCCGTGAAATATAGGTTAACAAGTGTTCCATAAAGTGCAAGAAAATAAGTACTATATGAAATACAGGAAAATAAGGTTTCTATGATTTACAGGAAAATATATATTCCATGAAATTTATGAAAATATGTATACATGTAGTTTGACATCACGGACATGGATGATTGTAAGAAATAAAATCAAAGAAGAGTAATTTCTTTATTTGAATCGACTTGAAGATGTGATCCTTTGTGCTATACCGGACTTTAAACTTAAATTCATACAACTTCGCTCTTTGTTCATAAATCAATTTTAGTTTTGTTGCAAAAGATATATTATGTACGAAATCAGATGGAAAAACATGTACTTTTCAAAATGTTTTAATGCTGCTACCGACGTTATTAATTAAACTTACTGTGCGATGAAAACACAGTGCCATTTTAATCGCCAAGAATAAAGCTGATACAACAAGTATGGTTTTTAGAGGCAACCATGTCCATCATGTCATTGCTAGCAGAGTTTAACCTTAGAGTTCAGTAATTTATTGATTTTAGAATATGTTTTATTTAAAGGAATAGTAGGGGTATTTTTGTATATACCTACGTGTAGGTGCATAACTCAGTGTCGCAATGACTGCATACAATTCACTAGACTGGGATTATGTGATTAATATATGATTTGTTTACAACTAGCTCGCCCTTTGTGTGCTTTTAGGTATAGCCATTAATATGAGCAGCAGAGGGGGCGAATCAGACAACTTTTTTTTTGGTTATTTTTTATTATACCCTTAAAACGGTACGAATAGACCGAATAAGTCTCCGACCCTTATGATTGTTCGCGTTTTCGTTGATGAATCATAAATGTCACAATGATGTTGTGACTCGCCCCTCTGCTGCTAAGGTTTACGGTGATTTTAACCGAATATTTTATCAAGTCCGATACGATATCGTGTCCTAGGGTCTGCTAAATTTATTGTCACAAATCCGTGTGGTTTTGACTGAGCGTGACTAAAGAAATTTCTAAATTGATTATGATTCATATCACCGCTGCACCAGGTCTGATGAATATTTCGTAGCGTATGAGTATCAACGCCGTTAAATACACACAACACATTGCAATTATCTCTGATCACTTTTGGTATTTGTGTGTACCGTTGAGTGACATAGATCACATCAGTGTTTTTATGCCTGCCTCGGGAAAATATTCTAGCAGGATTTTTTTGATTATCTAACATGATATCATCGTATACCACTAAATTGTTAATACTTCCATCGATGTCTTCCACGGAAGGGGCTTCCTCTATATCAGTAATAAACTCAATAAAATCTTCATCGATTTGAAATTCTTTTGCTTTCTCGTTAAAATCCTTTAGCACTTCATAGCATCGCTGATCGTCTACACTCGGGGCTATTAAATACAATTTGTTCCATTTCATCCATCTCGTTATCAAATTAAGTAGCAGTTGTGTCTTTCCGCTTCCAGATGGTCCGATTATAATCATTCTAATTGAATTCGGCAACATTTCATGATGTTTAATAGGTTCCCGTCGTCGGGTAGCTGAATAATCAATTATATTCATGCCGTTATATATAAATTATGGATCTATATTGTGTGAAGTGTAAAAAACGTACTGGCACAGATGACTTGACGACGATTACAACTAAAAAAAAAACGATCAGCGCTTTCTGGTAAATGCGTACAATGTAGTACAAAGAAATTTAGATTTGTTTCTAAACCCAAGGAACTCAAGGAACCTTTAAAAAAAAACGAGGAGGTGATATCGCAGCCAAGCTAACTAAACTCCCTGGAACCCCATGGGCAAAATACCCTGGAGAAAAGCACCTTCCGGGATATAGCTACTGTGGACCGGGAACAAGACTTGATATCAGACTCAATGATCAAAATCAGCCCCGACCCGGTGAGGAACCAATAAACGCTATTGATAAGGCCTGTCACCTTCATGATGTATCTTATAAAAGCAGTAATCTGCAGCACAGGCATCTAGCAGATGTGAAATTAATTCATGCGTTAAATGCTATTTCTGATAAATCTTTCAAAGAAAAATTGGCTTCCTTTTTGATAAAATCGGCTATGAAAAGTAAATTGATGTTAGGTGCTGGTAATTAATAACAACATGGAATCTATTTATTATTCCCCAAGAGGATACTGGAGGGGTAAATCAGCAGTCCATAAACTCGCTAGTGCTGCAAAAGTGAAAAAAACAACTGCGGCTAATTGGTTATCCAAACAGGCACTATGGCAAATTTATCTACCACCGCCTAAACAAATTCAATTCTCGCATTTTGATGTGACAGTTCCTAATGAAGTTCATCAGGCTGATATATTATTTCTGCCACATGATCGTGGTTACAAATACGCATTAACCGTAGTTGATATTGCAAGTCGATACAAAGAAGCAGAACCGTTAAAAACAAAATCAGCCACTGAAGTGGCTTCTGCATTTGAAAGGATTTATCGAAGGAGTCCTCTGCACTGGCCAAATCTATTACAAATTGATCCTGGCAAGGAATTTCAGGGTGCAGTGTTATCAATAATGAAAAATCATAAAGTCACTATCAGACGAGGACATACTGCGCTACATCGTGATCAGGCAATTGTAGAACGGTTTAATAAAACCCTTGCTGAGCGGTTATTTGGATATCAATACGCAAAAGAATTCATCCAAGAAAAAAGATCCCGTGAATGGGTTAAAAGGTTACCAGCTGTGATTACTGCACTGAATAACGAGATTACTAGAACCATCAACATGAAACCTATCAATGCGATTAAAAAGAAGTCAATACCTGAAATGGAAATTCAAAAAGATTTTAGCGTTTCCCAACCAATTCTTGGTAGTAATGTCATTGTGAGGTACTTATACGAACCAGGAGAGCTTGAGGGTGGCACAAAAAGGGCTACTGATCCTATTTGGAGCGTCACTACGCATAAGATATCTAGTATAACACGATCTACGGGTAGACCTCCAATCTATAAACTGGATTCAACTGCCCCTCAACGGGGTTTTACTAGACAACAATTACAAGTGATACCTGAGGATACTCAATTACCACCGCATGGGCTTAACTAGCACCCTTGCGTCTATTGCACTCAAGACAAGTCAACATCACATTATTTCTGACATGACCGAGATTGTTATTTTTTCTGTCAACGGTGAATTGGCGAGGATCCTTATCCGAATACTGCCAACGCATTATACAATTGCAACTTGCGCAGTGATTATTTTGTTGTTGCTTCAAAGTGATTATTAATTCAGCATCAATATCAAATTCTCGTTGTTTTTTTTTTGTCTTGTTGTTTGTAACCGGAGAGTTTTTTATCAATAATATCATTATCATCGCCAATGATTTCATCATCGCCACCAATGATTTCATCATCGCCACTGGCTTCGCCAACGACAATTCTTCGAAGTTGATTTATTTTTCGTACTCTAGACACTGCGAGATAGACTAAATTCGACCATTCTATGCGATTATCTACCATCCAAACAATTGTATCCGATATAGTCAATCCCTGTGAAGAGCGTATTGTTGCTGCATAACCTAGCGTCCATGGGGATTTATTAGCACGCAATGCATCTTCAACGACATTGATATCAACCAGCACAATATCATTTAATACGAGAATCTTCTTTTCACGCCCTGACTCTGTCAGGCCTGGAATATCAACTTCGATGTTCTGTTTTCGTGTATCCGATGGCCTATAACAGAGGGGCACTGGAAGTGTTGCAAATTTTTGTTTATGCAATTCAAATAACTTCATCTGAAGTGTGTCCCTGACTATTTTTCTACTTGCAATGATTAAATCATTTGGTCTCCACGCTTCCCAAAACTCATTCATGGGAGTTTCCGAAATTATTTCACGGGCTATTTCACACTGGATTTTATCCGGTTGTAATCTAATTAGTTTCTTAAATTCTTTTAATTCATTATCAAGTGATCTATGATCGGTATCAATTTCTTCATAATAGTCTACAAAACCCTTTAGCCATTCATGGGGGGATGCACCGACAAATGGTGGTGGTTGCCCGTGATCACCGCACATGACGACTTTTGTATTTTTTAATAACAACCACTCAAGAAATATTTTTAAGACATCTTCTGACACTGTGTCTATTTCATCCCAAATGATAATTTCAGGAATAAATTTCTCTCCCATGCGTTCAGGAGTCCATTTATCTCCCTTCCATCTAAAGAAACTATGATAAGTGCAGGCATTTACATCTCTCTGTATCATTTCTCTTGCAAGTCTGTGAGTCGGTGTTAGTACAATCATGTTTGGATTGGAAACACGAAATAACTCAATTGCCCGGGTTGTTTTTCCTGACCCCCCACATCCGTTTAAATAAACTGTTTTATATCTACAGATTGGATCAGAAATCGGTGGTGCACTAGAAAATTCTGAACACTGATTGCTTTCTAAGTAATTATTTTCAATGGTAACATCTGCTGATGGAATATAATCATGAAGCATTTCCTTCTTAATTCTCCATGACCCCCAATTCTCGTTGCCAGTAGCCTTAAAATCAGCCATTTTGCTATTTATGTAAAATGAGTCAGTCGCAACTGCGGTGGTAGGAAATCTATTGATCATTGAAAATAAATTAATAGAAGCATAACCAAGCATAGAAGCTCTCAAATGTGTGTACTGCGGATTGTATCCATCAGTGTAAGTAACAATTGTACCCAATTTGGTTCCATCGGACATAAATGCGTCCTTACGATTGACATATAGGCCCCTATTCGTTAAATCCGTGATTACAAAATCGTATTCAGCATTGTCTATAATCAATCGTGAAGAATATCTCGTATTATCATCTTTGCCACCTTGGGTAAATTTACCGATTATTCTTCGTCCAAGGTCTTTTGCTTCATTGTTTCTGATTTCAAATAACTGTTGGGACCAAT
This sequence comes from Unio delphinus, assembly GCA_029339505.1. Taxonomy (NCBI): domain Eukaryota; kingdom Metazoa; phylum Mollusca; class Bivalvia; order Unionida; family Unionidae; genus Unio; species Unio delphinus. The sequence goes on along the minus strand of JAQISU010000115.1, from coordinate 7,511,301 downwards.
CCATGATTTGTTGTTCACTGAAATTTGGAAACAGTTTTCGCTCTTCGCTAATTATTTTTTCTAGATCAGGTTGTGGTAACCAGACTGATTTCTGTGCTCGATAGGATATAATTGCTTCACTGACAATTAATGATTTTAACATCTTACAATCAAGCATATACCGTAATAACACTATTGGCATCCAGTGTTTTTCAGACATGTGTTTACCAATCCAAAGATAACTACACGGATGAAGTCCTTCAGCCATTTCAAATGATACTACACAAGCGAATCCGGTTAAATCGAAATGTGGCAGTGGTCCATTAATAGCAACACGGGTCATTTCGTGTGTAGGGTGTCCAAATCGTTTGAAATATTTTTCACACTCTCCATACCCAAGAAAACGTCCTGAATAACACGCAATCATATCAACTGAAATAACGGTATCAGCGGTGTATTTTGTGTTCCATAATCCTCCATGGCTGTATTCAAGACAGGACAATTTGACATCTGATAAGAACTCACTTCGGGTTGGTTTCCACGCGTTTTTCTTTCTAGCAAAATGTGCTGCAATGGATGGTACTGTAAAACAGTTTGCTAATAATTGATCGTTGTCTTCCTCCAGAGAAAACTCACTAGCTAGTTGTTTCATTTGATTATGCAGCTCTTCAGTACGGTATAATTCTCCGTTGGGCCTTACAAACTGATCAAATCTACATTCTTCGTCTGAAGTACTATGAAATAGCCACACTGACACAGGATCGTTTTTACTCAAATGGTAAATAGCATCAAATAATTTCTGCTCTGAAAAAAACTCTTCGGTTTGGGATAGATATTTTACGGTTCTATCCCGTGGGAATATTGTTACTGCAGATGACCACGCGTGTGCGTTATGATCAATAATTTCAATGGGAGCTCCCTGTGATTTATATTTCGATTCGTATAATACTTCTCCGGTGATTGTCCTTACCGATATTGGAAATCTTAATGATTTTTCTAATTTAGTTATATCCTGAATTGTTGCCCCATGCTCTTTTACCGTGAACTCCCACTCGGTTATTTTTTTTCGTCTTAGATCATTTAGTTTATTTCCCCGGGACGCATTTGTGAAGTGTTCTATTATTCTTGTTGCTACACAATTGAGCCCTGTCGAATATTTCATGGGTGCTAGTTTTGCAATATCAGGTTTGTCATTGAGTGGATATATCCCGTAAACAACTACTGTGACAGGATAAGATTTTTCGTAGTAGGGTTTATCAAGTCCAGTCAAAATTCCTGGTTTTGAATCCTGAGTCACAGTGACAGTTTTTTTGTCCTTAAGAATAGGCTCGTATTTGTCCCTAATGATCCATTTTCCATTATCACGGATAAGGAATTTTATTCGAAAAAAATTTCTTTCTTCCCCAACATTTGAGATTATCACTGCTGCTTTTTCATCATTCATGGTAGCGTCAACAACACCATCAATTCGAAATGTTGACCAACAATGAGCTGCCCCATCACGCTTGAATTCATTAAAACAGTCTCTGATTTTACTAATCAAGGTTCTATCAAGAATTTTATTCTTTGGTGTATCAGAAACTCTATCAAGATTGAATTGAACACTTTTCCAGGGCTTAATTTTCGATAATCTCTCGAACTCCTCCATACTATAATTAAAACAAGCATTTAAATGAAAGATTTAAGTATAATGAATCATTGCAAATGGCTTATGATTGGATCAGTGACACCGTGTAACAAATCATGCAGAAATGAATTCTGTTGGTATCATATGCAAAGCTTTCGTCGTGGAAGTCTTGGTCCGTTACCCTGTATTCGATGTGGAGTTGGGGTCAGGGGGAAGTCGCAATTATGTCTTAGGTGTGGCGGCAAACGATACAGGGAACTAAAACGCTATTATGATAAAAGAATAAAAAATACTGTCATTGACCCCAACGATGACAAAATCATAAAGACTCCTCAAGATTATATACAGAGACTTATAATTAAACCAAACAATGAATTAGAAAAATAGTGTTATTATACAAATGAACCAAGAATTCAGACCTCACCCCTGCTTGTTAATTATGAAGCATCCCGTAATGGTATTATCAGAACCCGCAGATTGAAGAATCCAGTTGGATTTGTGGTATTTGATGTTTAGTGCTGGGAAGAAAAAATATCTCTGTCACAGATTCGTCTTCGAGGTGTTTCATGGATTGATCAAGGATGGTTATGTTATTGATCATATTGATTCCGATTCTCAGAATAATTCTTTACCAAATCTACAGGCTATTTCAAAAGAGACAGGACAAAAAATTCGATTTTCGTATGTCTATAACACCAAGGGAGACAACTCTTAAATATAACCAATGGATATAACTAAGGGAGTTATCATTGTGATTTAGCGGCTGGGTATTGTTTTATAAGAAAAGAAATATTTTCTTTCTTTTTTAGTGTTTAAGTCAAATAATCTGTCTCATTTAAATACCGTGAAACACCATTAATAAGTAATTTAAGAAAATAAAATAACACCCTGTGGATTGCTGTATTAAGTTACCTTTATACTTTCTCCCTTAGATTGTGTTAACTTGTTTTATGGGTTATTGCGATTCAGCGGCTGGGCATTGTTTTGTAAGAAAAGAAATGTTTTCAAACAATTATATTCTTTTTTCTAGTGTTTAATGCAAATATTCAGTCTCCTTTAAGTACCGTGAAACACCATTACTAAGTAATTCAAGAAAATGAAATAACACACCCTGTGGATTGCTGTATTAAGTCGTGGATTGACGCTGCTGTATTAGTCACCTTATATACTAAATGAAAGGTTTAAAGCTGGGGCTTTCAAAGGCCAATCCGACCAGTAAAAAAATAACCCACGCCATTGACACGTGTGCGTGGTTGACTTTTCTCAATCATGCAACTGGGTTTAATTTCATGGGTTGCTTTGATTGGTCGGATTGGCCTTTGAAAATCAGCCCCGTCGTTTCATGTTTGTGATGTCTGTGCCGTCCCATCATCATTACATCATCATTGAATTATAATCCATCCTTAATTAAGTTAATTAAGTATATGTATACCTACAATCTGAGTGGAGATATATACGGTATTTGTGCTGTCCTTAATTAAGTTAATTAAGTATATGTATACCTACAATTTGCCACAACACTCGAGTGGAGATATATACGGTATTTGTGCTGTCCTTAATTAAGTATATGTTGTGACGTCACCCCAAGCATATCTTCTGGGCGGTCTAAGATGGCGTTTGCCACGTTAGGCCTCCCTTCCGGAGATGTATGTTTCGGGTTTCCTTTGGGCTTACTTGGATGTGAAGGCAACCAAGGAGTTCCAAAGATGTGTTGTCGTATATATGTAACCTCTAGGTCATTTCACGTAAACATACCCTCTTGTGATTCTAACCCGTTATTTGACGAGTTAGATTCACTCTTAGGGGAATATGTTTCCGGTGAATGTAAATATAAATGACCTAAAATAAATAACATCCATTAATGTAATTAGCTCTCCGTCACATTTGGGTAGCCCCGTATGGTGTTCAAAAATGAATTACCGGCCAAATAGGGTCAAATCGAGATCGAAGAAATCTCAGAAAAAAATGGAAATACTCAAAGAAAGAACCCTATGAGAGACACAGTGGCCTATATCAAGGGGGCCAAATGACTGATAACCGCTCATCATGGTTGTTATTTATTTTTGTCTGCATTTATATTTATATATACAGAATTAATTTTAAAAAATATATTTATATATACAGAATTAATTTTAAAAAATATATTTATATATACAGAATTAATTTTAAAAAAGATATTTATATATACAGAATTATTTTAAAAAATATATTTATATATACAGACTGAATTTTGAAAAATATATTGATATATACAGAATGAATTTTAAAAAAGATATTTATATATACAGACTGAATTTTAAAAAAGATATTTATATATACAGACTGAATTTTGAAAATATTAACGGCTCATTTATTTTTGAAAAATGAATTAGAAATATGTATTATCATATATGAATTCTGAAAATATGAATAGCATCATAGTTGAAATTGCAAAATTGAAAAATCAGGATATTAAATTGTCAGATGGGTTAAATCCTGATCAAATCAAGTCGGATTTTCAGGATATAGAATACGGAGCTAGCACTAACAAGTATATGTTACCAAAGAAATATGCACTCATCAAAAAAATTCAAAATTCTATTCGAGACTCTCTTGCATTTTCCAGTGAAGTAGGTGTGTTTGTTCCGTTATATACTATCGTGGAAGGAATACGAAAAGAATTGGGTAACGAATATGAATTGAAAAAGGAAGTTAATTCTAAAATTAGAAACTTACGAGCGTTAATTCAAGAAAATGAACTATTTTGATTGACCGACCCTCAAAAGATTTTGTCAGACAGTAAAATCTCCTTGAGATTTTCATTTTTTTTGTCATTTTTTGATTGAATCAGTGAAAATATTTCACATTGCGAAAATAAAATAGAATCCTAACAGCTTTGAAAGTTCTTTTAAGAACTTTTCCCTATGGAAAATCCAATGCAAAATCGACTACTTGACCCTACGAGGTTTTTTGATGAAAATCGATGAAAAATGACCAAACATCACTGAAAACAGGCAAAAATTGATGAAAAATGGCTAAAAATCATCAAAAATGAGTTTTAACAGCTTTTCCTTATGGAAAATCCCATGTAAAATCGACTACTTGACTGTAAAATCTCTTTGAGATTTTCAACTGAAAACCACCAAAATGGCACCAAAACTGTCAAAAACAGGCAAAATCAATGGATAAAAAATAAAAATATTTTACAGCAATAAAAAATTGGACCGTTAGGATGGAATCATCGATGGGAAAAATTGTTTTGCAATTGAAAAATGGTTTCTGATTTCAAATAATGGTCAATGAAGCATTAACGACCCGATTGGCTCGTGAGCGACTAGATGCAATTAAGAAATTTATACCAATTTGCGACTCTGTCAGGAATAAACTGCAAGAACGACAGAGTCTTCAGACTGATTTTGCTGCAGGATCTGAAGAGTTGTTTAAACCAATAACTACAACAACGAAACAGATAGTGTCAACAATCTCTGAGCAAGGAAAAAAACAAGAAGAGACTTTTCTCCCTGTGTTAGAAAAAATAGCAAAAAGAACTAAACAAACAAAAAAGTCTTTAGAAACGCTTCCAGTGGATATAGTAGCTACTTCACGGCAACAACAAAAAAAAAGAGCAAGTACTAGAAGAACTAGGTGCTATTGCAAGAAAACAAGAAGAGGAAGAAGACGTTACTATAGCAAAAATGTATTCACCGCAAACTATATTTGCAAACTATGCATACAACATAATTAAAAGTTTTAAAGATGACAATAATTTAATTAAATTTACCGTGCGGAATTTTGCACTCGATAAAAGAGAAATAGCTGTAAACAAAGGGTATAAAGAGTATATAAAAAACGACGAGAATTGGATAAAAAAAGTATACTTGGCAAACCGTGGTAGATTTAGAATCACAGAAGGTAACCGCAATGATTTTGAGAGTTTTAAAGACAAAGTATTGAGTAAAATAAATCAAATGAATATAGTAGTTAAAGAGGATGAAGAGGAGTCAACTGAAGATAAGTATTTAGGTAGCGGAATAGTTGAAAACACTAGCGTTACTTGTCCTGGTAACATTCTCAGTGATATATCACGGTTAGAAGTCCTCATCGGAGGGAAACGAGCCGGAAATAACTCACCGGAAATAATTAATGAAGCAGCTGATATCTGTAGACGATTATTTGCCGGTGGTATCATGGACATTAATGTATATCGAGAACTCATTGCTGAGTTAGTTGAAAATCACAAAGATGCCCATGGTTATTACAGCGATTGATCACTAATTAAAAAACTACTAGTTTTATAACAAGATGATTATACACTACAATCATGATAAACCAACCCCCGTCTATGTAGTTAATTCACGGTTTCCAGTTTATAGAGCATACTACGGAGATGGCCTCGGCAATATCATTTTAGGATTCTTTTCAAGAACGGCCCCAAAAGTGATGCCGTTAGCTAAACAACTAGGAATGAAAGCCATTGATGTTATTCGTGATAAGGGTATTAGTACTGTTGGAGATCTTGCCGGAAAAGCGTTTTCAACTGCGAAGGATAAAATAACATCATTAGTGAGACGAAAAAAGAAACCGTTACCGTCTACAGAAGAAATGCCTGCAAGTGTTAGTAAAATAATAAATACCGCAGTAGATGAAAAACTAGCGTCGATGGTAAATCAAGAGGACCAAAATAACATGACAGCAAACATGATAGCAGGAAGTGGCTTTAAAAAACCACGACGAAAACGCTAGCAATTTTCACGATGAAATGGAAAATCCGATTTAGACTCTGATAAATAGAATAAAATGTTCAAAAGGTCATCTGATCCAGCATTTGATATGGATGCCCCAGTGCGTAAAGATGATTCTGTACGCGATTTTCAATTTTATTCTTATCACGCAGTACAACCAGATCTCCGATCACGAATTGAACTTCAAGTTCATGATACCAGTAAATACTTTTTGCCTTGTGAAGCGTTTATTGAAGTAGAAGGAGAACTTGTAACAAATGATGCTGCACATAATGATCCTCCATATGACATTAGCCAAACTACCCGAGTTGGTTTTGTTAATAACGGTATCATGGCGTTATTTGAAAGCGCTAGATATCTCATTGATGGAAAAGAAATTGAATCCATTGACCGTGAAGTTGATGTGGCTACAACAATCATAGGGTTAGCAAGATATTCTGATGATTATACAAGATCAGCGGGTCCATCTATGATGTTTTCTAAGGATATTACTGATCACCCTGAACACAACCCGTATTCTAGAGTCAAGGCAACACAAGCTACCGCAGTTAATCCAGCACCAGCCGGATATACAAGACCAGCTGGTGATTTTGATGTCATAAATACTATTACTACTTACAATCTAGGATTTGCAACACGTGTAGCAACATTACAAGGACAGCGTCGACAATTTTCATGTGCAATTCCACTGCATCATATATTCGGATTCTGTAGAAACGTCCGAAAAGTTATTTATGGAGCTAAACACACAGTAGCGCTTGTACGAAAGGGTACTGATAATGATGCAATATGGCGTGATGCTGGTGTTCCTGATGGTAAAGTCGTTTTAACAAAACTATCATTGTGGATGCCAGTGTTAACTCCATCAATCACAGCAGAAGGAAAATTGTTATCATTTATGGACCAAGGAGGAAAGTCGTTATTGAGTTGGTTATCAGTGACTACGGATACTAAACAAGACAATGTTGATGGTACATTCACATGGCACCTGGCATCAAAACAAGGGATTTCAGCTCCACGTCATATATTTATTGCATTACAGAATAATGCACGAGTTGGTAATCAACAACGAAGTCATATGATATTTGATCAGTTAGGTGTTAATGAAGTCTCGCTGAGAATAAACGGACAGCAGGAACCATCTGAAGATGTGCAACTTGATTACGGTCAAAATCATATTGCACGTGTCTATCATAACCTGTTGTCATTTATGGCACGTGATCAAAATGTGGATACCGGTTTGCAAATATCACAATGGGATTTCAAAAGCCTCTATCCGATTTATTACTTTTCGCTGGAACATCTTGATTTAACAAGACAATCTGTCGTTGATATACACTTTAGAGCCCGTGTAACCCGTCCTGGTGGTGTTGCTAATTATAGAGCGGTTGCTGTCATTCTCAGTGATAAATCAATGCTACTTGAAGGTGTTGGTGGACGAATGAGATTTATTGATGCACCAGTGGAAAATCTTTGATTGAAAATCCGAAGGATTTTTCCATTAGAATCAATCTGTATTTGTATAATGTCATATAGTAATATCAATGTGTCATTGACACCTGGTCAGTTAAAAAAATTGCAATCAGAATCGGCTAAAAAATGTGGAACCACAATCACGTTGAAACCTAATCAAATGACTGGTGGTGCAAATAAACTATCGCTGACAACTCGTCAGGTGAAACATTTCAATGATGCTTTCAAGGATAAAAAAAGGTTCAGATTGCTCTTTCTGCGGCTGCTATTAAAAATATGATAAAATCAGGTGGTATATTTCCATTGTTATCTGCAATACCAGCATTGATTGCAGCAGCAGCCCCAGCGGTGGCTAAGGCAGCGGCGTTAGGAGCCGTTGGTACTGCAGCAGGAATGGCGTTGAAAAAGGCAGCTGGACAAGGATATAAAAAAAGGGACGATCCGTTCACGGATTGGGTCTAAGACTACCAGGAACCCCGCATTCGTGGTACAGCGGAAAGGGTCTAAGACTACCAGGGACCCCGTATTCATGGTACAGCGGGAGATCCGTTCACGGATCAGGCCTGAGACTACCAGGAACGGTTTATTAATTCAGAAATCTTCAATTTCCGAACCTATGGTTCCAATGTCCAATTTTGATTTAATGGATGCTGCTAAAAAACTAGTGATTAAAAATTTCAGAGGTGTTTTTATGAAAGATCAATTACCACATCAACCAAACAAAACTGAAACAGGTATTATTAATCTCGATAACAGCACCGGACCTGGAACTCACTGGGTTGCATACGCTATTGATCCACGTGGGATTGTCTATTTTGATTCATATGGATTAGCCCCACCAAAAGAGTTTATGCGTTACATAAAACAATTTCCAATGAAGACTTGGTATTCTACGCTACCAACACAACAAATCAATGACCCACCAATATGCGGCAGTGAAGTATTAAATGTCCTTGACGCTATTTCAGCATCTAGAAAATCACCACACATTGTCGTAAATGACTACACTAGTAATCGCTTTTTAGAGAGAGATATATAAAATATCATGATTGATATTTGGGGAAGACCTCTGAAACCCAAACCCGATGACACTGCAACTCCTGATTCTATCAAGGATATAAAAAAAAAATTAAAGATGAAATCGCTGAGACGTTGAATTTAGTAAATGTTGACCCGAACGAAATAGTTGTATTTCAAGACAAACAGGGTAAATTGAAATCTAGTAATATTTCTCTGGATGATATTTTGGTTAAACAACAAAACGCAATCGAGGATACTATCGCGTTATTTTCCGATCAGGGTAAATTGAAAACCAGTAATATTTCTCTGGATGATATTTTGGTTAAACAACAAAACGCAATCGAGGATACTATCGCGTTATTTTACGATCAGGGTAAACTCAAACCGGGCATACCCCTCTCGTCTATTACAGATAGAATAATTGATCTCGGCGATTCTCTGTTGGAACTAAAAACACTTCAATTTAAAACCGAAGAATACATAAAACAGTTTACCGCATTTCGTAGAAATATCATTGATAAATTTATTGGAACTACATTCGATAAAATTGAACTAAAACTCCCTGATATTAAAAAATCCATCGATGAGACGAAAAACTTCATCGAAGTCGTCAAAGGTGATTTTTCGAGGATGATAACAATCATTGAAAAAACAAAAATTCCTCATGAGAAAACCAACAACATAGTATATACAATCCAACACGGATCATTTGCGTGGACACCTACAAACAATAAATTAGATATCACTGCAACCGTTAAAGGTATTTATCGATTAACACTGGTGACACCATTGACTCAATTTAATATTTCATCGTCCAGTTCATCCGGGGTCAATAATACGATTTCAACGATCATCGACAAGGATACAACTGAAAAGTTCACTATAACAGCTACTGATAAAAATTTGATTAGGGTTTCAGCAACTTGGTATGTGGAATTCGTAGCGGATTTAAGTAAATCGTAATTAAAAACGATAGCGTATTTAAAATAAAAATGATTTCATCATCGCAATATCGCTATGATCAGGTCAGAGAGTATCAAACTAGACTCAAAACCTTGTCTGAGGAGTATGCAATGAAAATTAAAAAATACCGCAGGAGAATTACCGCAATTGATGTTACTGTGTACGCTGTGAGTGGTGTAATCACCGGAGCTGGTATTATACTGTCTTCAGTGACAATGATGGCTCCGATAGCTGTTCCAATTTGCATTTCTGCGGCAACAACAATCGCTGGAATAATTTCAATAATCACAAAAAAAATATCCTCATGCAGCCAACGGAAACTACAAGACTACATAATTCAATTTCATGTTGTGTCCACTGCATACTCGCAATTATCCTCATTGATATCGTCATCGCTCGATGATACAATTATATCAGAGAGTGAGTTTTCAGCGATGGTAGATATATATAATTCTGCGATGTCAAAATTAGAAATACAACATGAGTATAATAACAATGACAACACAGATGGAATTACTTCAACAAATAGTGGAGAACACGAACCCAGTACAAACAAGCATGATCTCAATAACCTCAACGAATCCAGAATTCAGTGTGAATTTCCCCTCTCCGGTCCCAGTGAAGGAGATAGCGCTAGCAAAATTACGAGTATACCACAGTTGGCCAAATATTAGGTCAAAATCATTTGGTGGTCAACAACCCAATAATTCACTGGTATTTGCAAATAAGAATAAACCAGACGGTACCCCAGACTGGAATGTTGTTTCCATACCAACCGGATCATACCAAATCGAACAAATCAATAATGAATTCGCGCGTAGAATAAAATCGATTACTGGAAAAGAATCAAAAATAGCTATAACGGTTCATGAGCCAACACTATCATCTGCCATTGAAATAAGCACAGAGGGTTACGTCGTAGATATCTATCAGAGTTCTATTAGAACCGTACTGGGATGGCCTGAAATCCCACCCGGGGGAAAAACCGTTGATTTACCAGAACCTCAAAAAACCGATTATATCACCGACAGAATAAAACCTGATAATCCAATAAAGAGTTATAAAGATCATAGATTTACTATAGAGTTTTTTAGTTTAGTATATCGACCAATTGGAGAAGAGGAGGAAATAAAGGAATATCATCATTTTTTTGTTAACGAACCTAAAATCATTGACAATTTCACAGCAATGAATAAAGATTTTTCATTGTTGTTAATATCCCTTAAATCCGGTACTCTCACTCGAGATGAATTTATCAGCGTTGTAGAAACATGTAACAAAATCATCAATGACATGGAAACATTTAACCTAAAAATTATTCAGGATATATTAGATCACAATAACCCCCAAACGAGAACAACATTTGCAACGAAGTATAATATACACGTCAAAGATATCCCCACATTCAAACTACCAGGATATAATATCTTAGAACTACAAAAATCTCTCAGTGATGCCATCGATGTCGGTTTCAAAATAATTCATGATACGTGGAAAAAAACAGCATCACCGGAAATAAAAATCCTCAAACATAATAATGACCCAGATGGTGGTGGCAGGCATATTGCTCCGTTCAATGTGAATATTTCAACGGTGATTGCGCTCAATTTAGTATGTGATGTGATCGAAGGAAGCTATCAAATAAATTTAGAACGATCAAATCAAGCTCAGCAAGGATATATTTTGTATTCATTTGCACCAATAGCTCCTCCAGGGTTTTTAATAATTGAGTCCCCGGTGAATCCAGTCTATATGCGATGTCATAATAATTCATTAACCAGAATTAATTTCAAACTCACTGACCAGTCTAATAATCTGATTGATGTACAAGAGGAGGTTTTACAAATTAGTCTATTTGTGAAATCCTGAAAGGATTTTCGTCGTAAAGACTTTCATCCTAAGGGGATTTTCGTCGTAGTAAGGACTTGATAAAATATTCGGTTAAAATCACCGTAAACCTTAGCAGCAGAGGGGGCGAGTCACAACATCATTGTGACATTTATGATTCATCAACGAAAACGCGAACAATCATAAGGGTCGGAGACTTATTTTTTCGCGAGAAGGGTCTATTCGTACCGTTTTAAGGGTATAATAAAAAATAACCAAAAAAAAAGTTGTCTGATTCGCCCCCTCTGCTGCTATATGCATTAGGAAATAGAAGAATGGGAAAAACCCAAGGTAAGTATAAGGAACATATATATATGTTTTTTTACTGTAAAGCGAGAATTGTCCTGAGTCATATTAATACTTTACCAAGATTTTGTTAAAGATAATGTGAACAAAACTTGTCTACGATCGCGACAATTAAAACTTTTTACGAGTGCTTGTAATTTCCGTCTGCACTTTTGAAAGGCTTTTTTACATACAGCACAGCAACAGTGAGGGTGAACAATCCTTTTTGATGGAACGTCATTTTTGAGAAAAAAAGCTTCCTACGATTTTTTTTTTTACAATGGTCGATAACGAAAAACCGAAGCCTCTAACTAACCGAGAGTTTCTCTAATTAGGTTAGTTTACTTTGTTACCTTATCCTGTCGTATTTTGTTTCTTCCAATTTTGTATGTGTGTTCTGTTTACCCATATGACGTATCTTGCGAGTCGCACCCTCTCTGCTGCTTTTTTGGTTTGAGTAATTAAATCATTATTATATATCAATAATATGACACTAGAGATGGAATCTTATACAGCTAGATTAGCATGAGAGCGACTAGAATCAATTAATAAATATCTTTCAGTCCGTGATTCTGACAGACAAAAATTACAAGAACGTCAGGAATCTCAGGTGGAGTTTGCAAGAAAAGTCACTGAAAGAGTTTCATAGGCTACTGAAGGTCATCGTCCAACGTTAGAATAAACTGCCACAGTGACTGGCAAAACTGCGAAATAAACTAAGAAAACAGAAAGACTTTTACTAGACTTTTGGGCTATATAGTTGCTGTTCTGCCTCATGGTAGAGAGGAAGGAATACTTAAATCAACTCCTGCTGAAATATTTGAAATCGGAAGAAAAGAAAAAGGAAAATAGAAGGACATAAAAAATGTTTAATTGGCTGACAAATTTAATAAAGGAGTTGTTGACGATATTAAAAATATTAAATTGAATCTATTAACTGATCTTGTAGCGAAAGGTTTTCTAAATAGAGGTTCAATTCCTAAACCTAATTATGTTAACGTAGATTTCCATAAATATAAAAAATGGTTGTATCGTATATATTTTAACATGTAACAGGTACGAGATAAAGATTTAGTATTTCGAAATTTCGATGATGAAGTAATTGTAAAATATGAGATAATGCTAGAACAATTGCAAGCTTAACAATTTTGACTTCAGGTTTTATTCTTGTAAAAGGTTATTGACCCACCCTCTCTGACTGTCAACGTATTTATCTATTGAGATGTCTCATTTTCTCTGCATATGATATCATAAAAACAGCGTATACAACATTCACAATACACGTAATAAATTCATCATCAGAAACTACTACTGGTGAATGTATCAAGCACCTTGTCTTGCCTTTACAGTTAGTACTGAAGATGACATGATAGTGATTATATCAGATGCTTTTTCTTGCCCTTACAGTCAACGTCATTACCGAAGATGAATGTTGATAACAGTATCAAGTACAATGCCTTGCCTTTACAATTAGCCGCCTCATTACTGAATATGAGAGTGATGATATATATATATATATATATATATATATATATATATATATATATATATATATATATATATATATATATATATATATATATATATATATATATATATATATACACAGACACTGTAGTACGTTTTAGCGGAGAAATATTTTGTTCAGGAGAAACTTCATTATAGGTATTTAAATACTCTATGCATTGATATTTTACAACTTAACTGTGTTTTATTTTACATATGTTGGACCTTCGTGTTTGTAAGTTAAATGTAATTCTTTTCGTTCATAAATAACACTAAACAAAGTGTTTACATTTCTCAAGTTTTTCGTTTTTCATGTCTGTCTGTATGTATGTATGTATGTATGTATGTATGTATGTATGTATGTATGTATGTATGTATGTCTGACTGACTGACTGACTTTATTTCCTCTTCAGAAGATATTTCATTTAGTAAATTTTTTGTTTTAAAGAAACGTTTGGGACATAGCTTGTCATTAAAGGACCTACAGTACACTATATATATAGCAAAGAACACGCAATTTGTAAACACATGAGTGAGAGAACTCGTTGCAAACGAGCTTTATACGCAACATAGATAAAGAGAGGAAAATAAAAGAATTTGAATTAGTTACATTCGACTGGAACGTTTTAAATGGATTATCATGTTCTCCCTCACTTAGAACACATGTGAATAATTTAACAGATAGAAATGAAATGGGTCAATATCCCTACTTTACTGCACAATCATAATATCAGATATCATTTTAAAGTTCAAATGCTCTTCTGTACATTGTGTCTATTCAATCAGCCACCATACACATGGATGCCTGCCATGATTGATCATGCATATAATCAAAGATGTCCACTTTCTTGCCCAAAATGATATGAAGTAATGTGTCATGTATGTATTGTGTGTGTGTGTGTGTGTGTGTGTGTGGTCAGTTTATATAGATGGTTTAGCAATTTTTTCAAGAAAATGAGTAACGTACCAAGCGCAGTGCAATCCAACAACAAATATGTCGATACCAAAGACAAAAATAGGTTAATACAGATATATCTCTTTAAAAAAATGTACATATTAGTTCATTTACAGGCATTAAAAAGTCTGACTAATTTATAAATCTGTAAAATAATAAAACTTACCAAGCTATGATAACCTAGAGGCTTACTTTTTAGTGCATGTTTATAATTTAAATTCACTGCATTTTTCATTCGAGTTTTATGCAGTCAACATATTAATGAAAATAACAATATGAGATAGAATTACAACATGTTATTATCTTTGACTATAAAAAGCAGCATTTCATTACAATAAATTATAAACTCTAGAAGTAATTTTCACATGAGAAGAACCTGAATATATAAGGCCTTTGTCAGTGTATGCACTATCATCCGTGGATTTGACCAATATACTTAATGGAATGGTGTTTCTAATTCTAACACTTTTAGTCACACATGTCATACATTTCAACAACATCACAGTTCCAGTATGTTACAAAGAATCTGTCCATGTCTCTGTAAAATTTTATTGTGAGTGGTCCCTTCTTTTCTTCCTTCTTTGTTATCAGTGCCTTGATCAGCTTGCCGTCCGTTGATATCTGTTGGACATTGAACGAACTGCAACCACACAGGAAAATGTTACCCTCTCTGTCAGTATCAATGCCTCGTGGTAATTTCATGTCCTGATCGGTGTAAGTAAACAAGACATTCCAGAATGTGTTGTAGGCAACCATTTTATTCCCATCATCATATGATATGTATATGACTGTTTCAGATTTATTTATTTTGACATAACGTGGAGATAATAGTTTCTGACTTTGATAATTGTCCGGTCGGAAAGTTCTGATCTCTGTTCCATTTATATCTAATATCAGGATACTATGTTCGTCACTTCCTGTAGTGATCACTAATTGATCCTTAATCACTGCTATACCCCAACACTGGAGGCTTGTTTTGATCTCTCTGACTCTGTGCATCTTTTCATCTATGCCAAAGACAAGAATGGTCTTTTCTACGGGTAAAGTCACGGCCATGTTGTTGTCAGGTAGGATGCAAGCATTAAATGGAATGCCTTTGAGTTTCATACTCTCTTGCAACTGAAAAGTTTCTCCATACACTTTAATTTTCTCATTCTTGAAATCGACAAAAATATGCTTCGCTCTTTGAAGTGTCAGAACATCCGTTATGTGACATGGTGATGTATCATCCGATAGTTTCACATTGAACTCAGATACTTTCACAGCTTTTCTGTCCTTTAACGGCGTTCCACTCAATCCACTAACAGTCTCCGCTTTCGGTTGCGATGGCGTTACTACAGGACATAGGGGTAGTTTTGTTTTAGATCGGGTCACCGTTATTTGTCCAAATGTATTTAAGCCATTAATCAAATCCTGTAGTCTTTTATTAACGTCTAACCCAATTTTGATATATTTCAATTCTTCTTGATACTCCGATATAGCTTTAAAATATCTGTTTTGATTCTTCTCCATGTTGTGGAGCATTATGACCTTCTGGACCTCTGACCCGTGGGTCATCACAAGGTCAAGTTGAGCCAGGTCACTGCCAATCGCAGAACTCAAACTCTGTCCCCTGGCCTCTTGATTATGTAGGGTCAGATCTTCAGCTTTATGATTTCCTTCAACAGAAGCAATTAAATCATCCTCGAGTATCTGTAGTTTGGCATTTACTTCTGCTCTGAGACTCCGGATTTGCTGTAAAATGGCAGATTTGTCATTTTGAATATCATCGGCGTTTTCTTTTATCTTGCTTGTTATTTGTTTCATGTGCTCTCCGATATTACGTATGTTGGTCTCCAAATATTTTGCTTTTGCTTTCGCATCAAAAGTCTTTATCATGTCATCAATCGGAATGACTCTTTCGCATTTTCTATGTTCAAGAAATCCACATGTATTACAACAAAGGGAACTGTGATCCATACAATAGAATTCGATGCTTTTATTGAGATGTTTAAGACATTTTTCTATGGCGGATAGGCTGGGAATCCTAATACTAGTGTCATAGTCTGTGCTCAAATCGATAACATCGTGTGAAACACGTGACAGGGTTTCATTATGGTGTTCTTTACATAATGTGCACAGGAATTTTTTTACAGTCCTTACAAAATGATTTTGCTGTCGTTTCTCTATTCCACGTGAGACAAATATCACAGGATTTCTCACCAAACGTTTCCACTGCTATATCCAATACAGATGAAACAATGCTGTTTACTGGAAATAACTCTGCCCACTGGTCGATACTCGCTGTGGTATCAGGTAATGTTGTGTCCGCCCTGCATACCGGGCAAGGAAAACATGCCTGAGGAGTCCCCCTGTTGATTACCTTACTGTTAATATGTGACTGAAGACACAAATTACAATAGGTATGTCCGCATGGCAGAACTTTCGGTCTTCTAAGCGTCTCTAGGCAAATGGGACATTGTAAGACTTGAGCAAATCGTCCCTCTGTCGGTGAAGTAGTCGCCATTTCGTTCCAGTTTATTCACGACCTAAATTATTTTAAGGTAAAGATATGAGGGTTTCTTCCAGGTATTATCTAGTTTAAGTGATGTCATAATGCTATAAATAGCTCATGCAAATATATTCATCTAACCATGCTTATTTAGTGCCAGCGGTAAGGTAAACAAAAGGGTATTTATATTACGTGTCATTCTGCGGTAATAATATGAAGAAGAAAAAAAAAACAAAGTATTTTCATCTCTCAAAATATGTGAAATCTATCTTATAAGCTCTCGTTCCTTTCCAGTGCTATTTCCTTATATATATATATATATATATATATATATATATATATATATATATATATATATATATATATATATATATATATATATATATATATGTGTGTGTGTGTGTGTGTGTGTGTGTGTGTGTGCTGGGACATCGGTGTGAATGCACACTAACATACCGGGGACACACCTCGAAACGGGGACGTCCCCGTTTTGTAATAGATGCTAATATGGACTGCCATGATCTTACTGAGTGATAAAAACCTGATATATATACGCCTGCGGACGAGAGAGAGAGAGAGAGAGAGAGAGAGAGAGAGAGAGAGAGAGAGAGAGAGAGCATTATAAATATTTTTAATCTGGTTTTCTTTAAGACTTTCATACAGGAACCTGCAATCTTACCTTTCAATGTTCAATGCAATCCATGAAAAACGTATTCCATGAAAATGTCATTGAAATACAGGAAAACAAGTATTTCATGAAATACAGGAAAAAAGTATTCCATGAAATTCATAAAAAAAAGTATTCCGTGAAATCTATGAAAGTAAGTACACCATGAAATCCATGAAAATAAGTATTCTATGAAATGCAGGAACATAAGTATTCTATGAAATACTGGAAAATAATTATTCTTTGAAATACAGGAAAATAAGTATTCTTTGAAATACAAGAAAATAAGTATTCCATGAAATCCATGAAAATAAGTATTCCATGAAATCCATGAAAAAAAGTATTCATGATATCTATGAAAATAAGTATTCCATGATATCTATGAAAATAAGTATTCCATGATATCCATGAAAATAAGTATTCCATCATATCTATGAAAATAAGTATTCCATGAAAAAGAGGAAAACAAGTATTCCATGAAATGCTGGGGGGAAAAGTATTCAATGAACTGCAGGAAAATAAGTGTACCATGAAATCCATGAAAATAAGTATTCCATGAAATCCATGAAAATAAGTATTCTATGAAATCCATGAAAATAAGATTTAATGAAATTCATGAAAATAAAATTTAATGAAATTCATGATTAGATCTTCAATTAGATTTTTCACTGTTGCAGTTTGTTTTGCCAACACTGAACTACGCAATTAAAATGATTGCACAATGCGAGGAAATAAGCCATCTTTCTTTGGGGTTGGGATGGGGTGCTCTTGAATCTTTTTAGGCGTCGGTTGTATGCTGGCTTGTTGTAACAGCGCAAAAAACATTTCTCCATCATTGACTGCACACAATAGACCAAAACGGCTGCAATAACTTACAGTAATAGCATTAATCAGATGTTGTGAGCTAGTTGACAGTTCTCGCAGTTACATCTTCTGTAAAACCCAAGTATGCTGAAGTAAGGTAGTAAACCCCTGCGGACGAAATTGCCTGATAATGGGAACATTTCCCTTTCTAAAGAAGGTACCGTGCAAAGTTCATGGTTGACTAAATTGGCAGCAATATTTCAAACCACGATGAGACAAATGAACCAATAACTAAGTGCCTTTGAACGATGGGTCTCAAACCACATGGGCTTATTATGTTGTTTACAATTGACCTGGCAAGCATGTACTATTTAACTACAAGGGAGGACACTTCTCAACTTTCTCGCGTGAACCTTTTAAGAATAATCGCTATTCTTTCAAGCTACATTTCGCGTTGCGTAATAAATTTGGTACCGATGTTTAGCTCAGGCATTCGACTTTGCATGCATTTCAAAGTTTGGCTTACTATCATATCTTTAATGAATGCCAGACCAGAGGCGTAGCGAGGGGTGGGTGGGTACATATGTCCCCGGGCGCCAAGGTACAGGGGCGCCAAAAGGAGGCTTGCAACGTTACATTATAATAAGAAAACAAGGGTAATAAATCTCACAAGATGGCTGGGGCGCCAATTTTATAGTTTGTCCACGGGCGCAAAATATCATCGCTACGCCTCTGTGCCAGACCATGTTCAACGCTACTGCTCGAAATGGCCGTGATCCCGCTTAATACGCAAGGGGAGATCTTACTGAACGGAACACTGTCATCTCATTGGTTAAAAGATGGTGACGTTTGTAGTTGGCCAATGAGAAGGTAGTATTCCATTCACGTTTCTCTTTCATATTTACTCACCGTCTTAGTTTTTATTGTTATTGGTTTGGGGGGGGGGGGAGGGGCTGGTGAGTTTCGCATTTTGTGTGTGTGTGTGTGTGTGTGTGTGTGTGTGTGTGATATATTAATGCTTATGGCCCTTGAAGACATTAATCTGGCACTGCAGTCTCCATACCGATTTTAGAAACAAAAGACAGGAAGGGTACAAAAGTGTACAAAACTAGCTCATTTCATTAATTGATTTACAATTTCTAACTCTACTGTCACCAAACACTCATCTTCTTCACGTTTTAAACCAAAGTTCTAAAGGTACGCGAGGAATCTGCTTTCTACCATTTTCAATGAAGTATCCTTCTTATCCAATGTATACAGTGTCTAAATCTAACAGTTCCAATAATGTCAGAAAAATACTAGGGTAGGGGTGGGGTGGACTTGTAGTAATTTTGTTCTATGGATATAGGTCAAAACTTATTTAGAAGTGAAATCCCCTACATGCGAGTTACCATAGGTGTGTGAGTTTGCGAAATCTATTGTCAAACGAGCTATTGATACATTTTCATGGCCTTGCAAACATGCATTCAAGATTTATAACACACTCAAAAGCATATAGCGACAGATGTGTTCTTGAAATCAAGAAGGTATGTTTGCTTTCTCTGGCTTTTGTTTGTTTTGTATTTTTTTAAGGCGGGTGGATCCAAGGAATCATATTTTTCATGACCTGAGTCAACAAGACTGTCGTTTTGCAGGTTTTGCACTAACGATGATTTGATGCGCTTTCCAAAAGTTTTCGACTTTCTGACACACAAACATATATACTGTTAATGCTTATTACTTTTTAAAAGTATGTATGTATGTATGCATGTATGTATGTATGTATGTATGTATGTATGTATGTATGTATGTATGTATGTATGTATGTGTGTGTGTGTGTGTGTGTGTGTGTGTGTGTGTGTGTGTGTGTATTGTGGGTGTTTGTGTGTGTGTGTGCGTATGTATGTACAGTAATTGTTGTTGTCATTATTATTATTATTATTATTATTATTATTATTATTTAATTTGCTTGTTGTTTGTTCGTTGTATTTTAATTCATTTATTTATTTCATTAATTCAACATTGTATGTTGAACTTGACCTTGTCCAAAACTGACTTAATTTCTGCATGACCCGAATTGACTTTTATTACATTTTATTCTGTGTAAACATTTTATATAGCTTGATTATTCTCTATGTGTATGGGTTTAAAATCAGAATTTTTATTAATAAATTAAATATGTTCATTTGGTTCCAGGTCCATATTTTGGAATTTCCTTAGTATCTTTTTCATACTAGGCAATGGTAGAAAAAAAGGCAGCGTGAGTCAATGAATAAAAGAGAATAACCACACTGGCCACGGATGAACAACCTCTAAATTTGATGATAGTTTATTTCAGGATTGTCTGTTGCCTTTCCGGTTGAACAAAAGTAGCAAATGGGGAATATTTAGGGACAATGGGAAAATACATAACAGATCCACCCCACTCCCACCCCCGGCTATTTGGAGACAAGGTTTCACAAATCACCCTGGGGCTGTTTAGGGACAAGGGGATAAGGGAAAGTGGAGTGGTTTGTATAAGGACAATAGGGATGGAACAGTTGTGGTGACGTCACGGTACTGAAGATTGGTAACAATGTTTCAACAATGTTGCAACAATGGTAGGAACAGGTGTGCACTGGGTGGACATCAGTGGGGAGTAGAAATATACTTCAAATATACATAGAGTGATAGAACACGCAATACTATACAGGGACAAACAATTCCCATTCTTTTGTTTCTGGAGGCAAAGAAAGCAAATCTTTTTGAGACATATGAGTGACCATAAAAAGGGCTTTTCGGTTCTTCTTCTATTCTCTCCAGTTCTTCCACCAGCTCCTCACTTTTCCAATGATTTCTTTCTTCTTCTTCTTATTTTCATCAACTGGAATCCAGTCAGGATGTCCCTTGGCTCTCAACGTTTCTTGAACTTTTATTCAACTCTTATTATGTCATCAAATGATAAACACAAACTATAGAATTTTAATCAGACGATTCATAATGTCCATTTATTCTTAATGAAACTTCGGTAACTCCAAGGCTTTCCAAAATCATTTAACTTTCTTCTTGAGTGCGTACTCGTTCAGTATTTTGAAGGGCAATTAAAATATGCCGTGTTGAAGAAACACCTTGTGTTGCTATATGCCAGGTCAGTTTACCATAAATAGTACTTTGAACTCTTATCTGTTGTTTCCGTTAACCACGATAATGATGATTTATATAGCCTTGATCCATAACAGAGAGTAAGTTTGGTGCTTCAGCAATTTTTGGAGTCTTTACTGGCATTCACAACGAGAGTTTTGTTAGTATTACTTTTCCATCTGCAACCCGCCAGATTGCATCTTTGTCATCACCTTTTCGTACAAATACAACTGTATGCATAGCACCGAAAATGACCTTTCTAACAGTTCTGCAAAATCCAAAACTATGAGACAGTGGAATTGCGCATGAAAATCTTTTATTATTGCCCTTTAAACTACGTGTTGCAAATCCTAACTTGTGATTTTGATTGGGATTAATCATTACCGCTTGTACATCAGCATCAGTATTGTTTACATGGTCTCTTTGTCGTCCTAGGACAAACTGTCTGTTTCCAGGAAAGTCATTAACGTCTTTAGCGAACATCATTGACGTATCATCTGATCTTGTAAACTCGTCCGAGTATCTTGCTATGCTAGTTATCGTATTAGCAACATCAAGATTTTTGTTAATCAATTCAATATTGATTCCATCAATCATATATATAGCGCTATAATACATCATACCATTGTTAACAAAAGTAACTCTAGCATCAGCGGCATATGGCGTATGAGCAGCAACGTTTGCTACAAGTTAGCCATCTACTTCAATAAACGTTTAAACTGGTAAAAAATATCTAGTAGTATCTTAAACTTGCATTTCAATTCTTCCACGCTGATCTATTTATCGTGCATCGTAAGAACAATCACGTACAGCGTCATCGTTGAAAACTGGTGTGACTATATCAAATGCTGAGTCAGACATACGTTTGAACATTTTATTATAATTATTATCGTCTAACAACATGACCACTCCCGGCTATTAAATATGCAGTTAAATTTCTTTGTGCTTCATCAGAAAATTATGTTATTGTTTTATTTGAAGCTTGATTTATTATTTTACTAACATTTACAGGCATTACTTCAGTGTTGGGTAATTTTATTTGCTGTGGTTTTCGTCGTATTACTCGTACTAATCTATCCTATATGCTTTATTGGCAACATCACCCATAACAGCAAGAGCTTTAGCACGAACAACGTCGTAGCCCAAGTGATTTCTACCAAATCATTGACAGGGGCAAGTCCAGAAGTCGGCCTTGACTTTGGCAAAGCCTTAAGGCAGTTAATTCTCATTGCTTTTCGTTCCTGAGAAATTTCTTTTAAAAAAAAACAACAATAAAACTAAAAACACCAATCGTTACTTTATAGGGTTATCCGCATATCTTGTATGTATGTATGTATGTATGTATGTATGTATGTATGTATGTATGTATGTATGTATGTGTGTGTGTGTGTGTGTGTGTGTGTGTGTGTGTGTGTGTGTGTGTGTGTTTATCGGCAATGCAGTACAATCTTTGCTATACAGTGCCGTACAAACAAAATCTAAGGAGCAGCTAGCTAAAAATGTTACAACCCATCACCCCAAGATATTACGAAACAAGGGATCAAATGTGTACAAAACAGAGATGTAGGCAAAAGGAGTGAAATCCTTAAAGGGGTGAAATCCTTAAAGGGGAGAAATTCTTAAAATGCATGATTAATTGTGTATAAACGGCACTTTTTGAAAAGAAAAGTCCAAAATGTTGGTCAGAACATACGACTAACAAAGTGGTTAACAAAGTTTTTATGCACAAATAAAATTATATACAAAACTGATGGTATAAAAGTGTTTCGATACAAATTATGTGTAGTTGGTTTATATTTGTTCATTTAATTTAAATGTACAACTTATTTAACTTAGAGATAAGAATTATTTGTTCAAATAACACAATTATATACATTTGTCATGTAATTATTATCGCCTGACCTAAATTTTGTACACAATGCAAGCAATGTACAAAATTATATTATATAAAGTTTCAAAAGAATTTTTAAAAATCACTTATCTGTATACATAATAAATGTTATAGAGACTGCTGAAATATGTAGAATAATTACATAAATACTCTGACGAAAATCTCTAAGTTAGGTTTTAACGAATTTGACTTTTTATAATTTCTATATAGAAATAATTACAGAATCAAATCGTGGGTATCATGGCAAGCATATAAGGTGAACAAGACTGCACAAGGTTGGAATGGATTAGGGATCAATTTGAGGTAGAGGTTAGCTTTTCTCACTCTTTAGTGTTTTATCTCAGTTTTGTTTGTATAAGTTTGTTGATTTACAATGGGAAATTAAGCAAATGACACGCCAATCCCCGCCTCCTGTCCACGCGCTTCCAAAATAGCCATGGGAGGAGGGTATGGTCAGACCCAGGGGGCTAAGTGTTGACAAGCAGTACAGGATTATTTGTCTTGTCAAGTCCCGGAAGTGTATATATGGTTATTGGTCGGAGATATTAGTAATGTCTAAACCATGACCCAGGGCTAAGTCCCATGATCCAGGGACATGACACAGAGTCAGATGAATATATTATTGTATCTCCCTATCCCATTAAATCTATTTATAGTTATAGGGTGGGATCTTAACACAATCTAAGTTATGGCCCAGCGGCAAGTCCCCTACCTCAGACTCATGATCCTAGATTCGCCGTGAGTGTAGTCAGTTGTATCTGTGTTGATACCGTAGAACTTGTGACAATCCCCTATCCGTCGTGATTTTATGTCCGTTGTATATGTGTTGATACCGTAGACCTTGTGATAATCCAAGTTGAGAATAAAACACAAATCTTATTTTAGAAACAAAATAGAAATCTATAATTTTAAAATATGAGGTACATTGGGCCAACCCCTATTTCTGGTTAATAAACAAAATGGTTTTCTCAAGTCATTCTCTTCATCTTGCATTAAAATTCTCAAATTCTGTTTTCGGTAATTTAAAATTTGTTGTGAGGAAGGTTTCATAGTCTTATTACATTAGGATCATAGCTAGTTTGGCCTTTAAATTTGTGGTTTATCCCTTTTATGAAATCCACAAAATTTTGTTTCCAATGAAAAACGTTTAATTAACAGCATGTATGGGTCTTAATTCAAGTATTCACAGAGTGACTATCTGCAATAAAGGAATTGAGGGCACACACAGGAACTAAGCGATATTATACTGTGCAATTTGATGTGTGTTTGTGTGTCTTTTCCTTTAGTTCCTGTTTCTTTTATTTTGAGGTATCTTTTACATCTATTTCGTTGTCACGGAGTGGATAATATTTTGTCTTCGTCCATTAAATGGCATAGGCGTACGTTTATAATCAAATTAACAAAATAATCAGATTTTGTGTAATAGTAGACAGTTCTCAGAGTTGCGTCCCCTAGACCACTAAAATCAGCTTGCAGTGGAGTTAACTCCTGTAGCCAAAAATGACAATAAAATCGAATAATATCCCCTACAATATAAGCCACCAAACAAAAATTCTTTGTTGACTAAAATGGTCACAATCGATTTAAAAGGAAGTACATTTCAATTTCATTTCATTTGATTTTGAAAATGTCCGGAACCTTGCAAGACAAAATTCAATTTTTTTCCTTCTTCTTTTAAACGAATGAATAACAAAAGCTACGAAAACGATATTTTGACTAGACCAGTGGCCACGGTAACGTGGTTGCTAGATTGTGTGATTGATCAATCAAACAACTGTCTTACATTGAGACAAATACTGTCTTACATAGAGACTAACTAACAACTGTCTTACATTCAAACAACTCTCTTACATTAAGACAAACAACTGTCTTACATTCAAAAAACTGTCTTACATCGAGACAAACAACTGTCCTACTTTCAAATAAATAAGCGTCCAACTCAGAATTTTACTGCATCAGCCTTTCATGGCCCTTTGTAAGTATACACTTAAAGTTCTACCAATCGATTTGAAATGTAACAGGATTGTTTTATTCTAAGATTTTGTATTTTGTATTTTCTTTCTTTCTTTCTTTCTTTCTTTCTTTCTTTCTTTCTTTCTTTCTCTCTCTCTCTCTCTCTCTCTCTCTCTCTCTCTCTCTCTCTCTCTCTCTCTCTCTCTCTCTCATTGCAATTTTAAGAAAACTGTTTTTAACAGTTGCAAATATATTATGTTTGTCATGAGCTATAAATAAATATATTTACAAGCGTTACCGGTAAGCTGATATTCAAGGTGACCTGACCTAGTTTTTGATAATACCAGACAGAACATAACATTAAGCTGAAAACGGAACACTACTTTAAATGGCCTTTAAAAAAAAAATCCAGAAGCGTTTAAATATTTCTTTACTGTGATTGCACATCTAGTTCTGTATCCAAAACTCGATACTCAAGTAGATTAGGAAGGTGGTCTGATATAGTAATTTGAATCACCATGGAAGGGTAATCTTAAAAGAAACTGAACGCATCACACCAACTTGGACATTTATTTATTTATTTAATTATTTTTTTTACGTCGGTCCAAATTCATTCAAATTACACTCATCAAATACTAATCATGCGGGTGTCCCAAAATGTTGCGCTGTTTAGTTCCTATTTATTGCTTTGTCTTTGTGTTTATAAATCTCAGACTGAGATCAGGAAACTATGTTGTCATGGACGCATGATCTGCACATGCCTTTGGTGAATATCATATTGATATATTTTATGTTTTGTTTTCCACACTAATGTTGAGTATTTGTTTTTATAGTAAATAAGGAATTAAGTCTATATCTGACGGAACCACATTTGAATTATCAAAACGATCTATCTTAAAATAAAGATGCTGAAGATTAATCTGCATTTGAACTGCTGAATTTGGATGTTTTTCTTCTAAAGATGATGGAAACGTGTACAATTAAATGTCTCGTGTTAGAAATGTTTTAATTCTATCGATTTTGTATTTGTCGAAAATATATGTTGTAACGATATTTTGGAATTATATTAAATATACTCTACATGCAGTCTGCTTTCCGTGATCTGCTGTTTAAGTGCGTGAAAATTGTGTTAGTCATTGTTCTGGATATCCGGGTTTGGGGGGTGGGGGTGAGAAGAATATTAAATTGACTTAATTTGAAAATATAGTGTCAAACCCTGGCGCGAGTCCCGCTGGAAGTCATATGTTTTCTCAAAATTTCCAAAGACTTCCATACAATTTGAGTTGTAAATTGGAACGTCAGACGTGTCTGTCTTTATATACTAAATTTTACTCTAATCAATTCAAGACCACAGTTAAAACAACTTCCCCCAAAAGACCATTAACCGCACCTTTGCATGGTTTTTCTTCACCATCCTCAGATTTCCGTACCGCCGGTTATGCCACATAAAATACACTAGTATCTCCTTTCCCACTGGGAACTATTTAAATCCGCCACCCTAGGCCAGTCAAAGTACAGTTTTACCAGCGTATTACCCTAAACTAACTACGCCTATTTTCCACTATAGACACATAAACGGTATCTACCAAGTCCCTACTTATTGAATCCAGTGTATAATTTACTGGTTTTAAACCATAAACACTGCCATCTCAATCACAACACTATCATACACCACTAGATTTGAATATGGACTATGTTAATAAAGGGACAGTCATTCGGTTTGGACCTAAATTCACTACTAGCGAACCACGGCATCGTTTAAACTCATTAACCCTCGGCTCCGTGACGTTTGCTCCTACTAATTGGCTAATTATTTCGGGCTAGGAATATTTCCATGCCGCTGAATTCCAATAATCACACAAATAAATCTAAGAATTGCGTAAAATGGGGCGCTATCAAATGCGGATACTCCAAATTTATTACTATAGTTTCAAGTTTAAATATTTTGTTTTGGGTTAAAATAATTATTTATACGTGTACTACAACCGTTTGTCCGTAAGGAAATAAAGTCAGAAACAGATATTATTCAGTTTAAAAATTTTATTCGTCCATCGAATCGACTAGGATCTCTCTAGTCATCCGAGGGTTTGAGGGGATGGTTCTGTTCTATGTGAGCGCAGATGGCTGACGGACAAGCTTGTATGGAATGTTCCTTTGCATAAGGAACAGGAGATACGGGGGACATCTCCAGGAGGGTTGATGGCACGTGCTTTTCTGGCATGCCTCTTTAGCTCTGCAGCAGTTGTCTTGTTGGATTCGTACATATTGGAGCCTTTGTGTACAGATGAACGCCAAGTGACTCGATCGCTTGTTGTTTGCTCTCGTGGATCAGGGTGTATGTTAAATGCTTTTGAATGCAGCGTTCAGATTGTCTTTGAAACGTTTCTTCTGATCTCCGTAGGATTGTAGTCCCTGCTGTAGCTCATCATAGATTAGTCTCTTAGGCAGCCACTGGTCTGGTATGCGTATTACATCAGGATGGTGTGGATGCTGGGGAGACCTGCGTGGGCGAGTACCTCAGTGTCTGGAACCTTGTCCTGCCACTTAATGTTGAGGATTTTCCTGAGATATGTGGTGTGAAAGTGGCTATGCTTTCTCGCGTGGCGTTGGTACACTGTCCACGTTTCTCATGCGTAATGTAGTGTGAGGAGCACAACTGCCCTGTAGACCTTTAGTTTGATCTGGATGCTGATGCCTCTTCTATTCCAGACGTTGGAATACAATCTGCCGAAAGTTGCTCTGGCTCTGGCAATACGAAGGTTCACCTCGTCGTCAATTATTACGCTTTGTGACAGTGTGCTGCCAAGGTAGGTGATGTGGTTCATTACGTTGAGTTTTTGGACGTTAATGTTGATGTTGGGCTCCACATATGGCTTTCCAGGGGCCTGCTGATGCAGGACTCCAGTCTTATTGGTACTGATGGTGAGACCAAAGCTTGTGCATTAGCTGGAGAACTTGTCAAAGCTGCATTGCAGTTCGGCGACTGAGCCAGCATTGAGAGCGCAGTCATCAGCAAGAAAGAAATCCCTGATGGTGTATGTCATTGCTTGAAGCCTCCTGGGATTGAAGAGTTTTCTAACTGTTGGGTGCCTGAGGCCGACTCCAACCTCTCCGTCTTTGAAAGCATTAGTCAGCATGGCAGATAACAATAGACTGAACAGTGTCGGTGCCAAAACACAATCCCGCCTGACGCCATTGGTTACTAGGAATGACTCAGATGTCTCTCCATTGTCCTGGACTCGTGCCTGCAAGCCATTGTTGAAATGCTGCACCATGGATATAAATTTTCTTGGGTATCCGTACTTGGCCATTACCTTCCACAAGCCTTCTCTTCTGACAGTATCAAAGGCCTTTGTCAAGTCGACGTAGAGGGAGAAAAGGTCAGTGCTTTGCTCAAGACATTCCTCTTATAGCTGCATCGCATCAGCAGATGGTCCTACGTTCTTTTCTAAATTCACACTGGCTTTCTGTCAGTAGTCGTTGGGCAAGGTGTGTAGTGAGGCAGTTCAGTAGGATTCTGGCGGGTCAGTTTAATAATAGTAACCATGTGAATGTGTATGTAGTTTGGATTTATAACGCAGCTTTTCGCAACGATGTCTGCACTGTGACAGTTTATACTGATGTCTATCACTTGGGCATCATGCATGAATCATGATGTCTCACCCAATCACATTATCCTGACACCAAGCCGACCGTACTAACACTAACCAATTAATACTGAGCACCAATCAAGGCAGCTGTTAGTAGCATTTTTGTAACTCTTTGGTATCGCTTGGCAGGGGATCGAACCCACGATCTCCCGCATCCGAGACGGAAGCTCGAACCACATTATATTTTATATTATTATTATTATTATTATTATTATTATTATTATTATTATTATTATGCGCTTTCCTTCTTTCACATCCCGGTGATCTTTGTGTAGAATAAATGAGACTGAACTGATATGAACTGAACGCATGCATCTTCGATGTGCTGTCACGGATACAGGAGATGAGAGCTGATGAAGTGTCTATCACTGTATCGGAATCTTTGAGCCTGTCGTTGCCGGTTAATCTGTTCGCCAGATTTTGTTTCATGATGTTTCATTGTGCGGTTGATTAGTCTTATATCCGTTAATGTAGTACGTCTTTTCCAGGGATTCTCATTGATACCGGAAACATATGGAACCCATCATCCGGCAGTAAGATAGCCAAAGGTTCCGATACTCGAATCGATAAGAGGTCACTCTAGTGTCTCATAATTTTATAACTAAAATTGTGAGATATTAAATCAATACAAGTAATTCATTTAAAATAAATGGCATGCTACGTGACAACGAAGATGAATTTGATTTTCTCTTATTGGTCTGTATAAAATAATTTACAGGAAAACTTACGTTTAGAAGTAATTTGGAAAACTTTAATGTACACATTTATTAAATTGTTAACTTCTAGTACATGCAGTACAAAAGATACGCACTTTAGCTACATTTTTACGAGGCGTTTCAAATGTGATTATTATTACATTATTTTCTTTTATATAAAGATTGCTTTATTTGTCCATCCTGTTTTTTTTTTTGTTGATTACCATAAAGTCTGCATTGTGACTTTATACGCATAGCATTTGCTATGAAGTTTGTAAAAACACAAACAATATTGTCTAATCATTCGTCCCTGGAACAAGTGGGTTGGATTTTTTTTTTGTCCCTGTCTTCGTTGCACCTAACGAGTACACTTTTCCATCACAGTGCTGATCGTTTTGCAGAAGAACGTGCAAACACTTGATGAATGCTTGATACCAAAATGGGTAAAAACGCAGAGAAGAGTATGTTCTAATAAAGGCCCCTTACACGAACGAATATTAAGAGACAAGGTTTATAACTCGAGTAATTTGCACTTGATCTTTTAATGGTATATACTTCTAAAACTATCCTTTATCACTTGTGGTGTAAGGGGAGGGTGGACGAACATGGAGGAGTAGTACCTCTGGTTGGGGAAAGCAGTTGTACTCCCTTGGGAGTATCTAGTCCACCTATGGTCCCTACTTGGCGTTCAGAAGTCACCTGTGGCTCCAAGAAGCTGTAACATGCTCAGCGGTGAGTAAGGGATTGTCACTCATTGCACAGGAAGACTGGGCCAGGCGAACTGCGCGGAATAACTACCAGCTGGTCAACGGACAGGAACGCGCACATAGCAAAGCGTTGTAGAGCGCGAACAGCACGGCAAAACACGTATGACGCCTTGGTCACCCACCGCACCCAATCTCCATTCCAGCTGTCTTGAGTACGTCTTGCCACTGGAAGGTGTGGAGACTGGACGAGAGAATTATGATGACGCAGAGCAGCTCTCACTCACTTTAATATAATCCACGCGCAAGTAATTCATGTCATCGTCATCATCCGTGTCCACGTCCTGCGGTGATGGGTGAGATGCAATGTGGCAGCTGTAGATACACTGGCAGGATTAGTGGTGGACCTGCACGCATGCGGTTCAGTCCATAGGGTCGTCCTTCATTGACCTGAAGCAGAAATGGATCTTTGCAGCCATCTGAGCGACCAAGCAGACCTCTTTAGGATAGCGCTGCTTACCTACGTAGCTAAGAAATGGGATAGAACAGGGGCCCTAAACTAATCTGATTGAACTACTCCGTCCAGGGTACCACGGCTGGAAGGAATCCCATTCGTGCGCTCGAAACACAAAGAAAGCCCGAAAGGTTCCACTCACCCTTGTTGCGTGGAACACATATGCACTCTATTGGTGCAGAGGCTGACAGACGGGAGATAAAAACTGCCCTGAATGCCAAATACCTTGCTCGCTACAAGATTGAAATATTAGCCATGAATGAAACTCATATGGCCGACGAGGGCCAGTTAACTGAATTTGGAGCTGGATACACATTTTTTTGGAGTGGACGTGGCACCGATGAACGTCGCGAGTCTGGAGATGGCTTCGCCGTCAAGTCGAGTTTGGTGAATAAGCTACCCATCTTACCATCTTATCTTATCTTAATGATTTGCTAATAATGCTGGAGCTACAATTACATGGAAAAAAGCAAACTACATCTCATTAATGCTTATGCACCAACCATGTCCAACTCGGAAGAAGCCAAAGACAAGTTATAACAGGATCTGGAAGCTTTAATTGCTACGGTACTGTGAAGGGGCAAATGTATGGCGACCTAACAATAATACATTAGTTGAGACCAGATAACCGTTAATTAGATTTCTGGAAAACCGGCGCGAATCTATCGTCATACTGCCATGTTCTGAATATCCTTTCGAGGGGAGAATGCTATTCTTGATTAAGCATTTGTTTAGGCAGCAGCAGAAAGGGCTATTAGGGGCACGGTAAACGTTATTTTTATGCTAAAGCTGTGACAATTGAAAAATCGCAGAAACTATGTAACTATCAAACTACCAGGTTAAGCTGACCCCGAGTTTGGCGCCTCTGAGAAAGAAATTCCTTCGTAAAAACTGATGCCGAAATACACCGACAAACCGATTTGGATGGACGCTGAACGAAAAGGTAGTGTGACAATTCCATGTAATTTGTTGATGCCATATATAATGCTTTGCTGAATTTATTTGTATTGCATGGATTATTTCTAATATAATAGTATAATAATTTGCTTTATGAAGTATAACGGTGTTGAGTTTATGCATAGGAAGTCGTACATTAATCATTAGATACGTTTGACAAATTGTTTTAATTTGTTGTCGTGTCTGCATACAAATTAGGTTCTAAGAATTTAATCCATTGAATTTCTTAATATGATTACGAGAATTCGCGTAATTTTACTGAATTTAGAAGATTATGTAACATAATCGTTACCGAGTGGATGGTGGACTAAATGAACAACACAAACACAAGTGTGAAAGATGATGTAAATTTATGAAATAAATTATTAATGAAAAATAATGATGTATCAACACAATAACTCATGCGTTCAACCCACAATTACACTCACAACCATTCACAATACATGAATAAATTAAATATTAATACAAAATAAAACACAGATACAAGGGAATCTCTTGGACTATACACAGATCCAAGGAACATTTACAAAAGTTATATTAACGCAAGTATAAATTGCGATAAATAAATACAAACATCAAACAATACTATCGCACGTATGGATTGCGACAACTGGCACGAACATATACATGAATTTAATCAAGTTACTAACTTTTATTGAGATTCATGTAATCCCTTGAAATACTACTGTGTTTTGAAGTAACTATGTAAATATAACAATGTATTCAATTGTACTACAATTGCAACACACACATGTGTCTCGTCCCTGTATAACCGTACGATTCACCAACTGTTGAATCGCCGCCCAGTTTCCCCGAATACCTAGGGTTGACCAATACTTTTATCGACCGTTTGCCCTTTACGGATCCACCACAGTTATACGTACAGACAACATACAGCATCTACTAGAACCATCGGTCCCAAATACCTAGATGCTACCCCGGACGTTTACACCTCTAGACAGCTCCGACACTCAGACTTCTACATTTCCGGATATTTACACATCACGACAGATGTAGACGGACAAACAATCCGACAGACAGACAGTCAGATACCTCAATTTGATCTCACAATCAAATGGCTCAATTAATCACATTCAGCTACAATCAGATACGTTCAGAGACGTTCAGCTACAATCAGATACGTTCAGAGACGTTCAGCTACAATCAGCTACAATTTCAAAGACGTTCAGCTACAATCAGCAACAATTTCAAAGACGTTCAGCTACAATCAGCAACAATTTCGACTACAATAAAGAGACCAAACTAATAATAGTTTTTTCTAAAACAATCTACAACTTAGATTACACTATTGCATTTAAAGTCTAATAGTGACTAGTAATTCCAAATATTCCACGTTTAAATCTGCATTGTAATAAAGGCATCATTACATGAAATGATAAACTGAATAAAAATTCACAATAAAACGAAATATAAATTTAACACTCACCCCTTTGGCTGGAGATAGAATGACGAGCTATCTTTCCTGTGATAAGATACTTTTGGTCCCGTAATATTTATCAGAAATATTCTGCCTTATATATCCTCAAATAGGTGAGCAGAATTCACGGCAAAATTACCGTGCACCCCGTGAATCTAATGTTCCGGACTTCAAGTGATACGAAGTCAGGCACATGCAAATAGTTACACGCCGCTTACCTTGAAAAAGCACTTATTCACCCCAGGTAACGCATGTACGACGAAACAAAAAATGGCGAGATTAGTTTGTAATTCATGAAAAGAAAATTAAATTTTCGCCTAATTCTGTGACAATACCTCCCTCCTAAGAATACAAATGTACACATTTTTAAAACTAACACAGAATAGAAGAAAAATAACTATTGATGATATCTTACAACATTTACACTGGTTATACTACAATCTGGATTTTAATACTGGGCAAATTCATACAAATTTCCCATCATGCCCTACTCAAGTAGTCTGCGCCTATATTTTCAACTCCCCTTATTAACATTGTCGCTCTGTCTCTTGATATACAACTTAAGCATGTTAGCATGGAATGTCTTTAAATTACCGTCCATGTCAATTTTATAGTCCATGTCACCTTTTACCTCTTTAACTTCATAGGGACCTTTCCACTGGACTAGTAACTTATTTGAGCTCGTTGGAAGAAGCATTAGCACATGATCTCCTACAAGAAATTTCCTATTTCGCGCTCTGTGGTTATAACACTTGGCGTATCTACGCCCCGATTTAATTAATTCGTTACGTGCCATCTGGCATGTACTCTCTAGTTTATTTCGCAGATCTAACACGTACTGGTAAGTTGTTTTTATTTCCTCGTTCGCGACATCACCAGTCCATAGTTCGCGTAGTATCCGCATCGGGCCTCGAACTGTTCTTCCGTACAACAGTTCGAAGGGTGAAAACCCTAAACTTTCCTGCGGTACTTCACGGTACGCGAACAGAACAGCGTTTAAATAACGGTCCCAGTCTTGCGGACGTTCCGCGCACATCTTTCGTAGCATGCTTTTCAGGGTACCATTAAACTTCTCTACCAGTCCATTGCACATCGGATGGTATGGGGTAGTGTTTAGCTGTTTGATGGATAACAGCCTACTTATTTCACCCATGAGGTCAGAGGTGAATTGGGCACCACAATCAGTAAGGATTTTTTCTGGCACCCCTACCCTACTGAAGATATCAACTAATGCTTCAGCTACCCTTTCCGTTTCAATAGTTGGTAACGCTACGGCTTCGGGGTATCTGGTCGCGTATCAACCAGAGTAAATATATACCGATTCTTTCTTTCGGTAACTGGGTGTATTGGTCCTACAATATCTACTGCCACTCTTTTAAACGGTGTATCTATTAATGGCATCTGTCCTAAGGGCACCCTTGTGACCCTTCCCTTACATACGGTTTCTGACATACGTCGCACGACCTACAGAACTGTGTGACATCGCCATTAACACCAGGCCAGTAGAATTCAGCGACTACCCTGCCAGTGGTCTTAGCCTTACCTAGGTGTCCTGCCATGCTTGACTCATGCGCCACCCTAAGTACTTGAGATCTATATCTCTGGGGTACAACCACTTGCCAATACTTCTTACCCTCCCGAGCACTAAACTCCCTATGAATTAATCCGTTCTTGCGTACGAATCTCGAGCTACCCCCACCCTTGCAGTGTTTAATCGCGACGGACGTGATTTTCTCAATAATTGTCTTGATGTATTCATCACGTTCTTGCTCTTGTTTGAAATCATCACGCGAAATTCCTGAGATCGATTCAGGGACTATTAATTTATGAAACGCGGTTTTCTCTCGCCGTGTTTGCGCTCGCGTTTCGATTGCCTGGGCCAAAGGTATTTTAAAATCGGCCATGGTTGGAAGACGGGAACCTTCAACATTACCGATCGTCAGATCGTAAATAGGATTTTCCATACAAAGGGCATCAACAGTTCCCGTTAGGAAAGGTGTTTTTACCGTGATCCTTGCTACGGGAATGCGATCGATCGTCTGATCAAGTAACATACATGGGGACTCCCACGCGAGCATTTGGTTATCCTGCACGAGACTACGTTTGATCACTATGCCCGTGCAACCAGTGTCACGTAATACTATGACTTCTCGACCGTTGACAAACCCTCTCGCGGTTGGTACACGCGCTTCGGGAAAAAGACACGTGCCAAGCGAATGAATACATGGTTCTACCTGTACGATATTATCAGATATACCTTTACTTTGTATAGCAACTGCTACCTTATGTACAAGTCCCTATCTTTTAGGACAGTCTTTTTGAACATGACCCCATGCATTACACAAGTAACATTGCAGACGCTGAATACCTGGATTCCTAACTGACCTATTTGCCTCAGCTGACTTCACAAGCTCCCTAGGCATTGGTCTCGCAGACTGGTTTCCAGACTTACAATCTTTTGAAACCACGTTCTGGGTTCCCCCATGAGCTTCGGCAAAGAAATCAGCTTGCTTAGCCATATCTTTAACGTTTGTGAAGACTTTCTCTTTCAGAAATTGATCTAATTCTCGCCCAACTGTATTAAATAATTGATCTCTGAGCAAGAAATCAGTCAAGCCTTCAAATGTTTTCACCACTTTACCGCATTCAATCCACCGCTCAAAATAGTTCTCAATTCTAACGGTGAACTGACCAAAGGTTTCTCCCTTATCGGGCTTGCTATACCTGAACTTTTTACAAAAACCCTGTTCAGTGAGCTCGTACCTTTTGAGAAGTGCTTCCTTTAGGACGTCGTACTTAAACACATCGTCTCTAGGAAGTCGTGAGTATACATCCAGTGCTTTACCTTTTAATAGAGCACTAAGATGCAGTGTCCAGTCATTTTGACTCCACTTCTGGTTTTCGGCATACCGCTCAAACCGATGAAGATAACTATCCATGTTATCTTTTTCATCGTCAAAAGGAGGTAGTTTGGGGCATCTTAATTTGCTAAAGGTAGAATCGTGTTCTCTTCCAGCTGTTGCTAATTCTACCTTACGCTCATGATCCCGTTGCTTTGCTTTTTCTTCTAACCCTATTCGCCTTTCATCGGCTTCCCTTTCCCATTCTATCCTGTCCTTTTCGGCCTGCTTCTCTAATTGTATCTTTTCCCTTTCGGCCTGCTTCTCTAATTCTATCTTTTCCCTTTCGGCCTGCTTCTCTAATTCTATCTTTTCCCTTTGGGCCTGCTTCTCTAATTTTATCTTATCCTTCTCAAATTCTATCTTTTCCCTCTCAAAGGCCCATTTCCTTTCATCGGCTTCCCTTTCTAATTCCCGTTTCCTTTCTTCGGCCTCCCCCTTTTCCTTTTCTAATTCCCTTTCTAATTCCCTTGACCTTACCCTTTCTTCCTTTTCTAATTCCCTTGCCCTTACCCTTCCTTCCCTTTCCCGGGCTTGTTCTTCCTGAATAAATTTCCTTAGACTTTAACCTTCATACCCAAATTCTTTGCCTAAGGCAACCAAGTCCTTAAGGGATGACATGACAATTGTAATATGAATATATATATATACCACAGGCTGACCTTATCTTCCTGATGAAGGTAACCAAACCAATGCTTTAAATACGTTTATACTGGACACACGGACCTAGATAAACTAAACAAAAATAAACCCCAACTTGAGTATTAGAGCTGTTCCAGTAAAACATATAACCCCGGGGGGGGGGAGGAGGCACTTTCAAATTCAACCAACCCACAATAGAAGCAATTTTAAAAAATTATGATCCACCGTCTGCTGCATTTTAATAAAAAAAACTTCACCCCCTACAGAAGCATATTATTTTACCTAATTTCTAGCTAGTGGTTAGAGGGTGGTAGAAGTGATTTTAATTTTGGGTTGGGGACAGATGCGATTTAAATGACTGCTGACTGGAGGAGAATTCTTAGATATATAATCTACTGCACATTTTTATTTGTATCCAATGTCTGTAATAAATCATCTTTTGTTCTTTTGTCTGTCAGCCAAGTTTGTTTCTTGATTTGTCAAAAATAAACAAAAATTTAAACGTGTGAAAGTGATACTACATTATTTATGCCTGCTTGTACACTTATAATTTCTTGTCTGAAAAATATATTTTCTGCAAATGATATGTCTTAATTTTATGCCTTGCTGCATGATTGATATACAAAAAAAAAGAAATATAGCATGTCAAAACACTGTTTCAACATCCCTATTGATCAATCAGTTTATTGTTCCATGATTTTTCATCCCAACCACCCACTGGATGTAGTTAAAATATTTGATACAACGGCAGTCATAGTCCTGAAAATATTTTTTTTAAAATCTAAAACCCACCATGAATTAGATTTAACAAATGGATGAAAACTGAGGAATAATCAACTGTCTATTGTCAACAACAGCAGCAGCATCACTGGTGGCCAATCAGGAACAGGATGTACTTTTAACTTGGCAGAGAGGTGTAGGATGTTGTTTTGTGATTAATTGCCATTCATCATATTTGTTTAAACCCCACTTTGGCCTTGTTATCTCGTCTTCAGTAGTAAAATTGGCTGCTGAATATAGATTCACTTGTGCTGAAAATGGTGTAAAAGCAATAATAATCTACCAACAACCCAAGGTCTTGTCTCTGAATGACATAGGGTGTTGGAGGGACCTAAAACTCCCAATGAATCAACAGCACCACCAGCAGCAGAAGTACTGGTTTATCATTTATGCCAGAGTTGTACGAGTGTATCATTTTTTTCCATAGTAATCGTCTTCAGACCTACGAATATTATCTGTTTTTCAAACATCCATCTAATGAACAGTCATCATCGTCATGTCCTGCCTTTTGTGATAACTTCCATATATACTTGTTCGAGTCCATGCGCCAAGTATTTGTGAAAACTTGCCAAACAGCCATCAGATTCGCTGAATCTTTTTCCATCTTCGATACCAACTGCCATATATATGCTACACAGAACTGAAAATAGTTTTAACCCCAAATTAAGTATAACTTCTTGATCAAACATCACTAATGAAATAAAGAACACAAACTGCAATGAAACTACATATTTTTTAGGAAAGCCTATCATAAAACAAAATACTGGAACTTTTTCAGCAATTTAAAGTTTTTCCTTCTGCATGTTTAATTCAAATTTTTTGCAACAAACAACACTTGACCAATGCATCAACTTCCTTCTCTGACAAGTCCTTTCTGCCAATATATCTGTCTTTAACTTTCTATCTGGGTGTTCTTGAACCCCTAACTGTGTGTGCAAAACATACTTCAGCTGCTTCATATTAAGCACACCAAGTGGAGTACCTTTAAATTTCTCACTTATTTTCTTTCTCTCAGTTTTAAATTTTTCTTTCTCTTTCAAATGATTAAGATACATTTGTATATCCTCACAGCTTACGCCTACAAGACTGCTGATACTTTCCATGTCTTCTGTGAAAATATCTGCACTCGATTCCAGTAGATGCTTAATGTTTCTGGTTGGCAAAAAGAAATCTGGAGCAAGAAAACAATCTTTTGCTTCACCTTCCTGTTCAAGCAAAAGAATGGCTGTTAATGTGTCTTGATAAGAAAGGTAATGAAAGCCTGGTAGACGAGACATATCCAAGATTGGTTGTATTTCATATCTGTTGACAGGGAAACCTCTCCAACTATCATCTGTTCAGTATGTTGCAAACGCATAATGCATTTGAGTAGATATGTTTGGATCATTTGTGTTCATTACAAGTCGATAAGCATTCATTGCCTTATCTTTTACAAGTCCATATTTTTCACAGAGTTTTCCCCATATTGGTCCACTTGGTCCATTCGGTTTCATAACAAAATTATTTTCCATTTGGTAGGATGCACTCTTACCAAGAAAATTCTTTATTACACTTTATTATTTGCAAAAACAATAATAAACACTTCCGCAAACATGGAAATTAAAAGAGATTCTGTTATAGTGATCAGTTATGAAGGTCAGAAACAATGTGTACTACTACTTGGCCCTAAAAATGGTAATAAATACTATCAGGAAACTGTAGTCTAATTCAACAGTTATTATTGGTAGAAACAGTTCTGACGTCTAAGCAAGTTCTAGTGATTATATCCGTTGGGGTCTGTTCTTAGTCCGATAAATTAGCCCCCCCCCCCAACACGTTTTGATGGACGATATGAAGTCACCCGTTTCATTAAAATGCTCAATTGCCGCATCAAATTTGTCCGGAACATGCCAGCGTATAGTTCAGACACTTACCGGTACACGGTAACAGGATTATGTAGCCACTACGTTAGAAATGGCTTCATGACACATGGTTGTGTTATTCCACGTGGATTTACAAGGCGTCAAACACAGAAATGGATAATAATAATAATATTTACATATCGCCAAAGAGACGCGAGAAATACCGGTAAGTGTCTTAAATGTACACCGATGTGTTGCGAGGTACATCAGACCAAATGAGGAATGGAACTGAAAAACTGAATTCCAAGAGAGCAAACCTCTAAATTTCTGGATAATTTCTTCTATAATTCCACGTTCCCACA
Source organism: Unio delphinus (assembly GCA_029339505.1). Classification (NCBI taxonomy): domain Eukaryota; kingdom Metazoa; phylum Mollusca; class Bivalvia; order Unionida; family Unionidae; genus Unio; species Unio delphinus. The sequence goes on along the minus strand of JAQISU010000115.1, from coordinate 7,471,497 downwards.
GAAAACTTGAAAGTTGATCAATCCCCAACTGCCGAACACTTTCTTCCGCCATGCCGTGTCACTCGAAAACGCGCGCGCGCAAATCTCACTGGATAACTCGAGACAAAAAAAAAATAACCCGTTAAAGTTCTCTCCCCTGCATGTTGATTCGCCGCGATTTAGAAACCCAAAGACGGGGGCTTTAGATGTGATTTAAATATTATGCATTGATTATTTTTCTGACACAACTACATGTGCTTTCTGATTTTTTAACACAACCCACACCTGAAGTGATTTTTCAAGCCAACCCTCCACTATCAGAATATAAATAGTTTCAAACATAACCTCCTACATATTGTTTTTTAAAGTGCCGTCCCCGGGGGGGGATGTGTTTTACTGGAACAGCCCTTATCATGTCAAAAAGGTCACGCTCAAATATAAACATTAAATATACACTTTCACAAAAAAAAAATGATTGACAGTTCACTTAATCTAGCGATCCCACTTCTGACACCATTGTAACAGAATTGTTACCGAGTGGATGGTGGACTAAATGAACAACACAAACACAAGTGTGAAAGATAATGTGAATTTATGAAATAAATTATTAATGAAAAATAATGATGTATCAACAAAAATAACTCATGCGTTCAACCCACAATTACACTCACAACCATTCACAATACATGAATAAATTAAATATTAATACAAAATAAAACACAGATACAAACGAATCTCTTGGACTATAGACAGATCCAAGGAACATTTACAAAAGTTATATTAACGCAAGTATAAATAAATACAAACATCAAACTATACTATCGCACGTATGGATTGCGACAACTAGCACGAACATATACATGTATTTAATCAAGCTGCTAACTTTTATTGAGATTCATGTAATCCCTTGAAATACTACTGTGTTTTGAAGTAACTATGTAAATATAACAATGTATTCAATTGTACTACAATTGCAACACACACATGTGTCTCGTCCCTGTATAACCGTACGATTCACCAACTGTTGAATCGCCGCCCAGTTTCCCCGAATACCTAGGGTTGACCAATACTTTTATCGACCGTTTGCCCTTCACGGATCCACCACAGTTATACGTACAGACAACATACAGCATCTACTAGTACCATCGGTCCCAAATACCTAGATGCTACCCCGGACGTTTACACCTCTAGACAGCTCCGACACTCAGACTTCTACATTTCCGGATATTTACACATCACGACAGATGTAGACGGACAAACAATCCGACAGACAGACAGTCAGATACCTCAATTTGATCTCACAATCAAATGGCTCAATTAATCACATTCAGCTACAATCAGATACGTTCAGAGACGTTCAGCTACAATCAGATACGTTCAGAGACGTTCAGCTACAATCAGCTACAATTTCAAAGACGTTCAGCTACAATCAGCAACAATTTCAAAGACGTTCAGCTACAATCAGCAACAATTTCAACTACAATAAAGAGACCAAACTAATAATAGTTTTTTCTAAAACAATCTACAACTTAGATTACACTATTGCATTTAAAGTCTAATAGTGACTAGTAATTCCAAATATTCCACGTTTAAATCTGCATTGTAATAAAGGCATCATTACATGAAATGATAAACTGAATAAAAATTCACAATAAAACGAAATATAAATTTAACACTCACCCCTTTGGCTGGAGATAGAATGACGAGCTATCTTTCCTGTGATAAGATACTTTTGGTCCCGTAATATTTATCAGAAATATTCTGCCTTATATATCCTCAAATAGGTGAGCAGAATTCACGGCAAAATTACCGTGCACCCCGTGAATCTAATGTTCCAGACTTCAAGTGATACGAAGTCAGGCACATGCAAATAGTTACACGCCGCTTACCTTGAGAAAGCACTTATTCACCCCAGGTAACGCATGTACGACGAAACAAAAAAAGGTGAGATTAGTTTGTAATTCATGAAAAAAAAAAATTTCGCCTAATTCTGTGACAATACCTCCCTCCTAAGAATATAAATGTACACATTTTTAAAACTAACACAGAAAAGAAGAAAAATAACTATTGACAATATCTTACAACATTTACACTGGTTATACTACAATCTGGATTTTAATACTGGGCAAATTCATACAAATTTCCCATCATGCCCTACTCAAGTAGTCTGCGCCTATATTTTCAACTCCCCTTATTAACATTGTTGCTCTGTCTCTTGATATACAACTTAAGCATGTTAGCATGGAATGTCTTTAAATTACCGTCAATGTCAATTTTATAGTCCATGTCACCTTTTACCTCTTTAACTTCATAGGGACCTTTCCACTGGACTAGTAACTTATTTGAGCTCGTTGGAAGAAGCAATAGCACCTGATCTCCTACAAGAAATTTCCTATTTCGCGCTTTGCGGTTATAACACTTGGCATATCTACGCCCCCATTTAATTAATTCGTTACGTGCCATCTGGCATGTACTCTCTAGTTTATTTCGCAGATCTAACACGTACTGGTAAGTTGTTTTTATTTCCTCGTTCGCGACATCACCAGTCCATAGTTCGCGTAGTATCCGCATCGGGCCTCGAACTGTTCTTCCGTACAACAGTTCGAAGGGTGAAAACCCTAAACTTTCCTGCGGTACTTCAAGGTACGCGAACAGAACAGCGTTTAAATAACGGTCCCAGTCTTGCGGACGTTCCGCGCACATCTTTCGTAGCATGCTTTTCAGGGTACCATTAAACTTCTCTACCAGTCCATTGCACATCGGATGGTATGGGGTAGTGTTTAGCTGTTTGATGGATAACAGCCTACTTATTTCACCCATAAGGTCAGAGGTGAATTGGGCACCACAATCAGTGAGGATTTTTTCTGGCACCCCTACCCTACTGAAGATATCAACTAATGCTTCAGCTACCCTTTCCGTTTCAATAGTTGGTAACGCTACGGCTTCGGGGTATCTGGTCGCGTATCAACCAGAGTAAGTATATACCGATTCTTTCTTTCTGTAACTGGGTGTATTGGTCCTACAATATCTACTGCCACTCTTTTAAACGGTGTATCTATTAATGGCATCTGTCCTAAGGGCACCCTTGTGACCCTTCCCTTACATACGGTTTCTGACATACGTCGCACGACCTACAGAACTGTGTGACATCGCCATTAACACCAGGCCAGTAGAATTCAGCGACTACCCTGCTAGTGGTCTTAGCCTTACCTAGGTGTCCTGCCATGCTTGACTCATGCGCCACCCTAAGTACTTGAGATCTATATCTCTGGGGTACAACCACTTGCCAATACTTCTTACCCTCCCGAGCACTAAACTCCCTATGAATTAATCCGTTCTTGCGTACGAATCTCGAGCTACCCCCACCCTTGCAGTGTTTAATCGCGACGGACGTGATTTTCTCAATAATTGTCTTGATGTATTCATCACGTTCTTGCTCTTGTTTGAAATCATCACGCGAAATTCCTGAGATCGATTCAGGGACTATTAATTTATGAAACGCGGTTTTCTCTCGCCGTGTTTGCGCTCGCGTTTCGATTGCCTGGGCCAAAGGTATTTTAAAATCGGCCATGGTTGGAAGACGGGAACCTTCAACATTACCGATCGTCAGATCGTAAATAGGATTTTCCATACAAAGGGCATCAACAGTTCCCGTTAGGAAAGGTGTTTTTACCGTGATCCTTGCTACGGGAATGCGATCTATCGTCTGATCAAGTAACATACATGGGGACTCCCACCCGAGCATTTGGTTATCCTGCACGAGACTACGTTTGATCACTACGCCCGTGCAACCAGTGTCACGTAATACTATGACTTCTCGACCGTTGACAAACCCTCTCGCGGTTGGTACACGCGCTTCGGGAAAAAGACACGTGCCAAGCGAATGAATACATGGTTCTACCTGTACGATATTATCAGATATACCTTTACTTTGTATAGCAACTGCTACCTTATGTACAAGTCCCTATCTTTTAGGACAGTCTTTTTGAACATGACCCCATGCATTACACAAGTAACATTGCAGACGCTGAATACCTGGATTCCTAACTGACCTATTTGCCTCAGCTGACTTCACAAGCTCCCTAGGCATTGGTCTCGCAGACTGGTTTCCAGACTTACAATCTTTTGAAACCACGTTCTGGGTTCCCCCATGAGCTTCGGCAAAGAAATCAGCTTGCTTAGCCATATCTTTAACGTTTGTGAAGACTTTCTCTTTCAGAAATTGATCTAATTCTCGCCCAACTGTATTAAATAATTGATCTCTGAGCAAGAAATCAGTCAAGCCTTCAAATGTTTTCACCGCTTTACCGCATTCAATCCACCGCTCAAAATAGTTCTCAATTCTAACGGTGAACTGACCAAAGGTTTCTCCCTTATCGGGCTTGCTATACCTGAACTTTTTACAAAAACCCTGTTCAGTGAGCTCGTACCTTTTGAGAAGTGCTTCCTTTAGGACGTCGTACTTAAACACATCGTCTCTAGGAAGTCGTGAGTATACATCCAGTGCTTTACCTTTAAATAGAGCACTAAGATGCAGTGTCCAGTCATTTTGACTCCACTTCTGGTTTTCGGCATACCGCTCAAACCGATGAAGATAACTATCCATGTAGAATTGTTTTTTCTTTCAGCTGTTACTAATTCTACCTTACGCTCATGATCCCGTTGCTTTGCTTTTTCTTCTAACCCTATTCGCCTTTCATCGGCTTCCCTTTCCCATTCTATCCTGTCCTTTTCGGCCTGCTTCTCTAATTGTATCTTTTCCCTTTCGGCCTGCTTCTCTAATTCTATCTTTTCCCTTTCGGCCTGCTTCTCTAATTCTATCTTTTCCCTTTGGGCCTGCTTCTCTAATTTTATCTTATCCTTCTCAAATTCTATCTTTTCCCTCTCAAAGGCCCATTTCCTTTCATCGGCTTCCCTTTCTAATTCCCGTTTCCTTTCTTCGGCCTCCCCCTTTTCCTTTTCTAATTCCCTTTCTAATTCCCTTGACCTTACCCTTTCTTCCTTATCTAATTCCCTTGCCCTTACCCTTCCTTCCCTTTCCCGGGCTTGTTCTTCCTGAATAAATTTCCTTAGACTTTAACCTTCATACCCAAATTCTTTGCCTAAGGTTACCAAGTCCTTAAGGGATGACATGACAATTGTAATATGAATATAGATATATACCACAGGCTGACCTTATCTTCCTGATGAAGGTAACCAAACCAATGCTTTAAATACGTTTATACTGGACACACGGACCTAGATAAACTAAACAAAAATAAACCCCAACTTGAGTATTAGAGCTGTTCCAGTAAAACATATAACCCCCGGGGGGGGGGGGAGGAGGCACTTTCAAATTCAACCAACCCACATTAAAAGCAATTTTAAAAAATTATGATCCACCGTCTGCTGCATTTTAATAAAAAAAACATCACCCCCTACAGAAGCATATTATTTTACCTAATTTCTAACTAGTGGTTAGAGGGTGGTAGAAGCGATTTTAATTTTGGGTTGGGGACAGATGCGATTTAAATGACTGCTGACTGGAGGAGAATTCTTAGATATATAATCTACTGCACATTTTTATTTGTATCCAATGTCTGTAATAAATCATCTTTTGTTCTTTTGTCTGTCAGCCAAGTTTGTTTCTTGATTTGTCAAAAATAAACAAAAATTTAAACGTGTGAAAGTGATACTACATTATTTATGCCTGCTTGTACACTTATAATTTCTTGTCTGAAAAATATATTTTCTGCAAATGATATGTCTTAATTTTATGCCTTGCTGCATGATTGATATACAAAAAAAAAGAAATATAGCATGTCAAAACACTGTTTCAACATCCCTATTGATCAATCAGTTTATTGTTCCATGATTTTTCATCCCAACCACCCACTGGATGTAGTTAAAATATTTGATACAACGGCAGTCATAGTCCTGAAAATATTTTTTTTTAAAATTTAAAACCCACCATGAATTAGATTTAACAAATGGATGAAAACTGAGGAATAATCAACTGTCTATTGTCAACAACAGCAGCAGCATCACTGGTGGCCAATCAGGAACAGGATGTACTTTTAACTTGGCAGAGAGGTGTAGGATGTTGTTTTGTGATTAATTGCCATTCATCATATTTGTTTAAACCCCACTTTGGCCTTGTTATCTCTTCTTCAGTAGTAAAATTGGCTGCTGAATATAGATTCACTTGTGCTGAAAATGGTGTAAAAGCAATAATAATCTACCAACAACCCAAGGTCTTGTCTCTGAATGACATAGGGTGTTGGAGGGACCTAAAACTCCCAATGAATCAACAGCACCATCAGCAGCAGAAGTACTGGTTTATCATTTATGCCAGAGTTGTACGAGTGTATCATTCTTTTCCATAGTAATCGTCTTCAGACCTACGAATATTGTCTGTTTTTCAAACATCCATCTAATGAACAGTCATCATCGTCATGTCCTGCCTTTTGTGATAACTTCCATATATACTTGTTCGAGTCCATGCGCCAAGTATTTGTGAAAACTTGCCAAACAGCCATCAGATTCGCTGAATCTTTTTCCATCTTCGATACCAACTGCCATATATATGCTACACAGAACTGAAAATAGTTTTAACCCCAAATTAAGTATAACTTCTTGATCAAACATCACTAATGAAATAAAGAACACAAACTGCAATGAAACTACATATTTTTTACGAAAGCCTATCATAAAACAAAATACTGGAACTTTTTCAGCAATTTAAAGTTTTTCCTTATGCATGTTTAATTCAAATTTTTTGCAGCAAACAACACTTGACCAATGCATCAACTTCCTTCTCTGACAAGTCCTTTCTGCCAATATATCTGTCTTTAACTTTCTATCTGGGTGTTCTTGAACCCCTAACTGTGTGTGCAAAACATACTTCAGCTGCTTCATATTAAGCACACCAAGTGGAGTACCTTTAAATTTCTCACTTATTTTCTTTCTCTCAGTTTTAAGTTTTTCTTTCTCTTTCAAATGATTAAGATACATTTGTATATCCTCACAGCTTACGCCTACAAGACTGCTGATACTTTCCATGTCTTCTGTGAAAATATCTGCACTCGATTCCAGTAGATGCTTAATGTTTCTGGTTGGCAAAAAGAAATCTGGAGCAAGAAAACAATCTTTTGCTTCACCTTCCTGTTCAAGCAAAAGAATGGCTGTTAATGTGTCTTGATAAGAAAGGTAATGAAAGCCTGGTAGACGAGACATATCCAAGATTGGTTGTATTTCATATCTGTTGACAGGGAAACCTCTCCAACTATCATCTGTTCAGTATGTTGCAAACGCATAATGCATTTGAGTAGATATGTTTGGATCATTTGTGTTCATTACAAGTCGATTAGCATTCATTGCCTTATCTTTTACAAGTCCATATTTTTCACAGAGTTTTCCCCATATTGGTCCACTTGGTCCACTTGGTTTCATAACAAAATTATTTTCCATTTGGTAGGATGCACTCTTACCAAGAAAATTCTTTATTACATTTTATTATTTGCAAAAACAATAATAAACACTTCCGCAAACATGGAAATTAAAAGAGATTCTGTTATAGTGATCAGTTATGAAGGTCAGAAACAATGTGTACTACTACTTGGCCCTGAAAATGGTAATAAATACTATCAGGAAACTGTAGTCTAATTCAACAGTTATTATTGGTAGAAACAGTTCTGACGTCTAAGCAAGTTCTAGTGATTATATCCGTTGGGGTCTGTTCTTAGTCCGATAAATTCCGGATATTTACACATCACGACAGATGTAGACGGACAAACAATCCGACAGACAGACAGTCAGATACCTCAATTTGATCTCACAATCAAATGGCTCAATTAATCACATTCAGCTACAATCAGATACGTTCAGAGACGTTCAGCTACAATCAGATACGTTCAGAGACGTTCAGCTACAATCAGCAACAGTTTCAAAGACGTTCAGCTACAATCAGCAACAATTTCAAAGACGTTCAGCTACAATCAGCAACAATTTCAACTACAATAAAGAGACCAAACTAATAATAGTTTTTTCTAAAACAATCTACAACTTAGATTACACTATTGCATTTAAAGTCTAATAGTGACTAGTAATTCCAAATATTCCACGTTTAAATCTGCATTGTAATAAAGGCATCATTACATGAAATGATAAACTGAATAAAAATTCACAATAAAACGAAATATAAATTTAACACTCACCCCTTTGGCTGGAGATAGAATGACGAGCTATCTTTCCTGTGATAAGATACTTTTGGTCCCGTAATATTTATCAGAAATATTCTGCCTTATATATCCTCAAATAGGTGAGCAGAATTCACGGCAAAATTACCGTGCACCCCGTGAATCTAATGTTCCGGACTTCAAGTGATACGAAGTCAGGCACATGCAAATCGTTACACGCCGCTTACCTTGAAAAAGCACTTATTCATCCCAGATAACGCATGTACGACAAAACAAAGAAAAAATGGTGAGATTAGTTTGTAATTCATGAAAACAAATAATTCAATTTTCGCCTAATTCTGTGACAGATTACACGAATGATTAAAAGCGAGTGTGAAATGACGTAGTATTTGGTGTAATCGATCTAATGTATTCACTGTGTAACTTGAGGCTGGCTCAGAACCGCTAGGCCTCGTGTTGTGTGTGGTAATATGTGATCTTAATGCGTGACGAATTAGCCATTTTACTAACTAGGGTCATTATTGGAGACGAGGAGACGTTTGATAGATATGCAATCGTACAAGACGTTGACTTCGATTGTTCACTCGATACTATGATGAACTAAATCTATCAGTAAACAAATCAGCTATTATATTTGAATTCATTTGTGATTTCCTTTGTAATTCGAGAAAGTTTTGTTTTCTAAAAACAGAGATATTTCTGATGTAATGACTTCGCATAGCTGTTTTATGTAATTGATTAAATTTTTTGTTTACCTGTACGTGGGCTCGTGTTCTTTTGTTCTATATATCTGCTCAGATCTCTATAAATTTCACCTATAAGTTTAACCACTTGTATTTACTCGAACCTGGCAATAACAACTTCGGGTGCTGTCAACATCTAGATAACAAAAAACAAATTAAGCGGGACACCCAATCAGTGAATCAGTACCCCCCCCCCCCCCCCGTCCCTGATAGGTACCAAAGTCAGACAAGCTGATCATTCTTGGCGATTTTAACGCCGGAACTGGCACGGACCACATCTCGTGGAAGTATCTTATTGGTAGACATGTTATTGTTAACTCCAAGAACATTTGACATCTGATCTTGAGGATGAGTGACACATACGATCTCCTGATTACAAACACCATCGTCTGTCTGCCTAAAAGTAATACAACAACTTGGATGCACCCGCGCTCTAAACATTAGTATCTGATCGACTACATCGTAATCCGTGGTAAAGACATACAGGATGACCGGGTGACCAAGACCATGTGTGGTGTTGACTCTGGACAGACCACGGGCTACTGATTTCCAAGATGTATCTTACAATTCACCCTTCCAGATGTTCGCAGGGAATTAAGGTCCCCAGGCGACTCAATGTATCCAGGCTGAAAGTTTGCATTACTGAGTAAGCTCTTTCTGAAGCTCTAACACTAGCTGAAAACCACAGACTATAATACCAACGATGTTGAGAAATGCTGGACGGCATTCAAACATATGGTGTACACCACTGCATCTGCAATCCTTGGCATCACTGCGCGAAAGCACGAAGACCGACTCAACGAGAAATGTGAATGAATACAGTCTCTGCAAAGAAAGATGCATTTAGCAGAGTTAGCCAAGCTTCGTAGAAGAAACTAATGTTATCCAGTCCTTTGCCAACACACTTGAAGACTATTTATAGTGCTCTTCAAATATCATGGCACAATAACAGCAGACACAGTTCCACTCTTGAGCACAGACGACATCACTCATAATCCAGAAGGAGAAGATACCGAATCGTTGTGGGGAATACTTTGACGTTGTCCTCAATAGATCCCCTTTTATCAACGGTGAAGCAATCAACCAACTACTCCAGGTCGAGATCAATGAGAAATTGGCAGACCCTCCAACAATGCTGGAAACTCACAATGCCATTGAGGTCCCGACTAGTGGGAAAACTTCAGGAGCAGACTCCATTCCAGCTGAGATCTACAAGTCTGGTAGGTCTAAGCTAGTGGAAAGGTTAAAAGAGATGTTCTTTGGGATGTGGAAGCAGAAACGTACACCCCAATAATTAAAAAATGCATCTATCATTGTCTAATTGAGTTATCTTATTGTTATTTTGTGTGTTTGTTTACCCATCCGCCCACTCAATGTTTGCCGTTCGCCGTTCATGCTGATATAATTAAATCATTGTTATATCAATAATATGGCACCAGCTATGGAATCTTATACAGCTAGATTAGCTATGGAATCTTATACAGCTAGATTATCTATGGAATCTTATACAGCTAGATTAGCTATGGAATCGTATACAGCTAGATTAGCTTGAGAGCGATTAGAGGCAAGTAAGAAATATTTCCCTTTCTGTGATTCTGTCCAAAACATATTACCAGCGCGTCAGAAGTCTCAGGTGAAATTTACAAAAGGCGCAGAACAAGTTATATAAACCATCTTCAGAGCCAACCAAAAAGATCACTGAGGCTACACTTGCATCACAACAGGTTATCTGAACATTACCAAACAAATTAACGAAGCTATGGAGTTTGACGGCAAAACACGTGCTGAAATTCAAGACGTTAAAACTATTGTGGAAGATCTATCTAAACCAAAATTAAGAACAAGGTATTTTACTAGGCAAGGCTATATATAAGTTATGGCTAACACTGTTAAGGTTGCTTCAGAGGGGGGATATCAGCTGCGGCATCCGTTTCTAAAGCCAAATGTTTTTAACACTCCAGACAACGAGTGGGTCGATAGAATATTTCGTGAAAACAAAGAAATTTCACAAATCAGTAATACAAAAATCTATGATAAATTATTGACGACGTTTATGAACAAAACGTGTTAGAATGCACGTTATATCACCAAGATATCAGCGATCTAGACAAAGCAGACAATTATCACGTGACCCCTATGCCACTGGAAGTGGTACTGCTACTTAAGGAAGTGGTCTTATTATTATGTGTCCTAACAACGTCCTTGCCGACGTTGAACGATTAGAAATTCTGATTGGCGGAAAACGAGCCTGTAATAATAATTCCCCAGAATATATTAATAAAGCGGCTGATATTTTTCAACGCTTTTTTACAGGCTGTATCATGGATATTAATCTGTATCTGTCTTTCATTGATGGAATTGTTGACGATTAACAAAGCGATTACACAAATAGATAACAAAAAAGATGATTATACACACTGCTCAACGGGAACCGATCTTGGCCAGGGTGATAAATTCACAATTAGCAATAAACAAAGCGATCTACGGTCATCATGGGTCATGGACTGTTGTTCAGGGTTTATTTTGAAGGAGAGCCCCAAAATCAATACCGATTGAAAAGCACCTAGGAAAGAAAGCTATAGACGTTGTTCGTGGCAAAGTTCCTAGTGCTATTTTTAATGTTTCCAGCAATGCTTCTCGTCAATCATGAATAGACTAACACGTTTAATACGTATACCACAAGCGGTCCAATCACAGCCAGATAAATTATCTAGCAACATAGTGATGCCTGCAAAGGTCAGTGAAATAATAAATCAAGCTGCAAATAACAAAACTAGCAGAGTTGGCTTGTGAAACAGAATTTTCAAACAAATATAAATCTTATAGCAGGATGTGGTCTTCGTATTAGACGATAACATTTTCAAACATATATCTGATCCAGCATTCGACATGGATGCGATAGTTCTCAGGGATGAGTCATTGTGCGATTATCAGTATTAATCTTACGAAGCACGACAACTAAATTAGCGTGGAGGAATCGAAATGCAAATTCAAGATACAAGTAAAAAATTCTTACCCGCTAAAGCGTTTATTGAAGTAGAAGGAGAACTTGTACCAGACGTCGCCGCTAATACTGAATACAGAGCTAATATCAGAGTCGGTTTTGTTAATAATAGCATTATTTAGAAGTGCTGTATATATGATTGATGGAAACGAGATTGAAACAATTCAAGATAATGCTGACGTTGCTACAGCAATATTAGATCCAGCAAGATATCAGATGATTATACAAGATCAGCTGGTCCGTCAGTGATGCTTGCCAAGGATAATTCTGACCATATTGATTGTAGAGCTAATATTGTAAGACGACCAAGAAACGTTGCCGACAACGCTGACGCTGTTATATGGCCTGTGGCACATGACAACCCAAATTTCAACTTCGGTTTTAAAACGCGTCAATTTATGTTATAGAATATTCGTAGATTATTATAATGTACAATTACATTGTCATATATCGTTTGATTTTGCAGACATGTCAGAAAGGTCACTTTTGGAGCCAAGCATACAATTGTACTTGTTAGAAAGGGTGATGATAATGATGTTATATGGCCTGAAGGTGGCGCTGTTCCTGCTGGTAAAGTAATATTTAAACTTTCGTTGTGGATCCGTGTAATGACTTATACATCATCTTAATTAGATCTCAGACATGTGAATGATCTTGTAACTGGATAGACCTGAATGGATGCCTGGATGAAATGACTACACAACACAATGTGATGAAAGATGGAATTTTATGGAATGGGTCAACAAGAAATATCTATAACTACAAATACAGTGATTCTTTCACACTCTACAACATACATCTCATTAAATTACTCTATCCCAGCGCGTATTTGTATGTATATTGACGTCTACCAATTGTAATAGTATCATGCGATAGGAACACTGACAATAAAATGTGCGTATTAAATTTGCTTCCGAGCTGGCATATACATTTGCCATATTGCCTGTCGTGCTAACCAATTTGCAGCAACAGAACGTATAACATTTGCTGAATCAGCGAGTTTACTAATCGCTCTCTACCTCTTCAATATCCTCTTGGGTTATAAGAAATCGATTCCATTAGTTTGTAATCGGTTGATTAATTACCGGCCCGGGAAATTCCATTTCGAAGCACTGATTTATGTGTATGGAAGATTTTTTTTTAAAATGGAATTTAATGCATGAATCAACTTCACATCTGAGAGATGTCGTTCTTGTAAATTTGGATATCTGAACGCGATATCATGAATGTGACATGCTTGATCAATTGCGTTTATTGAAAATTCTGCAGGTTTTGGCTGATTTTGTTCGTCAAGTCGGATATCAGGCAGAGTTCCAGGACCACAATAATTATATCCAGGAAGATATTTTTCTCCTGGATATTTACCCCATGGAGTTCATGGTTGTTTTCAAAATGAAGAAGCGATATCACCACCACCGGCAATTTTATTACTGGCGGAGACACATTTATATCTTTCTACCACATTTTTCACACTTACCTGTAAACGCACGCTTTTTATTGTTTGTTATTGTTGTTGTTAATCCACTTGTAGGGGTGATGTTTTGCATCGAACAGAGTATAAACCTAATTATATACTATAGTTGTAGAACATGGATGTCATTGATTTCTCAGCGAGACGTAAACAATAGCCAGTCACACAAACATCATCCAGAAAGCCCGAATTCTATCAGAGCAATTATCATAGGTCCATCTGAGTCTGGTGAGACGCAATTATTACTTAATTTAATAAAGAGATGGTTCAAGTGGGATATTTAGTAGCTCCATCAGCTGATAATCAGAGATGCTACGTTGTACGTAAAGATGATAACATATTAACCCAGGGAGGTTTTTGCTGTTTTCGCATGAAATGCGAGTAGGAAACACATTTTGAGGACTATTTCTGAATACATCCTAATACATCGATTTCCAAGCAATATTCCGTTAGACAAATGGCTAGTCGTGATAAAGAAATTGTTTTTCATTGGTTAGTTTGCTGGCGCAAGAGCAGAAGGTGAAAAAACGGACCTTTTTTTTTTTTGTTTAATAGACCCATAATTTTTGTATGGAGAAGACTCTTCATTCAAAATGGCCACCTGATAATACTGTTTGCACAGATTCATCTGTCTGTTTGCTCTTCAGACTGGTCTTCCGTAGATCTGAGGCCATAAAGTCTAAAATCTGGACACAAATTAGGAATCCGACTATGGGCGATTTTTGGGTGAAAAAAAAAACGGGTCCGAAAACTTAGGTTTTTCCCTCTGTATTTTGTAGTGCAACTAAAATGTCCAGATTATTTGCTATCATTGTAGAGCTACATCTGTCTACTTTTCTATAATACCACCCACATTAGTGTATCATGCATGACCTTGACGCTACAAACCTTGGAAGTAGGCTACTACTTAATGCCCCGTAAAGTCGTCGCTAGAGGTTAATATGTTAATGAGGACGTAAAATTGTTCAATGAAAACGGTGATGATATTTTTTATTTTATCACCAATATTGTTGAAGTCCAAACTGTAGATGACCTCAATAGATTTATTAACAATCTCATCGATTACGATGATGCGATGCTCAGCGATAAGGAAAAATGGAAGGCTTCCTTTGCGACATATTCAAGACTGAAAACTAGGAGGAAAATTCGGCATTTAGTTATTTATAATTGACGGACGACAAATGTCAATTCTTATGAAGAGGTTGAAAGAGCATTCAGATTCATTCTAAAGGCGTGAACCTGCGTCTATTGGGCCCAAGCCGAAGTGGCGGACAGGATTTGTGGGCCCTAGAAAATATTCTCTATTAGGCCCCTGTGAATTACAGATTTTGATTGGTGATGGGTTCCCTGGACGTTGTGGACCCCTGGATTTTGTCCAGATTTTCCTACCCTGTCAGCAGTTATGACCCAGGAACGAGTACCAAGCTGTTTTAATTAGTCCAGTCAATATTATCCAATTCAGAACGAGAGCACGAGTGGTTTTCCAAAGCCCTGTATATATTTTGTATTGACAGTATTCGAGCAAAAATGAAGAGAATTCTTTTACATTTTCGTGAGCAAATTTCGTGCGCGGATTCATACGGTTTGGGCTCGAATAGATATAACATAGACACGTCCCAGAGCGGTTGTGTCTGATATTCAGAACATAAAATCTTTAGAAAACAGATTTTAATGATTGTGAATTAGATTTTCGTTTTTTTCTCTTCTACATTTAAACGTAACTTTTTGGCGTGCGAATGGCAAGTTTGCAGTCTTGTTCAGAAGAAGACGTTGAATTCAATTTTTGATTTTCAATTTATTTCGGTTTACAATCAGCATGCCCAATTTATTCCTCGTTTTCAAACACGACTGGGATGACAGTTTAGATTGCCACTTAAAACGTTTGTATTTAACCAGGGATCTTTGTCCTAAAATGCCTACCTTTTGACATAGAGTATTACAGGTATATATGTACAATAATATATGTGTAACATATATCAACAGGTGAAGTAAGTTAAGTCACTGAGAGTTCTCATAATTCATGTAGAAAGCTAATGATACATAAAGGTAATACTTGAAGTCTATTATCTACCGTTTGGAGTTCGTGTTAAGTCATTTCATGATGGCACCTCATTGACTGCATTCGACGGCATACATTTTGACACATTTTAAGATCTGTACATCTTTATATACTTACACACACACACACACACACACACACACACACACACACACACACACACAAACACACACACACACACACACACACGCGCGCGCGCGTGCGCTCGCTTAGGAAACAGATCGTTGGCTGCCGTCTGTTTTACGTTCCAATACCATCACCTCCAACTTTCCGTTCAAAAAAATAAAATACAAAAATCCGTTTCATGCATTTAAGGTATTTTCTGTCTTGATAGAAGAGACTGATGTTAGTCTGATTTGCTTACCGATATTTGGATCTCTTGAACGTTGGTTGTGTTGTAATTACTTTTGACACAAACTCTCTGTGTCAATCAATCCATGCTGCCTTAAAATGTTCGCCCTCGTAAAGAAGGTAAACATACGTCATTGCCAACTCAACCATTGAAATATTTTCGATTTGATTAGGTGCTTTTCATCACAGCAGCACCGATAGATTATTTAGTGCCGCGGCAATTGTAGCAAAGTGACTTGCCCAAGGACTCACCACTGTAGCAGACCCAGCCTTGTTGGATTCGAACCAGCACCCTTAAGGTGGTGAAACCGACACACTAGCAACCAAGCCATAGCGGCTCCCGTCTGGAAATGTTCAATATACTCGAAAATTGGTTTAAAGAGTTTGGTTCTCGATGGTTTGGGACTTCATTCATTCTTGACACACCAGACCGCCGCTATGTTTGCATCAGAGTTAAAGGTTAACCCGATATCTGTTTATTATCTGAATCGCGGTACTGAGTTATACATTTTGATGTGTCTGCCATAGATTCGGCTCAGGTAACATAAATCATCATAATATATATCTGAACTGACAACCATAACTGTATATACATAAACGTAGCACAAACATTCTATACATGAATACCCATGCGTCGATGTCTTTGCATAAATTTCTATGCATATATGTAAATGCATAAATTTATATATGCATCATTGTAAATGCATACATGCATAATTGTAAATACATAAATGTATATGCACACGTGACCAAATACCTTTCTGTTTTGTTACAGCTCTGTTCTAGTTATTTAGGTGAGGAGAGAAACTTGACTGACAAGCTTCAGATGCCGTAAGATAAATGCAGAATAAAATCGGGCATTGGCATAGAGGAAACATGTAAGGAGCTTAGAGTGCGTGTAACACTTTATAACTGCACCTGGAGATGAGTGCGAGATCTAGAATGGCAAGAAATGTGCAACCTTCGGATGAGACAGGAAAGCTTTTTGTATATGCAGACAAGTGAGGTTTCAAAACCAATCCGGATTGGTCGTGTTTACTGTTTTGTAGCTATTGAATCATACAGAATACCATAATTGGTTAAGTTAGCATACGATAATTCCCCGTTTTAGTAATATTCGGTTTTCTGCAATTAGTTTTAGATTTAACAGTTCATTTTTCTGCAACCAAAGCTGTAAAATGATGTCAAAGCACGACAAGAAATTGTACGCACTATTCACGTCTCTAAACATTGGGAGAACATTTAAGTGTTTATTTTGACATTTACATTTGCTTGTAGATAGGTCAGATAGACGCGGAGTGATATGTATGGTGGCATATACCAAGGGACGTAATTGGGGGTGGGTGGGGTGTTTGTGTGTGTGTGCAACCTGCATGTGTTGTAAAATTGTTGTAGCCTATATACGTTGCCCCTCCCCTGAAAAAAAATTGAAATGGCATCTTTGCATTTACCCTAGAGATGATAAGTAATACAGCAGTGACGCGGAGCTGTCGTGGATGCTTGTTTGGGGTCAATTTATACTATAAAACAGGTCTGTGAAGTGTACAGACCTCAATATTCATTTTAAATATAAAACCAGTTTCTATTACGAAACCTTTGAACAGTGTACCAAGTTAAAATTTGTTTTAAACTCGACATTAGCTGGTGATCATAAAATAGATAGTGGTAGTGTTGTAAGTCCTGACATTGCGAGTTCGACTCAAAATCTAAGACTGTTTTTTCAAAATTGTATACCTCATGTATAGCTGCTGTACAACGATTCATATGAGGTCTTAAGAACAGGTAGAACAGGTAAGACTGCTATGCTATGGTCTAAACTATATATGTGTAAAACAGGTAAGACTGCTATGCTATGGTCTCAATTGTATCTACAATACAGACAAGACTGCTATGGTCTCAACTGTATGTGTCAAACAGGCAGAACTGCTATGCTATGGTCTAAACTATATATGCAAAACAGGTAAGACTGTTATGCTATGGTCTAAACTATATGTGTAATACAGGCAAGACTGCTATGCTATGGTCTAAACTATATGTGTAATACAGGTAAGACTGCTATACTATGGTCTAAACTATATGTATAATACAGGCAAGCCTGCTATGCTATGGTCTAAACTATATGTTAATACAGGCAAGACTGCTATGCTATGGTCTCAAATGTATGTATAAAACAGGCAAGACTGCTATGATATGGTCTCAAATGCACATATTTACTTGTGCTAATTACGCTGTGTGTGGCCTGTCTTTTTTTAATACCCCATCACTGGGCGAAGCGTTAAACATTATGATACCGCCTGTCAGTCCATCTAGTAACGCAATAAACCAAATCAGTCACTATTTAAAATTACCAAACTTTGTGGATGACCGTGGTTGGGGGTGGGGGCGATATAAGGCTAAAGCATTTCTGACAGAAAGAAGAAAAAAAAAATGGTTTCCGCACGGTACCTGGAGTTGTCTGCAATCTGCGATTACCAGCTTTGTGGATAGTTTCTACTTGGGATATGGAAGAAGCCTGTCGATTTCGTTGTGTAAAGGTAATTGACATATCGCCAGTTGTCAATCATTATGCTCGTTTGACCAATCAGTGAGCGCTATTAAACACACCTTCTGACACTGTTTACGTTCGCCATTTTCCTCCGAGTCTCTGACAATCTGCTTCTGTCGATATCGACTCGGCTATTATATATATTTACAAAGTTTGCAACGGTTCGGCAATTTTTCGATTCACAATGCAATGGGGCCAGTGCAGTTCTGATAGTTGTTATCCAGATCGTCAAAATGGAGATAAGCGACGGATAAATGCTCTCGCTTTCTGTTTCTTTCTCAATGTTGTTTCATTTGGCAAATATTGCTCACCAATATCGTCTGGTATATATTTTAATGTTATCACGCCCGCCATTTTCACAGAACGTTTGTCGGAGGTTAAGCGGTTGTCACGTGTTAGGTAGGCGGAGCGATCTACCTTCTGGCGTAAGGTCAATTGAACAAGGTCACTAACCATAAATAGATTATCCCTATCTAATTTATTATCAAGCGAATTCGTCCTTCTGTAACTAAGACCATTAAAAAACCGTATTACGTGGGCTACACCCCATTCTATTCGCTGCTTTTCTTAAATAAAAAAAATATTAATCGGGTTTCTCATGATCTGTTTTTACCAAACTCTGTGGAAAACTTGCTGTGATGTCTCTATGGTCAAAAATCAAGTAACGTGGAAAGAAAAGCGATCAAGGGATTTAACTTTGTACATTCATATCTTATTATTAGAAGGTGAGTCACTCATCACATGAGGAGGGTGATATCTTCTAGGCCACACCTTCCTTTTCGCTCAATAGTTTTCAAGCCGTTTGATGAAATAATAAAAATCGGATGTACTTACACCTCATTTTTAAAATGTGTGCCGCGTATTTCAAGGCCAAGCTCGTAATCACCAGAAGATGAGTTACTTAACAAATTGAAGTCATATTATGATGATTTAGGTTCAATGTCAAATCTAAGTATTTTAATCTTTCGATGACAGTTTTATTTAGAAGGTGTAACGTACTACATTGGGTCAAAACTCATCATGACACGTACTGATATCCTGGTCACAACTCGTCATGCTATTTACTGATATCCTTGTCACAACTAGTCATGCTATTTACTGATATCTTGGTCACAACTCGTCATGCTATTTACTGACATCCTTGTATCAACTCGTCATGCTATTTATTGATATCCTGCTCACAACTCGTCATGCTATTTACTGATATCCTTGTCACAACACGTCATGCTATTTACTGGTATCCGTGTCACAACTCGTCATGCTATTACGATATCTTTGCCCTAACTCATCATCCTAATTATGCATATCCTTATGCACGGGTGGCAGATGCAACTAAACGACATTATTGTGGTGGGGGATAGCAAGGAAACAACAGAGATTATATACAAATGTAACTGTGTTTAAGACAGACCGCATATTTTGCATTTTCTAAGTTTATTTATGATCACTCAGATACACGCAAAAACCCACTTTCTTTAACATTCTTTTTAAAAATCTTTTTGAAGGAAGTTAACATTTATTCACAATCTTAACTGGTGTGCAATTCTATTTTTTTTTAGTATTGTGAACTAGCATTCCTACAGATATACAAGGAATATTTACATCCCTTTTGATTGGGAACCATAATAAATTTCCATCATATTATTTTTGTTTATTTGTGTTTAATACTTTACGATAAACTTTTCGTACTATTCCGTTTCTTCATACAGCTTTGTAGCCACACAGTGCAGGTGCGCAATGAAATTCACAATCTATCAATCAAGGAACAACAGTGGTTTCATTTCAATATGTAGGATTCGTTCGTTAATTCAAGTTGTCTCCTCTGTATGTTAATTCGTTGTGATGTTCGTAATCTATAACTGCGAAAGCCTTTTTCTCTCAACCTGTCAAGACAAACTGATTTTGTACTTCATGCATAAACTGGATGAAAAGAAATTGCGTGCAACATTTGTGTCGGATGTTGTTCATCATACAGGCCATCCATCTGAAGACGAAGAAACATTCAGAAAATGTATTAGAACGGCTAATAACAGACTGAATGATATATCATTAAGCTAAACACCAACCTCTTAATGCAGCTAGTACTGTTTAACAAGTATTTGGCAATTTTCGCTAGCCAAGACTCAACTATATTAACCCTATCTGCACCTTGGCGTATCAAGCAGATATTTATGTGCTTCGGGTCTGTGAGCTTCATTGGATGCGGCTAGGACAAAGCACTAAAATATCTGTTCGATCCGGCAAGGTGTAGATAGGGTTATATATCGGTACCTTGGCTAGCGAAGATGGTCTTGGTATGATTCGGTCGGTTCTGAGGCGAACGCTCTAACCATTAGGTCACCGGAACGGTGTTTTTCTGTCTTGTAAACCTTTGTTTCGTAGCTCTTTATATATACGAATATAAAAAGCAATATATGCTTCAGTTAAGGACCATCTATACAGCTCTAATATGGTACAAACCTTCATGCTGGCATCATCATTATCACAATTCAGTATATTGATGCCCATTTGTATGAACGACAGTGTCAAACTGTCAATTTTAAGTTAAATGTTCGCAAAAGACATTTAATTGGAGGGAGTATGTTTATTGTTTTTTTTAAAATAATTTTTGTAGTGTGTTGCAAATGTAAGAACAAAAAGATCCTGGTTAGGAAGTCCCCCACCCCAATAAATAAATAAATAAATAAATAAATAAATAAATAAATAATTAAATAAATAATATGAAATGGAACATCCCTTAATTCTTTACATATCATCAAGCTTATACTTCACAAAGAAAGTTCCAGCATTTAGACATCAGCCATCCATTTACGAGACAGGTACTTTCAAACCTATATTCATAATTACAATTGCATAAAAATTATTGTATTTATATTACTGTCAATGAATAATATTAAATTGAGATTTAAAACCTTATAAAAATAATAATAATAATAATAATAATAATAATAATAATAATAATAATAATAATAATAATGATAAAGAATTCAATAACATTTGCAATGTTTACGTTGCTTTATTGTCACTCCGTCATTTGACCGAAGGGATGTCCAATTTAGTTTCGGTTTACGGACTTACTCGCTTTAGTGTTCCTCCATGCTTCAGTCTTACACCATTTGTACAAAAACGTACATCAGTTATCTGGTGTGATATTGTTATGAGTTAATAAAGCACACATTTGTTGTTAATGTAAATAATTACTACGTTGCTTAATAGTTCTGACCTTGACAGTTCTAAGTCTGGTACAGGGTGAGTCTTGCTTGTGTAAATGTTATGAAGATAATGCCGTACTATAAAAGCTGGCCTAATGACACTCTTAGTTAATCATCCTGTATGTGTTGTATTTTTTCTTATTCAACGCGTGATGAACGCGTGCTCAGTGTATACTTTACCTGGCTGGATTCCACCTGGCAGTCACCGTGAAAGTTCATCTCTGTCTCTGTCTCTCTCTGTCTCTGTCTCTCTCTCTCTCTCTCTCTCTCTCTCTATATATATATATATATATATATATATATATATATATATATATATATACACGCTACATCTTTCTGTGGTCATCTTATGATGTCTTGCTGATACTAAGTGAAAATGGTGCAGATCTGTTGTCCAATATGGCCGTCACGGCGGCCATAATTTAGATCTTGTTGCTGCTACGTTCCCTCGTCGTATCGTCGTATCAACATTGGTATTGTACTAAAAGACTTCTTGTGCTATCTAAGTTTTTTATAATGAAAATGTTGCCGCTCAGGCGTCTAGTATGGCTACTAATGTCACTACGTATATTGAACCTCCAATATGGTGATCTGGAGAATCATATGATCGATACGTCTCCTAGATGCCTGATGATATCGACACTGTACTTTAACTAGACTATTATGATATCGACACTGTATTTTAACTAGACTATTATGATATCGACACTGTACTTTAACTAGACTATTATGATGTCTAGTTGATCCTAAATGGATCTGGTGCGAATGAGATATCCAATATTTCCACCATAACAGACATCTTGCAAATATTATGATTGGACTTAAATGGAAAAGGTACTGATCTGACATCCATAATAGCCACTATGGTGGACATGTTGAAATGTTTTAAAATCAACATTTCTCTTAAATGGACAGTCATTTTGACACGGGATTTTCATCAGAAGAGTTCTTATCTGGTTCTAAATGAAACATTATGAAACCCATATGGTCACCATGGTGCCATCTTGAAAATAGTAGTGTCTCTACTCTTCCTAATAGAATGGCTATGTCGACATCTGGACTTTGTCAATAAGCTTTATTATACGTAAATGGTCCTAAACCAAAATGGTGCCAACCGTATATCCAATATGGCTGCCACGACGGAAGCATATTTATAATGGTACTTCCCTATCTATGTTGGCTGGTTATATTGTCATGACGTTTTGAGCAAAAATGCCGTACTTCTCCTTGGTCCTAAATGAAAATGTTACCAATCCAAAATGTCAACTAGTGTACTGGGTTGAAAATATTGTTATCGCTCAGGAATATAACAAATAGTTTCCAGACTAAGCAGTTTAAATGAAGACAAATTTTATTTTGGCTTTGTTCTGATTGGTGGAAATTTCAAAAGCTCATCATTCGAAGGCGTAAAATCGTATAACTTACCTGACTACCAGCAGTAAATTATACGTGTGGTTTCTACTGGCCACCGACTCGAAGTGATACAGTGTGGTTTCTATTGGCCACCGACTCGAAGTAATAGTATGGTTTCTACAGGCCACCGACTCGAAGTGATACAGTGTGGTTTCTACTGGCCACCGACTCGAAGTGATACAGTGAGGTTTCTACTGGCCACCGAATCGAAGTGATACAGTGTGGTTTCTACTGGCCACCGACTCGAAGTGATAAAGTGTGGTTTCTACTGCCCACCGACTTGAAGTGACACAGTGTGGTTTCTACTAACCACAGGGTCGAATTATTATTGTGTTTTTTGTAGTGACCATCGACTTGAAGAGATACCATGTAGTTTCCCCTTGCCACCGGCGCGAAGTCATATTCTGTGGTATTTTTGGCCACTTGTCCAAAGTGAAACCGTGTGGTTTCTCCTGTTTGAATCCATCATTTCCACCTTTGCAGTTCACACTCTAATTGTTTTTTTTTTTTGTTTAAAAAAATCAGTTTTTGCCATTATTTACAATGAAACAAATAAATACATCTCTGACTTGCACCATGAGCGTTGATGTGGTTAGGTTAAAACATCCCAGCTATTTGGAGTTAAGCTATATTCCGTTTCTGGCGATATGTGAATTCACAGTTGTTGTTTTGTTTTGTTTGTTTTTATATAAAAATCATTTTCAGTAAATTTCATCCCTTTCCTAACGTAGTCTTAATCTTGTGAAGCTTCACGTCGACCCGACTATGTTACAGTTTCTGCACTGTTTTATACGTTGTATGGTGTCATCATGTCACCATGTCCGGGTAGCTAAATATTATATTATATTATATTATATTATATTATATTATATTATATTATATTATATATATATATATATATATATATATATATATATATATATATATATATATATATATATATATATATATATATATATATATATATATATATATATATATAAGAAGATAAAATTGCACTTGTGCTGGTAGCAAAGTTCAGCGTGTCTAGACGAAGATAAACTGAACTTGTACATGTAGCAAAATGTAACGTGGTCTGGACGAAGATAAACTGAACTTGTACATGTAGCGAAATGTTACGTGTCTAGACGAAGATAAATTGCGCTTGAGCTTGAAACGAAATGTGCCGAGTCTTGACTGAGATACTTCTGAATTGTTCTTCTGGCGAAACACAATGTGTCTAAGTTAATATAAATTGTACTTGTCCGTATTATCACTTTCTCGTAGCGAAATGCCGTTTCCATTGTCGTTTTGAGGTTTATCGCCATTTTTCAGCGCAAGATAGCCTGCATGTTAGATGCCCACTTGTTATTTGACCGTTGGCTTGGTCTTTGTTATTGTCTGGATCAAGTAGATAATAATAAACGTTTAAATTAATTGATGGAAGAACAGAGATCAGATAATATAAAATAGGATAAAACGAGCCGCCAAAAAAATAAAATAACAATTTATCCAATTATATAAATAAAATTAAATTGAACATGACATTTAAATGATACACATTCTATTAGAAATACAAATGCCAAATTCATAAGCACTGCAATCAGCCATTCTGTTATACCGATAAGATAAATTTCATCATGAAATCGAGTGTATGACCGAATTCATTTGCTCCGCATACCTGCATAACCCACTTGCTTCCGGCCCTCTCAGAGTCAATGTTAGTGAAATGTCCTAGTCGCCGTATTCCTTTTCCTCTTCATTCTATCTCTCCAGCTTCTTAGGATCATCAACCGTAACATTTTTGTCTGATCTATTTTCCCACTGTATGATGCAAATATTGAGCGATTTTTACCCAGTTGCACTTCCAGACTCCTGCAGCCGAATCTCTTTGCACCTTTAGGGTTCCGTGTCTCTCAACTTCCAAAACCCGTCCCTTGGACGGTTGAAAACGAGAAATACTGATTATTTCCCGAAACTAAGAACATCTTTGCCTACCCGCAGAAACGTAGACTTCCTAATGTCGCGATAGAAATTAGTTACAATATTGGATTTCGTAAGGGAAACATATGCCCCTCATTTGGCTTACCAACTTAAGAATATCTAACCGCCAAAAGGTGAGATGGCAGTGATCAGTAAAGGAGAGCGCATTAAGCCACATGGCCACCCGGAGCGCCAGAGAAATGAAGTGCGTCTAGAGATCAATTGTACATGTACAAGTTGTTACCGTCAGTTAGCCAAATGATACATGTCAAGACGACGTTGTGTTCTTTGAAAAGCTTATCTTTCAACTTGCAACAGACTGGATGCGTTATTAGCGTGCCTGACTTGCGACCAGAAGGGTTATGGTTTGAATCCTATCCAAACCAGTATGGATCATCGGTATTTGTCATGGCAGCATATTACCTTTCAAATGCGAATGTACCGTTAAACAGAAAACAAAACGTAAAAAGCAAACCAAACCGAACACAGCGAATAATGTATTAATTGTGTTAACACAATTAATGTGTTAATTGTAAATTCCAATTTAATGAAAAAAGATAGAAATCAAATGGCAGCATTTAATGTTCCATTAGAATTCGTTACAGAACAGATTAAGTTCTATACAGATGGCCTCGATCTCGGACTTGGTATAAAAGAAACTGAAAAATTGCAGTATCGAATGATCCATATTCACAGCAAAATAGGTAGGTTCTATATACATGGCCGTGGTCTTGCAATTGTACTGGTTTGCAGACACCGCGTCATCTTTGATAAATCTATATTTAACACCGTATCTATTACAAGTCATTGGGTTTTCGGATTTCAGTGACCTTGTACTGTATGCAGTCAATCAATACCGGTAACTGTCGGTATTTTGTCTGCAGTCTCTGATATGGTCAGACACATCGTTTAATTTGCGTTGGAGACAAGGAGGGGATGTGAATTTGCTGAGAAAATGTGTCTTTCTCTGGCTTTTTGGAAGCAAAGAACTTATAATAAAAATTATATTAATTGAGACAAAAATAATAGTTCAGGTAAATATTCAGGTTGTAAGGAAACTCACAAATGAATCGCTTGGCCCCCTAATATATTATTTAGTGTGATATATAGTTGAATATACTTTTAATGGTCACAGGACTGAGGTAGGAAATAATGTATTCGCGAAATAAAAGCTTTAAATGATAAATTTAAATTGAATTGTCTCTTCAATAACTCGTATAAATTATGTAAAGTCCCTTTAATTGAAACGACGAACCTCCAATGCATAAATAACGTCAATAATCATTTGCGTATAATTGTCACGGAAATGTATAAACCCTTTTATTTATTAAATACATGTACTCGAGTTTCGTTTTTGGTGTACAACGATACCCGAGGGTGATTAATGTATATTGTGTTGTATTTTAAAATAGTGAGTTTGGTCCAGCATATGCAGCACTTGCAATGTGCTTTTGATGGGAACAACCGAATGCTTCCAGTGCACAGACGATATCTGTGTATAAATACCTCACCGTAGATAAAGCTCTTTATATTCCGGATAGTCTTGGCAGTGAGCGGGTCTAATATAGGGACTTGCACATCTTCAGCTGTAGAGGTATGTAAGTTTATTAATTTCCTGTATATACAATATAACTATTGTACTACCAAGTCTATTGTTGTATGTTTTGTAGCTTTGGTTTACGCAATATAATGCACATATTTATTTTCTTGTTTGCGACTTAGAAAGGGATTTAAATTGGTAATATAAAGCAACATTTGTAAGAAATGTTTTTTTTTACAGTAGGATTCTTATCGAGCAGGGTTAGGTTTATTTCTGAACTAGTTGTTTTGTAATTATTGTGCCGGTAATGTAATCTGTATGACTTACCATGCATACCTTATTGCGTTGTTATGCCCGTGTCTTGTATAGTACACGGTATTGGATATATTTTCAGCTGTGCAGAGCTGTGTAGAGACTTCCAGAGTATATGGGCTGTCCAGAGGGATTACAGTGACCAGAGTGACCCGAGCGTTCAAACTTATTGGAGTGATCGGGGTCGACGTGGCGCAAGCTGTAAATCCAACCACATGAATTAACCGTAGCAGTTGTGAAGCTGAACTGTAGCAGCTCTGGAGCTGAAATAGAGTGTGGTGATGACGGAGTGTATCTCCTTACATATAATCATGAATAATAATGGAGTTCGTAAAACACATTGCATCTTTCGGGACTGTAAAAACAAGTTGTATATCTATCCCTTTTTATTCGCATATCTTCACTATCTGAGTGGGTTCATTTTTCTACATGTGTAAAAATCCACATTGTTTACTAGCTGAATAAACTATATCCATCTTTTCATTGTGTAATCACTGTGAACCATTCACCCCTTGTCTTTGTATTTTGTAAAGTAATTTGTTTGTATTTTCATTATTACATTTGATAGTTCTTGTGTTAATTAATCCAATATTTGGATTATATCTATCTATCTATCTATCTATCTATCTATCTATCTATCTATCTATCTATCTATCTATCTATCTATCTATCTATATATCTATCTATCTATCTATCTATATATCTATCTATCTATCTATCTATACGCACGTATTGATAATTAATTGCTCATTCAAGTAATTAATTACTAAACAATGTATTTATATCATCGTCAAAAGTGTTCTTTTGTGAATCCAGAAATACCAAACGGCTATTGTCTTGTTACAAATGGCTTTAGATTCTCCCTTTCGTCCTTATTAATATTGTCTTGTGTTTTTAAACAAATCTGTTAAAATTGTATAACAAATAACAAAAAGGTACATATAAGTCTGTTCGGCCCGTTATAAAAGTGTATAAAAGTCGGATAAAAGAAAGTGAATTTACTACGATTTGTATGTTTACATAATTCTTATATGTTAAAATTTACGTAGAAGTAAGACCGGAAATAAATCACGCCGCTCCAGTCAGATACGACTAGTGCCCCACGTCTGATTACATAATTATTTACACTCTTACAGTTCATCATTACATTTCAATCATCTGATTGTTTTTATTTGAGTTTGCATAAAAATTAATTGCATGTAACTGAGTTAATATTTCACAAGGCCCTCAAACTATCACATTTTAAATTTGCACCTCAATATAATTACGACAACAGCTGTTATGTAATGCCGTGCTGAAACTTCATTATTTTGAACTAAATCTAAAAAGTTTTCATAACTGTTAAAAGTGAATTTAGTCTTTCGAACGAGAACAAAAGCGAGAATGAGACCGTGTGGTATATACTAAAATAGTTATGTTTTCACTTCAATCGTCAAATTAACACATTTCACTTTGTCATTCAGTTTATTTATTAACATGATTTAGATCTTAACTGTCACTCTTGAGCCCACTCAAGTTATGTCCATGCGTATGTTATCGTAAATCGTTTTTATTTGTTGCATCAACTGTGTTCTCTGAATCTTTATGATCGTTTCACAAGTCGTGTGTTATACGCATTTTCACTGGTTGCTTGACAAGCGTCTTCAACAGAGACTGGATCTTTGGTAAGTTTTAGTGTTGCAGTTCAAGTACTATGTGGAATGGAAAGCTGATCGGTAAAACGCACTTATCTCGTTAAAATCGTCCAAGGGAAGACGTCTGGAAGAAGCTGAGGAACACGGAAAGAGATAATATGCTGAATAGAAAAAGCTAACATAAAAAAGGCACAAATGTATTGTTTCAATAGCATAAAATAGGATCATTCATGTAAGTTTGTAACTAAGTGCTGAATTTGTTCACTCTAAATTACATAAATTTTCCTTGAGTTTAGTTAATCATGCATTCATTGTCTTGAATATTATACGATTCATGTATTGTACCAATGACATATATGTTTAATGGATATGAATGTGTTCGGATTTAGTGGTTTGTAGGTAATATATAAATAGTGTATTGTATGAATTCATGCATATTGGTCAGATAGGAATTAATGTCTTAACTGATATATATATATATATATATATATATATATATATATATATATATATATATATATATATTATTATTATTAATGTATGCTGAGAAGCAATTTTAGTAGGACGAGACGGAGATTTGAAGACGTACACATAATGGTAGATATACTTTGTAATTGAGAAAATACATTAGTTTGAAAATTGATAAAAGTAGTATTGCCACTAAGGCGATAGACATTTTCTCCCACTGATATATTTCACTCTCATTAAGCTTACAATTCCTTCCTATAAAATCTTCGACACATTGAAAATCAAGCAAGTAATTTGAAGTCAAAGCAATCTGAATGAAATCAATGATGCCATTCAATTCTAGTTACTGTTATTTACCTTTTGTAGCATCGCCTTCTGAACGAGCTTTTGTGCTCTGTTGGTACCAGTATTGGTAAGAACGCCTTATAATTAGACGGTATTAATCCTTCATTCGGTACAATTATTCAACATGGAAGTACGTTATAGTCTTACACTATCCATGGTATGTTTACACAAGTTTCTTTTTTTTAAATTATAGCTATGCAGTGATATAACTCTTATGAGAATGGTAATTGTATGTTTGATTAGGATTTTTCATGTAGCTTTAACAATATTTCAGTCAAATCGCTATGATGTCTGCAGTGAGGCAGCAGTTTATAGTGATGTCTAGCACTGGGGTATCATGAGTAGTAATAGGGGGCACTATAGCGTCAAGGGAAAATCCAGTCAAAATGTGCTTGGGGCACTATGGCGTCAAGATTTATAGCGTCAAGGGAAAATCCAGTCAAAAACAGCTTGGGGCACTATAGCGTCAAAACAGCTTGGGGCACTATAGCGTCAAGGGAAATTGAACAGGGTGGGTCTGTATAGCGTCAAGGGAAATGGAACATAGTGGGTCTATATAGCGTCAAGGGAAAGATAACAAGGGAAATATAACATGGGAAATAAAACAAGGGAAAAAAAGGCCGGCAATGAAAGCTACTATCTTTTCGAGACCTATGAGTGGCCCTGAAAAGGGCCGTTATGTGTAATGTTAACGTTGTCTTGTTAACATAGAGGACATCTCACAGATCTTCTTCTCTTCCTTAAACTTCTCCTTACTGTGGGTCCATAGAAGAGAACTCTCTTCAAGCAACCTTGTCTTTCCACATAGACTCTTCTCTTCCAATAGGCTGTCTCCGTCATATGAATGACACTCCATGATGATCTGACATACATGGGTATGTCAGTCCTAAACAGCATACTTGACACAATGGTTGACGATTCAACATTAGTCCACATCTTCTGATGAGAACAGGTGAAGCGAATGCCGTGTACTGCGGTTATTTATAGGGGAAGAGCGGATTGAAACGGATTGAGTGTATCCACCAATCCAAACGTGCGTTACAAAAGTCAGGTACAGCCATCCAATCGGAAGAGAGCAGTCTGTGACGTCACCTTTTCTATATAGAGGTACTAGCGCCTGTGCGCAGTCAATCGATTCAAGAGAGTTGTCAATCATGGCGGACATTAAGAAGACAATGAATTGGAGTGAGACAGGAGTAGAGACAGCAAGTCATGGACCAACAGTGACTACTAAAGTCATGACAAATCTACATCCAGAAGAAGTTGATTTTAACTGGGATATTGTGGATTTTTTAACATCGCAAGAATTTATTCCGGAACCTTCGTTGCCTTCTGTATCTTCTTATGGACACGTCGATGATTTTAAGCAGAGACAAAAAGAAGCATTGGAGCGATTTTTACAACAACAGAAAGTAGAAGAACAAGCTTTTCTTATGCAACAGCAGGATGAAGAAGAAGAAAGAAGAAAACACCAGGAAGAAACAGTAGCAGCAGCAGCAGCAACGGAGAAGAATGAAGACCAAGGACAGAAAGAAAATAGTGAAAATCAAACGGTCACGACGGTACTTTTAGATATTTTAGCTGAGTTAAGGAGTCTGAAACAAATGTATCAGACTTCTTTATCACGACCGAAGAGAAAAAGACCTTCTCGAGCGAAACAACCCGATCTCTCTGTGACTACGTCTACCTTACCACCGTTAGTGATTTCTACCAAATCATTGACAGGAACCACCAGTCCCGAAGTAGGCCTTGGCCGTGGCAAAGGCTTAAGACAGCTCAAGAGGATTTCGTCCCGTTTCTGAGTTTGTTTTGTTTTAAACACACAAAACACCAACGGTCCTTTTCAGGGCCACTCCAATTATTTCGAAAAGAAATACTATGTCAATTGCCTATTTCAATGAAAACTCAAAAGTCCTTTATTTTTTAAAAACCCATGATGTACGTGTGAGTGAAGGAATGTGTGAGTGTAGGTAATTATACTATCAAATCAAAACCAAGAGACACTTACGTTTTTTCTCTCTGGTGTATTCTAGTACAAACGTCACAATTCAATATCACAACATAACATAACACAAGACCACTTTAAAAAAGTTCATAGGTTTTCTTCTGTTTCACTCTTTCTGTTTTTTCATTTTCTTTACTGTCACAGCTTTTTCTTTTTCTTCCTCTTCACTTTCGTTTCGTCTTCTTTTCTTGTCTTTGTGAACGTGTCGGGGTTCTTCCTTGGGGGAGGGTACCTCTTCCTCCTCCTGTTCAGAATTTCTTTCCTCCTCCTCCTTCTCCTCCTCCTCCTGCTCCTGTTGTTTCTTAGGGCAGTTTGGAGACCAATGTCCTTTCTCTTTACAATAATAACAGGTATCTTGACTTTTGTCTCTATTGGTACCTTTTTTATTTTTGTCACGATCTGAACATTCTGTAGCCCAATGTCCTTTCTTCTTACAGATATAGCAAGTATCTTGACTTTTATCTCGATAGGAGGGAGAGTAGGCCGTCGGCTGGTTTGACGAAAACTTTCGTATGACCCCACGTAAAGCTCTAATGAGAAGTTCCACTTCTGTAGGTTCTTTCATCGTTCTGGTCAATGTGAGAGTGAAATGAATACTGAAAGGTTAGACACTCACCCTTTATATATGCACGGATCGAACATGAATATATAGGGGTTATGGTCTTTAAAAGGTAGTCATTTGACTTTTTGCAGACAAGATGAAAAGACCACATCATGTTGTGGAGAAAGGAAAAGACAGTAAGAGACAGAAACGTAATGTATCGCCTAGCACAGTAGCTGAAGTCTTGGCTCAAATTCATGCCAGTGATTTTGAAGATGACATGAGTGAGCCCGAATCTACACCCAGACAATCGACTTCCAAGCAAAGTGCACCACCCTTAGTAAACCCTGAAAATTACTATCACATTCGAGAGACAGAAAAGCGTTCCTCTCGAAAATTTAAAACATCGGCTTACACGTATGCCGTAAAGTTTAAAGATTTCAAGGCCAATGTACCTTTGGAGAATACAGAAGGGTTCATTACCGAGGTGTGGGATTCTGTGTTAACTGCATTGAAACAGCAATGTCAAGCTAAAGAAGACGATCGCTTGAGACTTTCTATTCATCACGATAATTTAAAGTCTCCCGTTTGGATCGAGTTTACTAACCCATCACAATTAACACCTTCCAAAGTCATTGACAAAATTCAACATGTGCAACAATCCAATGACAAGTTTCACATCGCCGACGGAAAAGCCACACTGTTCATGACCCACGTGTCTCTTCCCCAGGGGACAGGACGCAAAAAAGTATTATTGGTCGACAGCCTTCGCAACATGAAGCGAAGCCTCGTCCAAATTAACAATCCTCAAGACCAGATGTGTTTAGCCCGTGCCATCGTCGTGGGACGAACGTATACCAACAAGAACGATACGGCAGAATGGAAAAGAGCCTGGAAAACTATTCAACAATCGGACCGAGC
Organism: Unio delphinus; assembly: GCA_029339505.1. NCBI lineage: Eukaryota > Metazoa > Mollusca > Bivalvia > Unionida > Unionidae > Unio > Unio delphinus. Next base: position 7,438,815 of record JAQISU010000115.1, on the reverse strand, counting down.
CAAACAAAGAAGTGAAGCAGAACTCCTGTTACAGCAAGCAGGGATATCCAAAGACACCCCTTGTGGCATTCCAGAAATGCAACAATTGCAAGACGTCTTGGCTCCTCGTTACACCTTGAAAGTACACCCTCAAGAAGTGCGTGGTCCACTTTTGTTTCGAGGCCACGATTTCAAAGACGGAAAATACATTCACGTCTATCATCACGATGGTCATTTTGATACCATTACCAGTATCACTGGATTTCTGAAATACAGTTACTACTGTGAAAAATGTGACTATGGTTATAACAATCGAGAACAACACAAGCATTGTGGATCAAAATGTGAGGGATGTTTGGCCTCACAACCTTGTCTGGACAAAGGACAAGAAAGAGTGCATTGTCCTGTGTGTCAGCGCACTTTTGTCAGTCCTACCTGTTACCAACAACATTTGAAGATGCAAGGTTCACAGCAGAAAAGTGCTTGTCAACTCCTGAGATTGTGTCCTACTTGTGGACAAGGCATACGTACCAATAGTGCCAAGTTACACGTTTGTCGAGGGAAGAAACGATGTCACATTTGTCGCCAAATTGTGGACTTGGAGCACGAATGCTTCATTCAAAAATATCAACCCCAACCAAAAGATACCCAGAAGAAAGGGAATTTTATCTTTTTTGATTTCGAATGCATGCAAGAAACTGGTATTCACATTCCTAATTTCTGCGTGGCTCACCGTGCGTGCGAGCAGTGCATCCAAGAACCTATCTTTAGTCATTGCCCTTACTGCAGCAAGATTCCTGGAGGACGTGAAAAAATCTTTCGAGGGTCAAATACGCTAGCCGATTTTGCCCAATGGATCCTAAACCCCATCGACGAAACGTGGAGTCCAGAAGACATCGAACGTTACGGAGAGTGTCATTGCCATGCCACGGTCATGGCTCACAATTTCTCGGGATACGATGGGCAATTTCTGCTTAGATACTATGCGGAACAAAGTACCGAACGGCCTCAAGTGACTTTGAACGGAGCCAAAATCATTTCTATGCAAGTAGGACAAGTACAGTTTAAAGATTCGATGTGTTACTTGGCCATGCCTTTGAGTCGCATGCCTAAAACGTTTGGAATGACAGAAATGGCCAAAGGTTATTTTCCACACTTTTTTAATACCGAAGCCAATCAACATGCCATTCTACCCCATTTGCCTGAGGTTGACGACTACGACCCCGACAACATGCGCACCGAACAACGAGAAGCTTTCCATGCTTGGTACCAGACTCACGCCTCGAACCCCTTTGACTTTCAAGAAGAAATGTTAAAGTATTGTCGATCTGACGTGGACATTTTACGACGCTGTTGTGGAAAATTTCGAGAACTGTTCATGGAATACGGAGGGATCGATCCTTTGAAAGAAGCTTGTACCATCGCCAAAGCATGTTCCTTAGTGTACCGAAAACGCATTATGCCCGAAAATACTCTAGCGGTCATCTGTCCTCAAACGACAAATTTTGTCAAACGTCAATACTCGGTTAAAGCCCTACGCTGGCTCCATTACTTGTGCGACGAGGAAGACAAATGGATCCAACACGCTCGCAACGGAGGAGGCGAAAAGACCATCGGAACGTATTCGGTAGATGGTTGGGACTTAGAAAACCCTCAGATCGTGTACGAGTTTAACGGATGTTTATTTCACGGATGTCCCCTATGCTACCCTCAGCGTAACACCAAAAATCAGTTTTTACAACGAACTATGGAAGATTTGTACCAGACCACTTGTCAACGACGTTTGAAGTTAGAACAGCAAGGATACCAGGTAGTGGAAATGTGGGAACACGAGTACGATCTGCGTTTGAAAACCGATCCCGAGTTTAAACGCATCGTAGAAAGTTACAAGTGGGTGGACCCATTGAACCCTCGGGATAGTTTGTACGGAGGACGAACGAATGCTACTTGTTTGCTGTACCAAGCGGATGAAGAGAAAGGAGAAGAAATCAAATACTTGGACGTGTGTTCGCTGTATCCTTACGTGTGCAAATATTGTCACTTTCCCGTAGGGCATCCAGAACTGATGACAGAACACATTGACTTGGACCACATTCGTCAGTACGAAGGATTGATCAAGTGCAAAGTCTTACCTCCCACAGACTTGTACCATCCCGTTTTACCTCACCATTGCCAAGGAAAACTGATGTTTCCTTTGTGTCGCACATGTGCCGAAACGTGCAACCAAGACCAACCTTGTCAGCACACTCAGGAAGAACGTGCCTTGACAGGAACGTGGGTGAGCGTGGAATTGTTTAAAGCTCTGGACCTGGGTTACCAACTGTTAGAAGTGTACGAAATTTATCACTTTCCCAAGACACAACAATACCGCAAGGGCGACGAGACACAGAAAGGTATTTTTGCAGACTACGTGGATGCCTTTTTAAAACTAAAACAAGAAGCTAGCGGCTATCCGACCTGGTGCCACACTCCCGAAGACCAAAATATATTCAAAGAAAAATATAGGGAGCAGGAAGGTATCACTTTAGACCACATCGAGAAAAACGAAGGACGGCGATCGTTTGCCAAAGTGATGCTCAATTGTTTGTGGGGTAAAATGGCACAACGACCCTCTTTACCCAAGACGGAGTATTTGTCCGAGCCGTCTCGCTACTTCCAGATGATTCACGACCCAACCAAAGTCATGAAACACGTGGACGTCATTCGTGAGGACTTGATCTTAGTCAATTACGAAGAAGAACTAGACTTTGTAGAAGCCGACAAATTTGGAAATGTCATCATTGCGGCTTACGTGACAGCCCACGCTCGTTTAAAATTGTACGAAGTGTTAGAACTGTTAGGAGATCGTGTGTTGTATTTTGACACGGACAGTTGCATCTACATTCACCGACCGAACCAGTGTAACCCTGTCATCGAAGGAGACCGTTTAGGAGCCTGGACCGATGAACATCCCAACGACAAGATTCTATGTTTTGCAAGTGGCGGTCCTAAAAATTACGGCTACGAATACCGAGACCCACAAGGAGAAATGCACACCGAATGTAAAGTGAAAGGATTGACTCTCAATTATCGCACCAGTCGAGTGGTGAACTTTAACGTGCTACAAGAAGCCTTACAGTCGGGACAGGATGAAACGTTTCAAGTGACTACCCACGAACCGCACAAGATTGTCCGTTTACCCACACACCAAATTGTTAGCCGACCTTTGGAAAAAGTATATCAAATCGTGTACCAAAAAAGAGTACGACTTCCCAATCACTTCACTCTCCCGTACGGTCACGTCGAAATTGGGCAGCATATAAAAAGGGACATTGTCCAAGACCAATAGTTCATTGTGACTAACACAGCCAAGCAAAAAGAAGATGAATCCATTTAAACAGACATCATTCAAGTTTGGGGATTGTAAAACAAATGTACCTTTCCAGAGTGTGAAAAGTACTGGATGGATAAGACCCATGCATTGCAACGGAAGTTGTCCGGAAGGAAACTGTAAGTGTCCTTGCGGTATGCACTGTAATTGCGTTACAGAGTGCGATGGTGAACCCTACGATTGTAGTGATGCCAGACGCTGTGACGTTAGCGATTCAGCTGGATATCGTGGGAACGTTGCTATGACTACTACCCCTATATCTACCGTGGAAAGTGATGCTGTGCGTGTCAAACCTGAGGGATGCGAAAGCGGTGCCACACGTTATCGTGGACTCCTAGGAATTTCACCGTACCTGCATCGAAAAGAAGTGAGGAGAGTCGAATATTCGTTCCCGACGAGTTTGCCTGAATATTGTCATTTCAAAAGTCGATTCCAAACCTTCAAAGATAAATGGCCAAAATATCTGCCTGGACCAACTCCTGAAGAATTAGCCAGAGCCGGATTTTTCTACTTGGGCGAAGGGGATAAAGTCAAGTGTTTCAGTTGTGGTGTATCCATTTACGAGTGGGAACAGAAAGATTCCGCTTACTTGGAACATGCTCGATGGTCTCCGAATTGTCAATACCTACCTTTAGTGGGACCTAGTGATTGGAAGTGACACTACTACTCCATGTCGTGTAACACACCTAGACCAGTATATAAACCCTCTCTAAAACATTATATTCAAGGATTACCACACGAATTGCAAGAGAAGATCTACAAGGACGTTTGGCAAGGTCTTGCTAAAGAAAAATCGCTTTGGGTGACTGTAGAACTTTTGTGTCGTGAAATTCACAAGAGGCAAGTGACAAAAATTAACCAACGTATTAGATTTCTCTGGATTAAGGGTATTTTTTTGCTCTGTTACCAATTTACTACGTTTACCTCTGAAGATGCTTTGATCCTTCTTAACCGTTACCCTGAATGGCAGTGGGACGAAATTACACGTTATATTAATCACTTTCGCTTTTGGAGCAAATTTAATTCTATGTTTAATTCTGGGTTGAATCTACACTGATAGTCTTCGACCTAAAAAAGAAGTATAAAAGAGAACGACCATGCCACAACCTTTATCATTGGTGATCCAACAGATTCCGTGGAAGGATATCAATGAGAAGATTCACACGGTGAAAGATTACGAACACTTATTACAAGAACTATACCCTATGAATTGGGGTCGACGTGTCGTGTGTGTTTTAGTGACTTGCTTTCTGGGATTTCGTTTACCTGCCGATTCCTTGTGGACACTTTACGAACACTACCTATCAAAAAAATAAGACAGTATGGTGGTTCCTTTAAATGTCCACGAGAGACTTATTCTGTTCAAAGCCTTACGCTTTCATCTGGATACGTCTCGACCTTTCCAAGAAAAAAAGATTCGTCAACTTTTACGTACGGAAGAAGTGTACGAAGATGTGTGTGTAGCTTGTGATTTACACCCTCATTGGACAGATGTACGTGACTGGAAAAGTTGGGATTTTGAGGCTTGGACAAACGAAGTATCCCATTATGCCCAAGCGTTGTGTTCCTAAAATTCATCGTCGTGTGAAAAAAGTCACTTTTAATCCTGTGTTAGTAACAGTACCAGAAGAAGAAAAAGAAAAAGAATCTATCACCCAAGACAATCCTTCTGTTCAAGACAGAACTGTCATGGACATTCCCCCACAAAGACCCTTTCGAGAAGACACCTATGTGACTGTACCCCCTGTAGAGGAGACTATAAGAACATTACATACTACCTCTAGGACACCTTCGTTACCCAAACCACGTTGTACAGTGACTTGTTTATATTCCACTTTGATCGTTTGCCTAGGTATTTTATTCCTGTATTTATCCATTTGGCTTTTATGTTTTCGTGTTGTTCAAATTTAAACATGCATTCAAATAAACGTGTCTTGAAAAAAGTATAAAAACCTCTTGTCTTGTCTGTTTTTGTGTCAATACTGTCATACCACTACACGACTATGGCTCACTCTACTCTTTCTACTACTCCTTCCTCCCCCACATTCAAAGTCATTGACGAACACTTAGATCAGGCTAGTTGGAAAGCCTTGTATCTTCGTCATCCTTTTAACATGTTAATTGCTGGACCGAGCGGTTCAGGCAAAACCGAATTTGTCAAACGTTTGATCGAACATAAACATCATTTGATCGATCGTCCACCTCAACGCATCGTGTGGTGTTACAAAGAGTGGCAATCGGCATACAGCCTCTTGCAAGAAAGTCAAGGTGATTCCATTGTGTTTGTAGCAGGCATTCCTAAAGAAGACGAAGGGATCGTGTCTGACCCTAGTCAAACTCATTGGGTTATTTTTGACGACATGTTAGGAGAAGACGAAGAAGAAATTAAACTGTGGTTTACGCGTAAAGGGCATCATCGTAATGCCAGTGTCATTTACATTACACAAAATTTATTTCAACAAAGTAAAGCCCATCGTACCATTAGTCTTAATGCTCATTACGTGGTCTTGTTTAAAAGTCCTCGAGATAAATCACAAGTGCAAGTTTTAGCCAAACAGTTAGGAACACCTTGGCTAACTCATGCGTACGATGATGCCACTCAAACACCACACGCCTATTTACTCGTGGATTTAAAACCCACTACCCCTGATTATTTGCGATTTCGTACCGATTTGTTTCACGACTGGTGTCAAGACGGAGGACCTGTCGTGTACACGTCCTCCTCGTCGACATAACACTATGAAGCACTAAAAAAATCTATAAAAACCTTGGGTTACTTTGACCTGGTCTCATACATCGTCAACATGACGTCCCTTCATTCTCATCTTCCGATCAAATTGATTCGTGCCTTGTACGGCATCAGTCGCGAAAAAAATCCACAAAGACGTGCTCACGTCTTAGAAGCCAGTCTCAAAGAAGTCTTACGATGGTTTACGGTGACAGCACGTCAAATACTGCAAGGCATCATTCACATTCCACATCAAACCAAACGCTTTTTTGACAGAAACAAAGTAGCCTTGACGCAACTGGCCAATCCTCGCATTGACACTCACACCAAAAAGCAAATCATATTGAAACCTGGAGGTAGTGGTTCTCTAGGAGGTGTCATCATTCGTTCCCTTTTAAAATGGGATCCCAATACTCCCAAAGTTCACCCCAAGAAGAAAACAAAAAAAGGCAAACAAGCCCCAAAGAAAAAGAACAAGGGTACCAAGACCAAAGCACAGAAAAAGAAAAGTCCACAGAAAAAAGCGGTCACCCGCAAAAGAGGCACTTCGGCCAGGACACAACCTTACCTTCGTCAACCACGACCTGTAAGAAAAGATCTACAAGGACGTTTGGCAGGGACTACGTTGCCAGTAGCCTCAGGGACTGCCACTTCTCCGTTGCGGGTGATGCCAGCCAAAACCAATTTGGCACCCATTTTTCCTAATTTGATGAAACATTGGAAATCTGCGTCTCCCAAAACGTCTCCTCCACCGGAGACACCCTCGTCCACCTTAGCGGCAGTAGCAGCTGCTCACAAAGTACCTGCCCCGAAAGTCAAAGTCCAAGAAAGATCTGGCATGTTAAAGAGTTTACTAGATTTGTCCAAACAAGAACTGTCCCGATTGAGTCCATTGCGAACTCCTTCACGACGTGTGTTACCTGCCATGAAGTTGATACGACGCAAAGATAATCAGTGGCGTCGCATTCCAGTATAAAAATATGACTTGAAGACCACGACGTCAATCAGTATTTTTTCTGTGCTGATGCTGAACACTCAAGGATGCTTCCTCAAAAACATGCACACCACCACCGTCACTACCCTCGTCGTTCTGCTGTCCAAAAAGGAAAAGGAACAAGACAATCTCGTCATCTCACCAAAAGCTTTAAAACCAAACATCAACGTCCTTCCCTCCAAAGACGTAGACCTTTAAAGAAAAAGAAAAGACACCAAAAAGGAGGATCCTTTGACAATTTTGGGAAACACATTGTTACCTTTTTGACAAAGCGCTAGTTCCCAAAAAAAAGTAAATAAAAGAGAGTGTATACCAAGTCATTGACACTAGTGGTATTGTGAAACGAACAAGCAAAGATGGCACCTCGCAGAAAACATTTTTCTACACTCCACAAAGGAAAGAAAAGGAAAGGACGTTTAGCCAAACATCGACACGTTCTTCGTCAAAGGACACAAAAGAAAATACCCAAACGTCAAAAGAAAAAGAGAAGTCACCAAAGAGGAGGCATATTTACTGGTTTTATTAAAGGTATGCAGAAACTAGACAAAGCAGCTAATAACCGAACTGGTATCTTTAGCCCTGCTTTTGAGGATTTAGCGAAGCATGCCGTTACCTTTTGGAGAAGCCAATAGGAAAAAGAAGATAAAAGAGGGTGTGTACCAAGTCTTTGACATCAGTGTATTTCTGGAACGAACAAGCAAAGATGTCACCTCGCAAAAAACATTCTTATTCACCCCACAAAGGAAAGAAAAGAAAAGGACTACCTCCTCGTTTAGCCAAACACGGAGACGTGTTGTCCGTCCTGTCCAAAGCCTCTCCGCCCATGCGAAAACAAATCATTAAAACAGCCTCCAAAGATGTCATCGATACCGTGTGTGAATGTTGTTTGAATGTTTTGAAAGGCACGATACCTTTGTCTCCACACCAGAAAAAATGCTTCGCCAAACATCGACACGTTCTTCGTCAAATGGTTCAAAAGAAAATATCCGTCCGTCAAAAGAAAAAGATGTTGGTGCAACGTGGAGGATTTTTACCCATTCTTGCTCCTATGTTGACAAGCTTAATACCAGGTTTGATACAAGGGATGACCCAAGGGTTAACTCAAGGAATGGGTAGAAGATAAAAGGACCCTATGGAGCACCACAATCTCAGACATAACCTTTGAAAGCCCATGGAAGGACGAAAACTAACTTTGGTTCCTTACAAACGATGGATGGAATACCATCATTGGCAAGAACAACGATCCCCCCATTTACCACCCAATCCCAATTTGGCTGAGATGTCGCAATTACAACACGAATTGCAATCCTTGATCCATCGCCACGATTTATCCGAAACCGAAAAATCACAAAAGTACGGTCAACTCTTGAAACGGCTACAACTCTTTCATCAGAAAGCTGTGGAACAAACAGCTCAACCCACTTTGTCCGATTTTAAGGCTCTAATGAATAACCCGTCACCCTCACCCTCACCCTCTACAGCAGTTAAAACAGACGTTACCCCACCATTACCCAAGGAAGAAGAACCCCATGATCTCTTTCAAACACCTACTGCTACTCCCATTTCGAGTAAGATTGCCACTTCCTTGTTAACCCCTTCCCCCACTCCCCCACGAGAAGAACTCAAAACTTGGGTTAAAAAGATGATGGCTACTCCTTCTTCGACAGATGTGAAAAAGAAAGAAAGGAAACCAGAAGTGAGAAAAGAAAAGAAGGCCAAAGAAGCTATCCCATTACCTCCGCCACCACCATTACCCTCGACGTCAACTCCTGTAGCACATCGGACACGTAAAACCGTTTCCAAACAACCCGCATTTCGTCCCACCCAAAGCAATATCCTCGAAGAGTGGGTCCCTTATTAACCTAAACCATGGAGAAGGTCTTAGCCAGCATTTACTACGATCCAGCTCACCCTGCAGGTTACGGAGGCATTCAGAAATTGTATCGTGCTGCCAAAACTCGCTTGAAAAAGCTCCGTTTACCTGCAGTACAACGATGGTTACAAGAACAAGCGACGTACACTTTACACAAACCCATTCGACGAAAATTTCACAGAAGTCGCACTCAAGTGGAAGGCATCGATCATCAATGGCAAGCCGATTTAGCCGATGTCTCTCATTTAGCCACCTACAATCGTGGCTACAAATATTTGTTTTGTGTCATCGACGTCTTTTCTAAATTTGCCTGGGTCGTACCATTGACATCCAAATCGAGCGGAGAGTTAGTACGAGCTTTGCAACTGGTGTTGAAACAAAGTGGTCGTCACCCTCTTCGATGGCAAACCGACAAAGGCACCGAATTTCTGAACCAAGCTTTCCAACGAGAATTAAAAAAACGTGACATTCATTTTTTCACCACCGAAAATCCTGAAACCAAAGCCAGTATCGCGGAACGTTTTCAACGTACCTTGAAAGAACGCATGTGGAAATATTTTACGCATCAACACACTCTCAAGTACATCGACGTCTTACCGCACTTAGTTCAATCCTACAATCAATCTTACCATACAAGCATTGGACGTGCCCCACAAGAGGTGACACCTGACAACGAAGTGACTGTTTTTGAGCGTCTGTTTGGTACGTCCCGGACGAGGGTTGTCCCCAAGAAAGGTAGAGAAGTGTTAACCCCGGGAGATTGGGTACGCATTGGCAAAACCAAACGCACTTTCGACAAAGGTTACTTACCCAACTGGACCACCGAATTGTTTCGTGTTACTGGACGAGTGCGCGATCGTCATCCTACCGTCTATAAATTGGAAGACATGAACGGAGAAGTATTAAAAGGAACATTTTACTTGCCTGAGTTACAACGTGTTACCAAAAAAGAAGACGACGTGTACGACATTGAAAGCATTCTCGAACGAAGAACCCGTAAAGTAGGAAAACGTCGTGTCAAAGAAGTCAAAGTACGTTGGAAAGGATATCCTCCTAGTTTTGATTCTTGGATTGACGCTTCGCAAGTCATCGACTATAAAAAGAAGTGACCATCATGCCCTTCAATACAGCTTCAGCGACCACAGTGACTACTCCTTCACCCACATCATCTCTGCAAGATTTACAAAAGCAACCCTTGTGGGTGTGGTGTGGAGAACGTGTCCCTAAAACGCAAATCGTTTTTTTCTGTCAAATCTTTGTGGTATATTGTGTCATTGGTGCAGCCATTGCTAATCTGAGTTTGCAACAAGGAGACAAACAATTGTCGACCATTTTACTCAGCAGTTGCATCGGGTATCTTCTTCCCAATCCTTCCCTGAAATACTCTTACAACGGGAACAACAGTAACAATATTGGGAGTCTGGCGGCCAACGTTAGTCCTTCTCCTGACAGTCACCCTTCCAATCACAATCCTCTTTTAGACACTCCTTTAACCTCGAGTGACTCCTCGGACAGAAGAACATTGGAAATATGAACAACACTATTAACCAATTTTACTTAACGTTACCCAGTGACAGTTCCATGGAGGTGTTTCCTAACAACACATTGTGTTGTTACACGTCTAAATTACCTCAAGCCATGCATTTGGATCAAGATGATCACTGGGAAGCAGCTTTAGTGGAAATAATACACCCGACACAAATCAAAAACGTCGTCGAAAATCAAATTTTTTTCACCGTTGAAGTGTACGACAAGCAATTGCAACAAGCCTTAGATGAACGAGGTATCACTGGCATTGACAACAAGAAATCAGATGGACCCACAACTAAACAACTGTCCACTCATGTGTTGACCATTCCTGCAGGCTACTATTTTAGCGGTCAACATTTAGTGACTACGATTGCAAGCAAGTTCAATGTTGTGTTTGGTAAACCCCTGGACAAAATCAGAGAAAGTGTTACCTTTGAGTACATTAAAGTGGCTCGCCGCTTCATGATCAAATTTTCAGAGAAGAAAATAATAGCCATTACCTTTTGTCCTGAATTGTTTGATATCTTAGGTGGAGACCTCAAGATGATCCCGAACAAAAAAAAAATACCAGGCATATCCAGTAACTTGGATTTTACCAAATATTTTCGATCCCCTGTAGAAATGAACCAAGGACTCAATTTGATGTTTGTGTACTCCGATGTGGTGGAGTACAATGTGGTAGGACACACCTCTGTACCGTTACTACGTGTCATTCCTTTCAAAGTAGATACTACTACCGCTGACGAGGAAGGTGGAAATACCTATCACGTTCACCGCGAATTTGTGCATCCTCATTATTTACCCGTCAGTAAGTCGTATTTCGACAGTGTCAACATTACTATAAAAGGAGAACTAGGTCAAAATATTCCATTTACCAAAGGGAAAGTCACAGTGAAACTCCATTTTCAAAAACGATTCTCCAACAACTGAAAAAGTGATGTATCCTGTGTACCAAGGAGTCACTCGACAACGAGGACATGGTTTAGGAGATATGTTTAAATCAGCCTTTCGTTCCGTGGTCCCTGTTTTAAAACCAATGGTGACACGAGGATTGCACACCTTAAAAGATGCCGCATTGACTCACGGCAAAGATTTTCTTTACAATGTTCTCATTGACAAACAAAACCCTAAAGAAGCTTTTTTGAGAGCAGGCAAAAATGCCTTGCTTCAAACGGGTAAAGAGATTTTGGGTCGACGAGAAAGTCCTATAAATGCCCTGAACGGTACCGAGTCTGACATTCCTACTTCCTTGACGACACAGCAAGGACAAGGTAGAAAGCCTCGACGAAGACACCCTTTCAAAAGTCTCCGTACCTCTAAAGTTCGAAAGACAAAGAAAAAAAGAACCGCTCGAGACTTAGACATTTTTGATTATTAAAAGTGAAGAAAAAAACCTAAAGAAAAAATGATGCACCAAGAATCTTGTGCCTGTTCCAAGTCGGAACTGGATCTCTTTGCCATGCCACCCACGATGATGACCATGCAAGAAGCTCAATGGGTCGAATTTCATCCCGTCTCCTCTTTGACGGATTCAGCTCCCATCGAGTTTGAAATCAAAGGACAACCCGAAGATTACATCGATCTCAACAACAGTTACTTGTATTTGAAAGTGAAAGTAACCAAAACGGACAACACCAATCCAGGAGCCAATGATAGAGTAGCTCCTGTCAACAATTTCATGCATTCCTTGTTCAGCGATGTGGATTTGTACATGAATAACAAACTGATCAGCAGTAGCATGGATACTTACCCTTACCGAGCGTACCTCGAAAATCTCTTGACGTACGGAAAAGAAGCCAAGAACACTCATCTAGATGCTTGCGTGGTATGGAAACCTGACACCGCAGATAAGTTTAACGAGACAGACTTGCCCGTAGCAGCAGCTGCTGATGGCAGCGCTCCTGCCGATCCTCACAATGAAGGTTTTAACGACCGTCGAAAGAAAATTTTGCAGGGACGTAGTTTAGAACTGTTCGATCGTTTACATTTGGACATGTGGTTTCAAGAGAAGTATTTGCTGAACGGAGTAGATATTCGCTTGAGACTGAATCGAAGTAGTACTGCTTTCCATTTGATGGCTCATGCCAACGAATACAAAACCTTTATCCAAGAAGCCAGGTTATACGTACGTCGCGTGGAAGTGTTACCTAAAGTGGGGAATGATATCAGTCACACTTTGAGCAGAACGACAGCCAAGTATCCGATACGACGCGTGGAAGTCAAAACTTTCACCATTGCCGCTGGACTCCGATCTAAGATTGAAGATCATCTGTTCCAAGGGCAGTTACCCAAACGTTTATTCATTGGTATCGTCAGCAATGCAGCCCTCAATGGTGCCCACAATGAAAATCCTTTCCAGTTTAAGCACTGCAGAGTATCCAAAATTGAAGTCAGTCGCGATGGCAAAACTTTGTGTACCAGACCCTTCGAACCCGACTTTGGCGAACAGAAAAATTACTTGAGGTCGTACTTGTCGCTGTACGAAGCCACAGGACAGTTAGGAACCAACACCAGTCACGGTATTTCCTACGACGACTATGCAAGAGGTTACACGTTGTGGGCTTTTGATTTCACTCCAGACCAAGGCAGCGACGAGGGCCATTTCCACCCTATAAAATCTGGGCAACTGCGTGTGGAACTTCAGTTTGCATCACCTCTTCCCGAAACGGTGAATATCATTCTGTATGCTGAATTCGATAATACCATAGAAATCAACAGTTTGAGAGAAGTCATTCTAGACTATTAGACATTATGGAAGACCCTTGTCCTTCTTTGAATAGTGGAGAATCCATGGAATGGGAGGTTACAGAAAAAGCAAACCCTCAAGACCAAAAAGAAGAAGTAGTGATCATGCAATCCAGATGGCCAGAACAGGAACAACAGTTAGTGGCTTGCTTTGCACAACACTTGGAAGATAAAATGAGGGACATGATTAAAAAAGATTGTTATGGATGTCAAATCGATCATCCCAGTCAAATTCAACACGATAAATGTATGATGATGAGTCAAGAAGAAAAATTGGATGATTATCTGAACGAAGCTTGGAGTCTCATCTCCGAAGAAGACGTGTTACTTCAGTGGTATAAAGGCTTACGTGATCATTCCTCTCCTCCATTGTTTGCTCGAGAAATCGATCGCATCGAAGCTCTCTTGGCCAAAAGTAAAGAGACGAAGCAAACCATCAGTTACTTGTCAGACCGTTTCAAACAAAAAGTCTGGATTGAATTGATGACTTATCATCACCTATGAAGAAAGGAGAGAAAAAAACAAGGCTACACAACAAAAAATGGATACTTGGGAACTTTATTATCTTTTGAACCGTAGTTCATACACTGCTTCTTGGAATCCTGTCGTGTGTGCTAAAGATAAACTACCTCATCGCAAACCTCAAGAGAATCAAGCTTATGTCATCAACACAGATGACAGTCATCTTCCAGGAACTCACTGGGTAGCTGTCTACTTTCCTCAAGAGGGATGTGCGGAGTATTTTGATTCGTATGGATTGCCTCCTTTCGAAGATGATATCATTGACTTTATGAGAAGAAATGCTCAGACGACACGATTCAATAATGAGAAATTACAAAGCACAGATTCTATGGTGTGTGGACAATATTGTATCTATTATCTGCATCATCGCAGTCTTGGATATTCTTTAGAACATTTAGTGACTTATTTTGATCGTCATTCGTCTCGAAACGATGACAAAGTAGATCGATGGTTTTGTGACCATTATGGCTATCTGTTGTCTTTAGCTAGGAAACGTAGTGTACATCAATCGCCCAATGACTTCCAACAGTGGAAATCTCAATTTAATTCACAACGTTGTCAACCATGTCAAAGATAATGTATTAGTGTTATGGAAGAAAAACATGTCTGTTCTTTGAAAAATGTTTGTTCTTTGAAATAATGTTTGTTCTTTGAAATAATGTTTGTTATTTGAATAAAAATGTTGTGTTTTGAAAACCAATGCGTCTGTCGTTTGTTTTACATTTGTATTCATATAAATGCTCTTTGACTTTTCTTTCTATCCCTCACATCAAACTATCTAAACGTTTCAAAACCCTAAACCGCAGAGGGGTGTTTTCCATCACGTCCGCGCTTGAACCATATAAAGCAGTGGTAGTCTCCAGTCTGGCCATCCATTGTTTGACTCATCCTCCTACGAAGATGTGCTCAAGACTAGCTAAGCTGAACGAAGCTTATGTCACTCTGCATCGTATCAGACACAATCTGATGCCAAAGCCTGAAGAGATTGAGAATGTAAGAATGCTACAAGAAACGGAAGACCTCATAGAAGAACTCTTCAGAGAGGAAATTCAAAAAGAGAAAGATGAATGGACTGAGAAGTATCGACTTCAAAAGCAGCAGAGAGAGCAGAGAGAACAACAGCAGCAGCAGCAACAGCAACAACAGCAACAGGACCCAGACAGAAGTTTTGTCGACTGTCGTGTGGATACGAAAGAGTTCTCTTTCTCTTTCCGAAGAAGCAGACCCTATCGTGTAGCCAAACGAGGACGCAATCTTAGACGATAAAAGATTGCCATCCTTCCTCGTACACACAAAAAACAGCCCTTTTCAGGGCTACCCAATATTCTCGAAAAGAATTAATCATTCAATTTGCTCATGGTATGTGAGGAAGTTAGAAAAAGATAGAAGTGAGTCTATAATCACTATCTCATTTTACTTTTATTTTGAAGTGCGTCTATAAGCACAGCGTATTTTTTTTCAAAATAACTTGTTAAATGTATAATTATTATGAGTCAAGTATAAAAGTGTGGGGTGTTTTCTTTTAAGTCCGCGTGTTTTGTGTTTTGTTTTGTGTTTTGTTTTTTTTTTTTTTTTTTTTTTTTTTTTTTTTTTTTGGTAATGATAGGGATAATGTAAGTTTTTGGATCTAGGGGGTGTTTTCCATCACGTCCGCGCTTGTGCTATATATAAAAAAGCACTCGTCAGTCTCAGTCTGGCTACCATCATACATACCATACGACATTCAAGTAGCGGTTGCGGACCGAGCTGGACGGCTTTTCTGGAGCTGGTGACCTGGTGATGTCACAATGGGAGTGTTGGAACAGCGTGGTTTGGGTTTACCTGGCGCTTAGCAAGGTGCCACGTGTTGTTCACGGCATGATGATATCCCGGGCTTTGCTAAGGACGAATATTATGACATTATCCCGTCACAACTACAGAAAAGAAAACTGCGGGTTGAACAGAGGTGAAGACTACAGAATAGACCACCATTTGCATCTCGTAACTCCCGGACTTGTCTGCGGCAGGGACCAAATGGCGGGAAAACTGGAAGCCATGGCGGCCATCTTTGACTGGACAAGAAAGGCGCATAAGTCCCAAACTTGTGTTGTGGCCGTGCCTGGACTGGAAGGAAAAACTACGGCAGAGCTATCACCTCCTACAACACGCAGTAACTTTACCACCGGACCACACGGAGAGACAGATGGAGTGATGTATATAGCCATTGTTATCGTTACTTGAATAATAGGGACTCATTTGGCTTCGAGTACCCTCTTTGACAAACTATTTGGCCCTGAAAGAACTAATATGACATTTTTTGGCACTGCGACACAAATTTATAACCAAACTCCCCTACCATTGACTACACTTTTATGTGTCGCTTAGACACTTTAGCTTAAATACAATAGGGACTTCATATGTACACTATAGTACTAGTCCCTATTTTCCATAGGATGTTAATTAATATTTTTTATAACTTAGATATTTGGTAAATTGCACAGGTGGCTTACACATTATTGGTTGTTAGGCTGTCCATTAGTATAACTGGACTGAATTTGATATACAGGTGCGCGCTTTGCTTTTCATCACCTTTACTCCCTGCTGCCGTAATTTCTCGTGCTTGCACGACCACATTACGCCGACATAAGCGATATGAGAAAACTAATTTTCTCTCGCTTCACTGCTCTTGCAGATCGGTAGGTAACAGAATGATAGGGGTGGGTGTGAGTAGGTTCCATTCCTACCCACCCTATGGCCTATGGCTTATGGCCTTACATTCACCCAGGCAGTACAATTATTGCCCGTGGTGACGGCCGAAGTCACACCCAGAGGCAGTACATGTATTGCCCAGTGGTGATGGCCTAAGTAAATAGCACTCTATGAGTGCATAAATGCCTGCAGGGGATGTGGCACGATTCCTTCCCCTCAGGATAAAGTAAATAACCCTCCTTTGAGGGATAAAACAGTGAAAAGAGCCCAAGTGGACGATTCACTTTAAACCTATCATATCAATCAATCAGTCTGGCTACGGCACTCGCCGCTCTGTACTGTACAGACGTGTTTGTCGCAGCACTCAGAAAATCTCTCACTCAAGCTTTATAGTAACCTGTTACCTGTTTTCGGCAGCCACGGTTTCACAGTGAATCCCGGATAGCGAGTACCATATCTTCCACAAGTCAAGTAACCAGCTTTCCAAGGAGGATACAGATTTGTTATCAGGATATTCTATTAAGCTACACATCGAATTAAGGTAAATTGTTAAACCTACGGGTTCAAATTGAGTGCCGCTGACTTAGTTTCTTAACAAAACCCTAACAACTAATATTTAAACACAGACTACTACAGTTAATCTATAACTCAGTTTATCATAAATCATAAATATTAAATATTATTTAATTCATCTTCATTACAAGTACTTTAAATTCATAAATATTAGAACCTAAATCCTTCAACTCTTCACCAACACCGTATAAAATGCACAGAGATAACGTAAGACTCGCAGCTTTGGTCAAATGTGGGCTTGCAAAGCCTATTCAAACAAATTTGGCAACAAAAATGGGTGTTATTGACCTCACGCCTCAGGCAAGTAAGAGACCTGTCCAAATCAAACAGTTAAACTTTTTAAAATCGCCTGAATATCGCCTAAGAAAAGAGCAGGCAGACAAGTTAAATCCCCTATCTCCCGTTAGATTTAATCTAGGGGACAATTTTGCTAATGAAACAAACACCACTACCAAGAAAAACAAACCAGTAGGTATTAAAATCATTGAGGTTTCAACCACTCAAAACCTAGACGATACTTTGCCTTCTGACACACCAACCCCCCATTCCGCTAACTCGGACAAAACTCAGTCCATACAAAAGGTAGGGACTAAATCTGATAAGGCCAAAAGTACTACCACACCACTCGGCTGTACACAAATGATAGAGGGTAAAACTGTGCAGACCGGAACTAAATTAACACAGGCAAAATTTACCTACGCCCAAATACTTAAAACTGGTAGGAAAGTAGGTCAAATCCAAGCAGACAAAGCTACATTGTACCATAGTAGCCAAATACCAGAAACATCTGCAAGTAATAGAGAGAGCAAAACAGCTAAAACGGTACAACATATAGAAAACTCCCCCCCCGCTTACCAAGGAAAGGGGAAACAGGCGCTAAACCCCAAATATCAAAGACCTGCTAAAAACTCTTCAAAAACTGAAAACAAAAAACAAGTCAGCTCACATTACACAAAAATAAATAAACACTATCATAACGTGGATATGACAGTGTTTCTAAAGGGCAAAACAAGCACAATATTTGATATCACAACCATCAGTATTGCTAAGGCATTACTGAAGGTTCATTCAGGGCAATGCAAAATTGTACGCCCTAAAACAAATTACATAATTTTGCATTGCAGCACACGTGCTCAAGTTGCAAAATTCTTGGAAATAAATAAACTTTGCGGCATGCCAGTAATTATGGAGCTGCACAAAAAAGCTAAAACATCTCAAGTTACCAAAATCAACAACAACAACAACAAAATCAACAATCACAATAACAATAACAATAAAAGTCCAAAAGTAAATAAAGTGCAACAGCAAAGTGAAATTAAACAACAGGAACAACAACAACAACAACAACAACAAAGAGAAATCAAACAGCAAAAACAACAACAACAACAACAACAAACCCACCCAATAAAATACAAGGCAGTAATGAAATTAAAGGGCCAAATGGCAACATGCACCACTCAACAAATCAAAGACAAAATCACACAAGGAGGAAATCAAGTTACTAAAATCTACAAAATAGGTAAAAATCAAAAAGCTACAGATCAAACTGTGATGGTTGTTGAATCAACAACACCAATACCAGCAATAATCAAAGTAGGATCTCCGGGAATATATCATAAAACTCAGTCATTTGTGAATAAAGTAAGATTCTGTACAAATTGCCAGCATTGGGGTCACTATAAGGTCGCTTGTACCTTTAAACATAGATGCGAAAACTGTGGTGGACCACATACAGGACAGTGTAAAAGAGAACAACCTAAATGTGGTAATTGTAAGGAAGACCATCCCTCTAGCTCTATAAAATGTAGTGCTGCTATTTTTGAAAACGAGGTCATAACCCTTATGAACTCGTCTAATTATGATTATATCACAGCAAGAAATATAATAAATCTTCAAAACCAAAATACCAAAAATCCAAAAAAACAGGAAAAGACAACTCCTACTCCAACATCAACTGTCATTGGCAAAACTATAGAAATAACAGAGGTTACTAATAAAACAACCTCTAATAGCCAAACTCAAACAGAAAATTCTATAGACCTTACAGATAATCTGGGTCTAAATACAATAGGCCTAGCTATTTCTCAAATAGGTCGTTACATTAGTAACGCACAAAACAAAAACAGTAGTTATTTATCTACCCTCACGAACGGGCTCCATGTCCTTATCCAACACGTAGAGGAGGGTATAAAATCAGGAAAGTTATTAAACCAACATGAATAATACAACAAAAGTAGTAACCAACTCTCACTCTAATACCACAAATTTAACCATATGGCAATGGAATTCGCGTAGTCTAGTTATTAATATTAATGAATTAAAATTAAAACTAATTAATACTTTAATAAAACCAGATCTAATCTGTATTCAGGAAACTAAAATAACAAATAAAACTAAAACATTACCGACAATTGTAGGATATTCACCTGGATTTTTTCAACATAGGAATGAGGGTCAGGGAGGGGGACTTGTTATATATCTTAATAATAACATACCCTCTGCAACAATAGTCCCAATTAATCTACAAGCAATTAATAATTCTGCAATAGAGGTACAAGCTTTGCAAATTAATACAGGCAAGTTTAAATTTATTTTATATAACTTTTATGATCCTGGACATGATATTGCACTAACTCATAAATTAGCATTGAAAGCGCTTAAACTGCATATAGGACAAAATGAAGCTATGGTGTTAGGTGATTTTAATTCTTACAATGTTACATGGGGAAGTGAATCAACAAATAATAGAGGTAAAAGAGTACAAAATTGGATTAATAAAACGAAACTTGTATTACTCAATGATGGTACTAAAACAAGACTTAATCCGGCAGATGGCACTTTAGCAGCCTTAGATCTCACACTATGTACTCCCAAACTTGCTCAATTAGCATCTTGGAGTGTTGATCAAGAAGATAGTATGGGCAGTGATCATTTTCTTATAATAACCAAATTACAAAATTCTGCTCAACTGCAAATTGATAATAAAATCCCAAAATGGAACTACCAAAAAGCAGATTGGAATAAGTTTCAACAAAATATTAAATATGAAACACTTGAGGGCATTAAAAAGGAAAATATAGATCATTACTATGATAACATAATTAATGCTATAACAAGGGCAGCTAATGCCTCAATACCTAAAACAAAAGGTAATCCCACTAAACTTAGAGTCCCTTGGTGGAATAATGACATTAGTGTAATGAGGAAAAATAAACGTAAAGCACTTAATAAATTTAAACGTACTAATAATACACAGCATTTTAAAGAATATCAAAAAATAGAAACTGAACTTAAAAATGTTATTAAAAAAGCTAAGCAAGATACTTGGAGACAATATTGCAGTACCTTTGATTATAAAACAAACTCAAAACAAGTCTGGGACAAAATTAGAATAATAAGGGGTAAGCATACTAACAATACTCCAAAAATAAATAATACCAATAATCACAAAGAGCAAGCTGACTCATTAGCAAAGCACTTCCAAGATATGAGTAGTAATAAAAATCACACTAAGGAATTTCAGGAACATAGATCTAAAATTGAAATAAATAATAAAAATACATTCTCAGATATGGGAACTAAAAAGTCCTATCTAAATGATAAAATTACAATTAATGAATGGTATCAAGCTCTTAAAACCAAAAAAGATACATCACCTGGAGAAGATACCATAGGATATTCAGTATATAAGAAGTTACCACTTAAATTTGTTAAGATAATACTTGATATGTATAATCAAATTTGGGAGACAGGAAAACTACCTATTAAATGGAAAACAGCAATAGTAGTACCAATATTAAAACAAAACAAAGATAGGAATGATGTAAATTCATATCGTCCTATCTCTCTTACCAATAATATATGTAAAATAATGGAAATAATAATAAATAATAGACTTAAATATCACCTAGAAATCAACAATTTCATATCCAAGAATCAATGTGGTTTTAGAAATAATAGATCTACTATAGATCAACTTATTAAATTAGAAACAGCAATTAAATTAGCTTTTAATAATCATCAAAAAAAAAATAGAAACCTCATTGCTGTATTCTTAGACATGGAAAAAGCTTTTGACTTAGTATGGACTAAAGGTCTACTAACTAAATTAAACAAATATGGTATAACCGGTAATATATTTAATTTTATCAAAGATTTTCTAACTGAACGTAAAATTATAACTAGAGTAGGAACAACATACTCTGAAAAGTATGTATTAGATAATGGTACACCCCAAGGGAGCGTACTCAGCCCCACCTTATTTAACATCATGATTAATGATCTAGATACAAATCTAGCTACCTCCAATATTGACCTATCTCAGTTTGCGGATGATAGTGCACTATGGCGCGCTGGAGATCCCAATAATCAAAAACATATTGCTGAGATACAACAAACCTTAGACAATATTGGTAGTTGGGCTGATAAATGGGGATTTAAATTTTCACATACAAAAACAGTCGCAGTTGTATTCTCTCCCTTTAACTATAATAAAATATATCCTAAACTTACTCTCCAAAATCAAAATATAGTTTTTGTAAAAGTAGTTAAATTTCTAGGGATGTATTTTGATCAAAACATGAAATGGAAATACCATATTAATTACTTAATTAGTAGATGTAACCTTGATCTAAATCTAATTAGAAGTATCCAAGGCACACATTGGGGTGCTTGTCAAAATACAATAATGACCCTATATAGATCTTTGATACGTTCAAAGATTGATTATGGGTGTCATGTTTATGCCACAGCATCGCCAGCTTTACTAAATAAAATTACCTCAATTCAGCGTAAAGCCCTTCTCCTTGCAACTAAAGCACTACCATCTACTTCCACAGAAGAATTACAAATTCTTACTGGCGAACCATCATTACATCTCAGAAGACAGGAAATCATGTTAAGATATGTAGCTAGACTGTCAACCCAAAATGATGAGCACCCTACTTTAAAGGCAATTAAAAAATGTACTAAACCACTCATTAAACGGGGCAAATACTCCACTTCATTTGGCAAACAAATTCTCCGTCTTAAAACAAATTTGCCAACTGATATATTTAATGTACAGCAAACTAAAAATCCCATTATAATTCCATGGAGATTAAAAACAATAAAAGTAGACACCACTTTACAAGATAAAGGAATTAAATTACAGGACTCCCATTATCTTAAAATGCTTGCCAATGAAAAGCTAAATAATGAATATAAAAATTATGTCAAAATATATACGGATGGGTCTAAAAAACTGGACCCTGCAAGAACGGCAGCATCATGGGTTGTTCCTGAGTTCACTGTTAAACAAGGAATGCGACTACCTGATTACTGCTCCATATACACTGTTGAGTTCTGGGCTATACTTCAGGCATTAAAATGGATACAACACTCTAAATTAACCTCAAAAAAATTTCTTATTGTTAGTGATTCATTAAGTGTTCTAAAAACAATTAGCACAAACAACTCTAACAGCAGAAAATTTTTCCTATATTTAATTCAGTATCAAATAAGCAAACTTAGCATTCAAGATATTGAAATAGACTTTCTATGGGTGCCATCACATATAGATATAAAAGGAAATGATTTGGCAGATCAAATAGCAAAAGAAAAACTAAATGAATTGACACAAGAACAGGTTCCTTACAGCCATACAGAGATATATAAATTTATTACTGATATGATAAATAATATGTGGCAAAATAACTGGAATAACTCAATAAAAGGGAGAGTACTTTATAACATTATGAAAACAGTTAAAAGGAAAGTTACTCCTATAGGTAAGACAAGAACTCAGCAAATTAAAATGAATAGGCTAATGGTAGGAAAAACAAAACTGGCTAACAGTTTTGGAAAATATTTAGGACCATTTCCACACAATATTAACTGTTTTATGTGTAATCAAGTGGAAGATTTGGATCATATATTTAATAAATGTCTTAAAAACATCACATATAGAAATATCCTTAAAAATAAATTGAAAATAAGTAAATCAACTAAATTATATCCAAAACTTCTTGATCTAAATCAACCTAATATGCAAATGACTGTTACTTATATTATGGATTTTATTACAAACTCAAATCTAATGCATAAAATATAATAATGTTTCAACATACATTAATATAATTAAAAGAAATTCAATGGCCTGTGACTCTGATTGATGCATGATATGGGTGGGTATAGATACATTAGTTCATAGTGAACTGATACGTTACTCACGAGTCTATATCTGCTCACTATGGTGCTCTGCAGAGATCATCGCTATGTAGGGTTTGGTTAGATATAAATTAATTAATAAATAAAACACACAATTAAAACAATTTTCAATGGCCTGTGACTCTGATTGATGCATGATATGGGTGGGTATAGATAAATTAGTTCATAATGAACTGATACGTTACTCACGAGTCTATACCTGCTCACTGTGGTGCTCTACAGAGATCATCGCTATGTAGTTTTTGATTAGCTATAAAATAAATATTAAATAAAACATACAATTAAAATAAGTTACAATGGCCTGTGACTCTGATTGATGCATGATATGGGTGGGTATAGATAAATTAGTTCATAATGAACTGATACGTTACTCACGAGTCTATATCCGCTCATTATGGTGCTCTGCAGAGATCATCGCTATAAATTACTAAATTGAACTGTAGTCTGTAAACAATTACTAACACCTTACTCACCACTTTCTTGTTGGAGCAAAGTCATTGGCACTTGATATTCTAAAGTATAATAGAACTTTACACAAAGTGTGGACAGCTTAGGAATATCAATGGAGTTCATGGCGCTATCCTTGAGGACAATGAAAACGTGGAGGACGGACTACAGATTCATAGGATTATACAACAGTCCTTTTCAGGGCTATTTTATTTTTGTTATGTTTTTGTTCTCTTAATATTAGTATAGTTTGTGTTGATGCTAATCTTAGTATAGTTTGTATTGATGATAATTTTGTTAACATGTTATTGTTATATTTATTGTTTACTAATATTGTATTTAATTGTTTTTACTAATACAATTATGTTATATTAAAGATGCTGTTATTTACTTTTTACTGACCTTTAGTTTTATAGCTTACTAATATTGTTAATATACTCGTGTTACTAATGTCATTGTTGTATTGTATTGTCAATGTGATGTATCTATTCCCCCCTTTTTTTTGTGTATTCTTTGGGATTTGGTGAAGATCAGTGGAACAGTGGAGATACGGGTATTCCAAGCCTGGACTGGAGAAATATATGTGTACAGCCTAGTACACCTCTGTATGTATCCACTCAATTAATTTCTCAGGGAAGCTGATGTTGAACCTTTTCCCTTCTCACTCTGTACTATGTATTGTCTTCTTGTTATATGTTATCACAACATGAATTCTCATAATCTCGATTGGTATGAGAATTCCATTTGATTAACCAATATCAATATTGAATTGATCCTTTCGGAGCACACCTTACCAAATTAACAACTTTAACAATCCATCGTGAACAACTGATACAGTCACTCTGACATAGTATAGGTATTTTGTTTTTTCATAGGGTGAATTACCCTCGAAAGAAGGGCTTTTCACCAGGACGGTGGCGACTCATATAGTACATTCTGTACTTAATTGCTGATATAGTGTTAAGTTTTTGCAAAACTCAGTAACTCATATAGTTTTGACGTAATTGCATAGGTGGCTAACACATTATTGGCGAATAGGGAATTCCACTAGTACAACTGGATAATTGAATAGAGTCATAGGGAATGCAGCCTCATGGACAGCACACATATACGTACACACACTTCTGCCCCTCTTAGTTAATATAAGGTAGTCTTAATCCAGGACTATCAGGCTCCCGCAACACAATGTTGCGAATAAATGTTACACAATAAATAACATCAAAACAATACAAAACACAACTTTATAGCACATACACTCTGATACATGTCCCATGAGGTTGTAAAGTAGCCAAGCACCTAAGGTGTGCCTCTTGTTTCTTCGTATTGGGGTCCGGGTGTGCGTTCGCCCCCTCTTCGTGCTGGACGACGATTGCAGTACCTTGGAGCTTGGAGCATCCTAAACTGGACCTTTCCGCCTTTGCCGCTTCCGGACATGACATTACTAGCGAAGCGAGAAAATTCTCCTTGCTACCTTTAATAATACATCGATTGGAACTTAACTGGGGGTGGATGTGTGTAGTACCAGTCCTATCCACTCTATAGGCTACCATTTCCCTTGATAGTTACTTTTTAGTAATTCAGGGGAACGCCTAACAAAGACTGAAATATGGTGCAATTAAGCACTCAAACCCTAAAGGGAGGGAGTGCATCCTTCCCCTCCCTGAGGGAACTAAATGGACACCGATATGGTGTCTATAAAAGCTGCACATATGTCTCTAGTAGACGGCTGCAGCTATAAAACAACCAAGTCAGTCAGTCAGTCAGTCTGGCTACAGTCAGCAGCGAACGAGCAGAGAGTGGTCAACTCGAAAAACATGTTTCAAACGTTAAACACGCTAGCGGTGGATGTAATTCCCCGACCAGCACTAAATGCCTTATTAGGATTAGAGCTGAAGGAAGCCTCTAATTGGAGCCTTCGTGCCGCAGGAAGAAGAACAACACTTCCACTTGTATGGGAAAAAGAAGAAAATAACGACCTAAGGGGGTCACTGATGTACAGGAGAGATAGAGGGCGCCAGCAGCAAAGGCGGGAAATAGAACACCGACCAACGCGTGGCACACACCCCCCCCCCCCATCCAACGTTCAAGAAGGGGTAGCCCCAGCTGAGACTGAAAAGGACTCATCCGTACCTGAGGCTACAATAAAGACTCTTCAGAACCGGATAGAAATGCTATACCAAAAAATGCTGGGGATTTTAACAGCCGAGACAGTGGAAGCGGCCACGTCACCAGTGGATTTTACTGAACCAGCACCGGAAACGCCGGAACCACCGCCACCACCCCCTAAAAAGAAAGGAAAGGGAAAGGGGAAAAAGGGGATGTTAAGAACATCGACACCCCCCACTCCATCACCAGGGCCGGCATTGAACCTGGATAAAGAATTGGAAGAAACCACCCCGAAGGCCAAGTGGGAGTCACCAGTCAAAACAGTGCGAATGGCAGATGATACCAAAGAAAAATTAATGAGCAAGCTGTGCAGCGACCTGGGACTAACGCCATTACTGACAAACAAGAAAAAAGCTTCAAATTTCGTTTCTGCTGTCACCTATATTGGCTTCAGATCGTTGCAGACCTCACCACCAAGGGTCAGCCAATGGCATCACGCACTAAACATCCTGGGTAGCTACTACTATGAGGCCTTCGAAGACAGACCCCTCCACCATCTACAAGATGCGGCAGCTTACATCGCCACCAAGCATGGGTTCTACTTCCCCAGACGAGTCTTTTTGGAAGAAAGAACAGCCGCATTCTTAGCCGAAATGGAAGACAGGAGGGCCACCTTCCAACCGGTGGAATATTAGCCTTAGGGCTACTTTCATTGCCATTTTTAATAGGGTTCTCATTTGGCTGAGGGAAACCCTCTTCGATTAACTTTCTGGCCCTGAAAAGACAAATATGACATTTTTTTGGCACTGCTCAACAAATTTATAACCAAATACCCCTACCATTGACTACACTTTTATGTGTCGCTTAGGCACTTTAATTTAAATACAATAGGGACTTACACATGTACACTTAGTACTAGTCCCTATTTTTGATAGGATAATAAACAATATTTTTAACTCAGATATTTGGTAAATTGCACAGGTAGCTTATACATTATTGGTTTGTTAGGCTGTCCATTAGTACAACTGGACTGAATTTGATATACAGGTGCGCGCTTGGCTTTTCATCACCTTTACTCCCTGCTGCCGTAATTTCTCGTGCTTGCACGACCACATTACGCCGACATAAGCGATATGAGAAAACTAATTTTCTCTCGCTTCACTGCTCTTGCAGATCAGTAGGTAACAGAATGATAGGGGTGGGTGTGAGTAGGTTCCATTCCTACCCACCCTATGGCCTATGGCTTATGGCCTTACACTCACCCAGGCAATACAATTATTGCCCGTGGTGACGGCCGAAGTCACACCCAGAGGCAGTACACGTATTGCCCAGTGGTGATGGCCTAAGTAAATAGCACTCTATGAGTGCATAAATGCCTGCAGGGGATGTGGCACATTTCCTTCCCCTCAGGATAAAGTAAATAACTCCCCTTTGGGAGACAAAACAGTGAAAAGAGCCCAAGTGGACGATTCACTTAAAACTCATAATATCAATCAATCAATCAGTCTGGCTACGCATCATTCCATTCATTCACATTCAGGCGAAGACTGCAGACCGAGTAGGACGGCTTATCTGGAGCGGACGAACTGATGACGTCAAGGGGGATTGCGAAAGCATGTTGCCCGGGCTTTCACAGCTAAGGACGAACCGAGACGTTTTTACTTCTCAACTACGGAGAGAAACATCTACATATACAGCGGTGGACTAAGCAGCGAAACCATTTTGGATTTTTTATAAGTCCCTTTAACAAGTGGCAGAAATTGAAGATATGGAGAAACTGGATAGCCCACTTAAACTATTTGGAGAAGAATAATGAGGGATTTTGAAGTTGGCTGCACCTGAATCGATATACTGGAACCATACTACAACCAGCCATGGGAATCTAAGTAATATGGCGGACCTGAGGCGCGCTGACTGATGATATCAAAATATTGAGTATCCCGCAGGTTGCCATAGGATGATATCATCAAGTCAGCGAAATCCTACCTTGGATAACCAGTGTATCGATGAATTACTGCTGTCTCCTGATAAATCATCACCATCGGACTACTCGGATAAAGCAGTACAACGAAAAGATATTTGCCATTTATCTTTTCATTCGCCTGAATAATAGGGGACTCATTTGGTTACGAGTACCCCTTTTTGAACAACTATTCCGTGGCCCTAAAAATCTAATATGACTTATATTGGTACCTCCAGCAAAATTCATAACTAAAACAAACTACCATTGACTACACTATTATATGTCGCTTAGACACTTAAGTTTCAAAATTGTTAGGGACTTATTATATGTACGCTTATGTACTAGTTTTATTTGAATGATAGGACTTTAAATAATAATTCTTCAACTTAAATATTTGAATAATTGCACAGGTGGCTAACACAATATTGGATGTTTATTTGTCCATTAGTACAACTGGACTGAATTTGACCTTTAGTATGACCTTGGTTTTTCAGGTGTGGGCTGCGTCCTTTGCTGTGCTGTCTTGCTGTTGGCGTGCTCTGGTGTGTGCTGCTGTGTCAACGCCCTCCTGGACCTGGGCCTTTTCCGCCTTTGCCATTTCCGACTCACCAAATTACTAGCGAAATGAGGAAACATTTCCCCTCGCTACCTTACTAGCTCGATTGGATGATAGGGGTGGGTGTGTGTAGGTACCATTCCTACCCACCCCCAATATAGGCTTTCATTTCCCCTGATAGTTACTTTTTAGTAATTCAGGGGAACGCCTTAATTTATAGTGCATTTAAGCACTTTAAGGGAGGGATTAACAACCCCTCCCACCTAAATGGGTGCCGATATGGCACCTATAAAAGTTGCACAAATACCCCTAGTGGGTGGTTGCAACTATAAACAACTCAACTCAGTCAGTCAGTCTGGCTACGTCATTGGCACTTGATATTCAAAAAGCATAATAGAAACTTTACACAAAGTATGGACAGCTTAGGAATATCAATGGAGTTCATGGCGCTATCCTTGACGACAATGGAAACGTGGAGGACGGACTACAGATTCATAGGATTATACAACAGTCCTTTTCAGGGCTTTTTATTCTTGTTATGTTCTTGTTCTCTTAATCTTAGTATAGTTTGTATTGATGCTAATTTTGTTAATATGTTATGATTAATATTGTTATTGTGATTGTTCACTAATATTGTTATTGAAATTTATACTAATACAACTATGTTATACTAAAGATATTGTTTTACTGTTTTTACTGACCTTGTGTTTTTATAGTTTACTAACATTGTTAATATAACTGTTCCGTGTTGTTGTACTCGTGTTGTTAAGGTTATTGTGTTGTTGTACTTGTGTTCTTAATGTTATTGTTGTACTTGTACTGTCAATGTGATATATCTATTCCCCCCCTTTTTTGTATTCCTTGGGATTTGGTGAAGATCAGTGGAACAGTGGAGATGCGGGTATTCCAAGCCTGGACTGGAGATATATATGTGTACAGCCTAGTACACCTCTGTATGTATCCACTCAATTAATTTCTCAGGGAAACTGATGTTGAACCTTTTCTCTTTCTCATTCTGTACTATGTATCGTCTTCCTGTTATATGTTATTACAAGATGAATTCTCATAATCTCGATTGGTACGAGAATTCCATTTGATTAACCAACATCAATATTGAATTGAACCTTTCGGAGCACACCTAACCAAATTAACAACCTTGAACAATCCACCGTGAACAACTGATGCAGTCACTTTGACATAGTATAGGTTTTTTGTTTTTTCATAGGGTGAATTACCCTCGAAAGAAGGGTTTTTCGCCGGCCAAAGGAGGATGGTGGCGACTCATATAGTACACTCGGTACTTACTTACTGATATAGTGTTAAGTTTTGGAAAATTCAGTAACTTATATAGTTTTGACATAATTGCATAGGTGGCTAACACATTATTGGCGAGTAGGAACTTCCACTAGTACAACTGGATAAATTGAACCGAGTCAAAGGGAATGCAGCCTCATGGACAGCACACATATACGTACACACACTTCTGCCCCTCTTAGCTAATATAAGGTAGTCTTAATCCAGGACTATCAGGCTCCCGCAACACAATGTTGCAAATAAATGTAACACAATAAATAACACCAAAACAATGCAAAACACAACTATATAGCACATACACTCTGATACATGTCCTATGAGGTTGTAAAGTAGCCAAGCACCTACGGTGTGCCTCGGGTTTCTTCGTATTGGGGTCCGGGTGTGCGTTCTCCCCCTCTTCGTGCTGGACGACGATTGCAGTACCTTGGAGCTTGGAGCTTCCTGAACTGGACCTTGCCGCCTTTGCCGCTTCCGGACATGACATTACTAGCGAAGTGAGAAAATTCTCCTTGCTACCTTTAATGATGTATCGATTGGAACTAAATTGGGGTGGATGTGTGTAGTGCCAGTCCTATCCACCCTATAGGCTATCATTTCCCTTGATAGTTACTTTTTAGTAATTCAGGGGAACGCCTAACAATGACTGAAATGTGGTGCAATTAAGCACTCAAACCCTAAGGGGAGGGAGTGCATCCTTCCCCTCCCCGAAGGAACTAAATGGACACCGATATGGTGTCTATAAAAGCTGCACATATGTCTCTAGTAGACGGCTGCAGCTATAAAACAACCAGGTCAGTCAGTCAGTCTGGCTACCATTCATCATTACACATTCAGGCGGTGAACACGGAGCAGGCAGGACCGGGACGGCAGGACTACCTGGTGTAAATGCGTGCACGCATAATAGCATGGATAAAGCTACCAATTAGGAGTGATAACAGAGAAACACCCATATGAGTAGTAGAAGCGGCAGTGTAGAGTAAAGCTCCACTACCAATTAGTCTTCAAATATCCAGCCACTAGAAGATATAATGCTGTATAATCGATACGTTGCTGACCTAGAAATGCCTTTTCATGGAAAACCAAGATGGCTGCCAAAGCACGTGGAGGGGACCCATGCGAAGTCGAAAACGTTTCCACAACCAAGAGGACAGCAAAGTAGAAGATACAACAATGGCAGGGATAGGAGGTCACATGAGAAACTCTGTGACCACCACCTACTACACCCGAAGAAGTGCCTGCGGAGCAAGATGTGACTTCACATTGCCATTTCACTTGCCTGAATATAGGGGACTCATTTGGTTACGAGTACCCCTCTTTGAATAACTATTCCGTGGCCCTAAAAAGCTAATATGACTTATTTTTGGTACCTCCAGCAAAATTCATAACTAAAAACAAACTACCATT
The DNA here is from genome assembly GCA_029339505.1 of Unio delphinus. NCBI lineage: Eukaryota > Metazoa > Mollusca > Bivalvia > Unionida > Unionidae > Unio > Unio delphinus. The sequence goes on along the minus strand of JAQISU010000115.1, from coordinate 7,407,816 downwards.
GACTACACTACTATATGTCGTTTAGACATTTTAATTTTCTAAATTGTTAGGGACTTAATTTATGTACACTTATGTACTAGATTTTTAGAACAATAGGATGTTAAATAACAATTCTTCAACTTTAATATTTGAATAATTGCACAGGTGGCTAACACATTATTGGAATTTAGGTCTGTCCATTAGTAAAACTGGACTAAATTTGAAATAAGTAGGGCTCTTTCGTTTCAGGTGTATGCTGCGTTCGTCACCTTGCTGTCTGTCTCTTTGCGTGGCCTGTGTGTGCTGCTGTGTCGCCCGCGCCTCCTGGACCTGGACCCTTTCCACCTTTGCCGATTCCGCTCACCAAAATTACTAGCGAAATGAGGAAACATTTCCCCTCGCTACCTTATTTACAACTCGATTGGATGCTATGGGTGGGTGTGTGTGGGTACCATTCCTACCCACCCCCAATATAGGCTTTCATTTCCCCTGATAGTTACTTTTTAGTAATTCAGGGGAACGCCTTAATTATAGTGCATTTAAGCACTTTAAGGGAGGTATTAACAACCCCTCCCACCTAAATGGGTGCCGACATGGCACCTATAAAAGATATACAAATGCCCTTAGTGGGCGGCTATATCTATAAAAAACTCATTAAGAAGAAGTAAGTCTGGCTACCCATCGTTGGCGTATCAACACCAAAGATGAATAGAGTACAGAAATTAAGAGAACTTCAAATGCATCTGGAGAATGCTAGACGTCTCCTGGACGAACTGGCAATGGAGGCCGAAGAAGAAGAGACCAGAATTAAAGAAGAGGAGGAGAGGAAAAAGAAAGAAGAGGAGAAGGAAATGAAAATGTCAATTTTGCCTCACCGCATGATGAGGCAAACTAGTGAAGTCAAGCCTATAGTGAGGACACCTTCACCAGAACCAGTTCGTCCACTACAGGCGCAGCCCCCACTGCCTCAGCCGCAACAACCACAGCCTCATCCACGGTTGCGGAATAGAGGCAGAAATGAAGAGACTTTCACTATCCCTCAAACAGAAGATTGGGATAGTGAAGCCACTCATTCTCCCTCTGCACTCCCAATCACAAGAGTGAATTGGGAGAATGATTGGAGTAGGAGATGTGTGTGTGGGGCTAGACCTGGGAGATGCCAGCATTAGCCAGGTGTAATTTGAAGTTTTAAAAACAGCCCTTCTCAGGGCTACCCAAATAACAAGAAAAGAAATACTATGTCAATTGCCAATGGGTGTGAGAGAGGAGTAAAGTGATTATAAACACTGACTCTAATTAGATGGTATATGGTGTGATTTTGGATAGTATATAGTATGGTGTGTTTTGGCTGCTTCCCCGTGTGTGTGGTTAGTATAGGGTGTGATTTTGGATAGTATATAGTATGGTGTGTTTTGGCTGCTACCCCGTGTGTGTGGTTAGTATAGGGTGTGATTTTGGATAGTATATAGTATGGTTTGTTTTGGCTGCTACCCCGTGTGTGTGTGTGTAGTTAGTATAGGGTGTGATTTTGGATAGTATATAGTATGGTTTGTTTTGGCTGCTACCCCGTGTGTGTGTGGTTAGTATAGGGTGTGATTTTGGATAGTATATAGTATGGTTTGTTTTGGCTGCTACCCCGTGTGTGTGTGGTTAGTATAGGGTGTGATTTTGGATAGTATATAGTATGGTTTGTGGATAGTATATAATATGAAAAGTGAATGTAGGGGGGTGTTTACTTTCACGTCCGTGCTTAAGATATATATACTCAAAGTGACTGACATTAGAACCATTCCACGGAATAACCATAGAAGATGGCGAAAGCATCAAGTTTATTCAACAATTTAAGACACAGCTATTTCTGGATATTAGACGGGGAATATGAAGTGGAAAAACTACATCATAAATGGAAGATTACGAAGAGTTTGGACTTTGCAAAAAGACTGAAAATAGCCAGGGAGCTCTTAGGAGGAATGCTAGAAGAAGAAGCCAAAAAGTTACGAGGCTGCATTAATCCACCCTATGTTAGAGTGGGGACATTGAAGCAAGTGATAGATATTGTCGAAAACGTCAAGTGTTTTTTGGATAATATCTTGACAGAGTACCCCCATGTCCAAAAGGGTTTGGACCCGCTCAAGAAAGCTGAAGAACTGATGAGAAAGGAACTATTAGAAGAAGTGAAGAAGATAAAAGATAACTGGAGTAAGGAGAGAAAGGAAAGAAAGGACAATGAAAACCAAAAAAAGAAAGAGGACTTTGAAAGATTAAATAACAATTGGATAAAGATACAAGAGAAGTTTAGAGCTATGGGACATCCTGACTGGATTCCCGAGGAAGAAAAGAAGAAGAAGGGAATTATTGGTAAAATCAAAAGGTGGTGGAACAAAGGCAGAAAATAAAAGAAGAAGTATCCAAAGGCCCTTTTCAGGGCCACTCATAGGTCTCGAAAAGATAGTAGCTTTCATTGCCGCCCTTTTTTTCCCTTGTTTTATTTCCCATGTTATATTTCCCTTGTTATCTTTCCCTTGACGCTATATAGACCCACTATGTTCCATTTCCCTTGACGCTATACAGACCCACCCTGTTCAATTTCCCTTGACGCTATAGTGCCCCAAGCTGTTTTGACGCTATAGTGCCCCAAGCTGTTTTTGACTGGATTTTCCCTTGACGCTATAAATCTTGACGCCATAGTGCCCCAAGCACTTTTTGACTGGATTTTCCCTTGACGCTATAGTGCCCCCTATTACTACTATCATGCCGCAGACATGTATCATGATGTCCCACCCAGTTACATGATCCTGACACCAGGCCGACCAGTCCTAACACTAACCTCATAATGCTGAGCGTCAAGTGAGGCAGCTGTTAGTACCATTTTTTGGAAGTGTTTGGCATGACTCGGCCTGGGATCGAACCCACGACCTCCCGCTTCCTAGGCGGACGCTCAAAGCACAAGGCCACCGGAGCGATTGAATTGTAATTGTAATATTATCCTAATTATATGGGAATGACAATTGTAATGTAATAAAGGAAAGTAATTTTAAAATCGAAATAGGAATTATAGATAAACGGTTTATGTCAGGTCTGTCGATAATACTGTTTAGTTTACCTCTTAGAAAAATAGAACATGGACAATGAGACAGTTGTTGTTTTTTCTTTTGTTTTGCTTATTAACGTTTTCCCAAGAACTTTCATCTGGTGATCGCATTTTGCTGTCTGATACAAAACTGTAAAGAATTATCGGCTTAAAAATGGCGTGGAGTGTCTTTCACTTTGAACACTGTATTGCGGTCGACCAGATAACGCTCCCGAATCGTTTCATTTGAACGCCTTATAGTACAAGGTGAATTAACCTTGAATATCAAACTGTTGTACATGATAAAATGTGACTGTATTGGTCATTAGGGGAATTGAAGAGTGGTACCCTGATATGTGCAAAAAAAGGATTATCACCACACCTCCATTTGAAAAATCTGGCATAAGGGAAATGTAACGTCGACGGGCTGATACAGGATCAAACCGGAATCAACGTTACACGGATATTAACATGTATGAAACTACATGGGGTCTATTAAATCTAGGACGGAAAAGTGAAAAAAGCTTCACTTGGCATCACACATGATTTAAATTGGCAGAGATGTTCTTTGTAATTGTAAACGTAAATAAATGACTGTCCGTGAGTGTTACTTCTTCTCTCTATCATGTTCCTCCTTTTCACTTCATGTGTGATAGTGTATAAGTATTTTAGCTTGTATCGTGTGATTATTTCTCCCTTTTTGTCTCTCAGACACTCATCTTCGCTAGCTCAGCTTCCGATAACCCTATACAATCCTTGACATATCAAGCAGATAAGCTGTGCTTCGGGTTTGTGAATTTCATTGCATACAGTGGCAAGCCACTGCATCCAATCAAAAAACAATGTTTTCAAATTTCCTACGTGATCGAGACATGGGGAGCACACCACTTGAATGGACTGATAAATCAGCAATGTTCTACTGCCGGTCCGTGTTTGCACAAGTACCTTTTACTTAATTATACATGTAATGGCTACCATCTGCTACATATTCATACTTTTTACTTAATTATACATGTAATGGCTACCATCTGCTACATATTCATACTTTTTACTTAAATATACATGTAATGGCTACCATCTGGTACATATTCATACCTTTTACTTAAATACACATGTAATGGCTACCATCTGCTACATATTCATACCTTTTACTGAAATACACATGTAATGGCTACCATCTGCTACATATTCATACTTTTACTTAAATACACATTTAATGGCTACCATCTGCTACATATTCATACAATTGCTTAAATACACATGTAATGGCTACCATCTGCTACATATTCATACTTGTTAAACTTAACAAAGTATCCTTTTTATACAAATTGCCAATAACGTTTTCAGCCGATGTATAATCAACCGGCTATTGATTAGTTGGCATTACAAAGCAAGAAGGCAACACATGAAGTCCGATAGATATCGCTAGGACAAAGCGCCAAAATAGCTAGCAGTTCGATCCTCCAAGGTGTAGCAAGGGTTGTCGGAACTATGGCTAGCGAATATATCAGACACGTCGCAGGTACAATCATATAGATTATACGAGTGTTAGGGATTGTAGTCTTGCTTGATTTGTGGATGACAGGAAAGTTATATGAAGATAGGTGTTTACTTTGTTATAAGGAAACAACAGACGTTAGTTTTGCTTAAACAGATTTTTACGATGGATATAACCATTTTTTAATATCCCACTTATATTGTACACATATCAATTTACAATACTAAACCTACAGTAATTGTTGATATTAGATTTCCTTATGTACCCATGTTGATCCACGTAATGCTAAACCTATAGTAATTGTTGATATTAGTTTTTAATATTAGATTTCTCATTTGATCCCAATATACCTTCTGGCTACTAGTGTTCAACCGATGGACATTTTTGGCATTACATTACCCGTCAGACCCCAGTTTTACTTAAAACTACATGGATCCAGTAATCTTGAATTTATTGGACTCAATTCCTGTTAGGATCCATATAGTCCCACAAATGGTAAACCTATGGACAAAATGTCATAATGTTAAATTCTCGTTAGTCCATATAGTCCCACATGTTAAGGTATTGCGTAATGTTAATTCCTGTTGAATCCCATATCCTTCCATTCATATTAAATTCTCCCTGTACCCCAAACAGATGTGAACATTTCCATAGGTTTGACATTAGCTAATTTTAATTCCTCTAATTTCCCATACATTTTTTTCAACATGGAAGCATAATGTCCAATTCCTCTTTTTGCCTCATTATCTGATAACATATCTAAAATTCCACTTGTTTGTGTTTGTGATTTGGAGTTTTAACGTAGCCTTAACACTTGTTCATTCATATCGTTACTATGTCTGCAGTGTGGCAATTTCTAGTAATGTCTAGCACTGGGGCATCATGCCACAGACACTGCCAGGGTTCAAGCCTACGACCTCTTACTTCCGATGCGGACGCCCTAACCACTGAGCCACCTAAGCGGTAAATTCATCTTGTGCCCATTACAATCACATTTTATAATTTGCATTGGTTTAGCGTTAGATAATTATAGGTCTTGGTATGCCCATTACTTCTAACAATACTACTCCTTATGCAAATTAATTTGTAAAGGTTGTCGTGTTAGTTCGAGTTCTTGATAGCCAGGTTCCTAATTAGTAAAAAGCTTAGCTTGACTTAAAGGCGCAACTGACGTTTCTCACAAATATATACATCTACCACGTTTAGATGACAGGTAACTTATTTTTGCAAAATCCCCTGTCCTTTCCCATACTTTAGAATACATTAGATACGTTGGATGGAGACAGTATTCATAAGCGTATCAGGTTTTGTTTAACATCCTAAAGATCCGACCATTTAACTGGCTGGCGGGGGTAGGAGTTGATTGTTCATTCAACCCCACCCTCCCTCTTCACACACACACACACACACACACATGATATGATATGATATGATATGATATGATATGATATGATATGATATGATATGATATGATATGATATGATATGATATGATACGATACGATACGATACGATACGATGTATGATAGAAATGTAATGTAATGTATGATAGAAATGTAATGTATGATAGAAATGTAATATATTACCATAGCGTAACGTAACGTAAAGTAATGTAACGTATAATATAATGTAAATAATAAATATATAAATGTAATATAATGTAAATTATAAATATATAAATATAAATTATAATATAAATTATAAATATATAAATATAAATTATAATATAAATTATAAATATATAAATATAAACTATAATATAAATCATAAATATAAAAATACATAATGTAATGTAAATTATAAATATATAAATATAAAAAAATGTAAATTATAAATATAAAATGTATAATATAATGTAAATTATAAATATATTAATATAATATCACATTTAGACCAGGAGAGTGGTCTAAGGAGTTCTCCGTTACGGATCACTGCATCTCACCCCTGTGCGTGGGTTCTAGTCTCGGATTCGGCAAATGTGGGTATGTGAGAAAGTTTGCCAGTAGCTTCTCGTGGGTCGGTGGTTCTTTCCGGGGATTTATCGGGTTCTACCTCCGTCATTAATACTGACCGCCATGTATAGCCTATCTTGTGCTAAAAATGGCTTTAAACCCTAAAACAATAACAACAACAACAACCAGGGTAGTATTTGGGAATGGTCATTTTGACCTTTATTCCTTATAACAGTGTAAAACTTCAAAGGGGTCAGTGTTCTGATTCAATGAAATTGACCGGATATCTTTAACGGGTTTGAGAAAGAGACAGCTGAACTTCCAAATCGTGTCAAATAGTCATTCCTCAAAAGGAAAAGTTATAAAAAGTATCTCAAAGATTCTGATTGACGAAACAAACGATTGTCTTAGGAAACATGTTTAGAAACAAACCTCTGCTTATGATTGACACATCGCAATACAATATACTACCCATACATCAAATGCAAAGAGAATAGCAACACTTAACACATCGCAATACATTATAGTACCCATACACCGAATGCAAAGAGAATAGTACTTAACACATCGCAATACATTATACTACCCATACACCGAATGCAAAGAGAATAGTAGTACTCAACACATCGCAATACAATATACTACCCATACACCGAATGCAAAGAGAATAGTACTTGACACATCGCAATACAATATACTACCCATACATCGAATGCAAAGAGAATAGTACTTGACACATCGCAATACATTATACTACCCATACATCAAATGCAAAGAGAATTGTACTTGACACATTGCAATACATTATACTACCCATACACCGAATGCAAAGAGAATAGTACTAACTGACACATCGCAATACAATATACTACCCATACACCGAAAGTAGTCCTATCTCAAATTACTAAAATACCTAAAATATTGAAGGCTAAATAGGGACGAAATTAATCCACACCATCATAAAGACTAATTACTGCTGTGATGGCTGCTCCAGGAAATCGACTAATTGCTCGGTTGACAAATGGCTTCCCAAAACAGACTCTCCATAATCAAGAAATAATCAGAACAGTCCAGCAAAGCTAGAAATGGAGATGTAAGTACAAACATCACATGCCCTAGGTTTATTACAGTACTAATTAACACCTATGTGTATTTTGGTTTATACCATCAAGGATACAATTTCCCGTATTATATTAATAAGTGAAACTGACAATACTAAGAGAGATGACAAGATGTACTGGAAGACATCAGGAAATTTAATGTTGAAAGCTGACGTCTTCACTATTAAATGCAGTGGTGAATAACACCCAATTCTGACATCCGTGGCTTGCCCGATAGAACCGGTTGATAAATTGTGCACGTGTTGCTCACTTAGCACTAAAAGGAAACAATTAGCATAAAGCTCTGCTGACGTCAATGCCTCTCGTATGCTGATGCAAGCATATATGCAATTGATTTACCTATTCTCTTTGCATTCGGTGTATGGGTACTACAATGTATTTGGTTAATCGTAGTGCATATGTTATGTGTTGCATATAATTTAATAGCTACTCACAATCAGAAGATTAACAACCAAAAAACCCCACTATTTTGTATGATGTAGCTATCGGAGCATTCTGTATATAGCTCAATTTTTAAATTAAAAGAAATTTGATACATGGATACCTGCTAACTTGTTATCAATTTTTGGCAACGAACAATTACCTGTTTTTTCCCCGGTTTGCTTCCATAGGTGAATCTTGGGTGAATCATCTACAGTCAGCGCCGGATTAAGCACCGTGGAGGCCCATAGGCAGTCAATCTTTTGGGGCCCCAGACCCACGGTCACGGTCTCATGGGGGCCCCTGGGGGCCCCTGATGAGGCCCATATAAGTCGCGGGGCCCATAGGCAGTTGCCTACTCTGCCTAATGGGTAATCCGGGACTGTCTACAGTGCATGTCCATATAACGTCTGATGAGAATGTCTCCAACTCCGTCCTGAAAAAAATGCAGGTATACTGTTACAAGGTACAGCCAGCGACAAACTAACCTTATAGAAAAAGTAAAAGTCAATGAGACGTACGTCATAGATCATAATGATTTATTTAATTGAACTAAGTTGTAAAGATCAAGACAGGTCATAATGACCTTCTTTAATTGATCTATGTTGTAATCACGCACGCACACACACACGCACGCACGCACGCACGCACACGCACACACACACACGATATGATATGATATGATATGATATGATATGATATGATATGATATGATATGATATGATATGATATGATATGATATGATATGATATGATATGATATGATATGATATGATATGATATGATATGATATGATATGATATGATATGATATGATATGATATGATATGATATGATACGATACGATGTATGATAGAAATGTAATGTATGATAGAAATGTAATATAATATTACCATAGCGTAACGTAACGTAAAGTAATGTAACGTATAATATAATGTAAATAATAAATATATAAATGTAAAATATGATGTAAATTATAAATCTATAAATGTAAAATATAATGTAAATTATAAATATATAAATATATAAATATAATGTAAATTATAAATATAAAAATACATAATGTAATGTAAATTATAAATATATAAATATATAAATATAATGTAAATTATAAATATAAAAATACATAATGTAATGTAAATTATAAATATATAAATATATAAATATAATGTAAATTATAAAGATATAAATATAAAATATAATATAAATTATAAATATAAAAATACATAATGTAAATTATAAATATATAAATTGTAAAACATAATGTAAATTATAAATATATAAATGTAAAATATAATGTAAATTATAAATATATAAATATAAAATATAATGTAAATTATAAATATATAATATATAAATATAAACTATAATGTAAATTATAAATCTATAAATGTAAAATATAATGTAAATTATAAATATATAAATGTAAAATATAATGTAAATTATAAATATATAAATGTAAAATATAATGTAAATTATAAATCTATAAATGTAAAATATAATGTAAATTATAAATATATAAATGTAAAATATAATGTAAATTATAAATATATAAATGTAAAACATAATGTAAATTATAAATATAAAAATGTAAAATATAATGTAAATTATAAATATATAATATATAAATATAAACTATAATGTAAATTATAAATCTATAAATGTAAAATATAATGTAAATTATAAATATATAAATGTAAAATATAATGTAAATTATAAATATATAAATGTAAAATATAATGTAAATTATAAATATATAAATGTAAAACATAATGTAAATTATAAATATAAAAATGTAAAATATAATGTAAATTATAAATCTATAAATGTAAAATATAATGTAAATTATAAATATATAAATGTAAAATATGATGTAAATTATAAATATATAAATGTAAAATATAATGTAAATTATAAATATATAAATGTAAAATATAATGTAAATTATAAATATATAAATGTAAAATATGATGTAAATTATAAATATATAAATGTAAAATATAATGTAAATTATAAATATATAAATGTAAAATATAATGTAAATTATAAATATATAAATGTAAAACATAATGCAAATTATAAATATAAAAATGTAAAATATAATGTAAATTATAAATCTATAAATGTAAAATATAATGTAAATTATAAATATATAAATGTAAAATATGATGTAAATTATAAATATATAAATGTAAAATATAATGTAATATATAAATATATAAATGTAAAATATGATGTAAATTATAAATATATAAATGTAAAATATAATGTAAATTATAAATATATAAATGTAAAATATAATGTAAATTATAAATATATAAATGTAAAATATAATGTAAATTATAAATATATAAATGTAAAATATAATGTAAATTAGAAAAATTAAATATAAAATATAACGTAAATTATAAATATATAAATATATCACATTTAGACCAGGGGAGTGGTCTAAGCAGCTCCGTTACGGATCACTGCATCTCACCTCTGTGCGTGGGTTCTAGTCTCGATTTCGGCAAATGTGGGTATGTGAGAAAGCTTGCCAGTAACTTATCGTGGGTCGGTGGTTCTTTCTGGGGATTTATCGGGTTCTACCTTGTCAAGTGCCAAAGTTTTCGTCAGTGAAATCCATTAATTAATTCTTAGTCTAGCCAACAATTAACTGTTATCTTGGGTAGAGTTTGTACGGAATGTTTTCTTACCTCAGGTCAGAACTGGTAGTGTGTTTATAGTAAAAATGAACTCGCTGTATGACAGGCTAGAAAGAGCGTAATTCGCACGTAGAACTGTCAAAAAGTGATTGAGAGAAATGCAAGGGTGTTGAGGTAACACAAGGTGGCATTTTTGGCACATTGTTAAGCAGTTTTCCAAATGTCTGTAGGAATAGCGTTTATTCCGATTTGTCAAATGTGGAATCAGGGGTGGGTCGATCCCTGAGTCATGGGGGGAATATAGTCTCCGAACGAATGAATTTTAATCAGTCTCGGAAGACCTCTGCAAGAGAGGAAGTATAAATACATCATCAAGACTCCGAACGTTCTTTAGGAAAGACGTCCGTAACAAAATCGTAAATCCAGGGCAAACAAAATTTGGAACGATTGTAAGACGCCAAAAAAACACAAGGTATTTAACTTAAATTCACATTTATCATGATGTAATTTATAGGATGTTTTCTTCGTTACAGATGCATGATCTGTTGATTTTGTAGAATCGTTCACATTTATAATAATGCAATTTATATGATGTTTCGTCGTTACAGATGCATGATGTGTTGATTTTGAATGAATAGTTCGGTTTTTACAGTGATTTAGTAATGTACTTTTGAATTCTGAATTAGCATTTTCACCTTATATACTTAGGTAGGTTAATGGGTAGTGTAGAAAACCCGCTGTGTACATTTATGATTGGAAAGTGTTACATTAATTTGAATTGATCATATTAGTTAATATTGATTGTGGACTGTGATATATTGCCTCACTTTACGTAATGATTTACGGGAATGTATGTGACTTCCCCAAATTCTGATGTCGATAATTAGCGGTATAACTGTATTGATCTGAAGACTTGTGTAGTATTTGTTAGCCGTATAAAGGTTAGCACTGATAGTAAGATCTGATTGTTCGAATTAGAAAGACGGACGGACAATATCAACTCTCTAAACCTAACGAGATACTTAGGGCGTTTTACCCTTTTCTTTTCAAAGGAAAATAGTTTGTTTGGAGAGAGAGAAATAGCGAGGAGGTTGAGATTCAAAGGAGGAAAAAGAAGTTAGAAGTCAGAGTTGTGGAATCACACGTTCAACCAGAGGGCAAGTTAAAGTCGAGACGCAAGCAGAAGGAAAAACCAGTCGATGAATAGGTCATTGAGAATGTACTAAGCGGTCCAGTGTTAATGAACACTCGATTTCGTGATGAAATTTGCTATCAGCTAATAACGGCTAAATTCGTCTATTTTATTAGTGTTTGGATTTTAATTAAGGTATTCATTATTTTAAAACTTCGGTTTTAGAGTGCTTCTGAACTAAGAATATTTAGAAGGAAAGAAAATTGTAATTTACTGTGTCTTTCTTTTTTTGATTTTATTTTGATTAAATCCTTTTTTTATCTTTACGGGGGCTCGTGTGTTGTCGTGTGTTGTCTTTGTTCAAGATATCGACTCAGATTGCCATATCCATTTTATAACCGGGCAAATTACACCGTAGAGGTCATTCCTTAGATAACGAGTATTAGCGGGAGGTGGTTTCGAGTGTTGTTTACCAAGTTGCGCAATACCTCTGACCAGGGGCTTGTGCAATATCGTACCGTCCGTCTTTCTGGTTCGAACAATCAGATCTTACTATCAGTGATACCTTTTATACGGCTAACAAATACTACACAAGTCTTCAGATCAATACAGCTATACCGCTAATTATCGACATCAGAATTTGGGAAAGTCACATATATACCCGTAACTCATTACGTAAAGTGAGGCAATATATCATAGCACACAATCCATATTCACTAATATGATAAATTCAAAATTAATGTAGCACTTTCCACTCATAAATGTACACAGAGGGTTTTCTACACCACCCATTACCCTATCTATGTATATAAATTGAAAATTCTAACTCATGATTCAGAAGTACATTATTAAATCAATGTAATACCGAACTATTCGTACAAAAATATGAACACATCATGCATCTGTAACGAAGAAACATCATATTAAAGTACATTATTAAATCAATGTAATACCGAACTATTCGTATCATAGTATCAATACATCATGCATCTATAACAAAGAAAACATCATATAAAATACATCATGATAAAGGTGAATTTGAGTCAAATACCTTGTGTTTTTGGCGTCTTACAATCGTTCCTAATTCAATTTCCTCTGGAACCACAATTTCTTTTACGGACGTCTTCCTTTCAAAGAACGACCGGAGTCTTCTCCTATGTTGGAATTAATAATGCTGACCGTCTCTTGCAGAGGTCTTCCTAGACTTGTTAAAATCATTTCACTCGTAGTATATATTCCCTTCAACATTTGGGATTGACCCAACCCCCTGATTTCATATTTGACCAATCGGAAAAAATGCTATTCCTACAGACATTTGGAAAACTGTTTAAAAATGTGTCAAAATGCCACCTTTCATTTGTCTCAATCATTTTTTCACAGCTTTGCGTGAGAATTTTCCCTTCCTATCCCGTCATACTACCAATTCGTTTTTACTATAAACATAGGACCATCGTGACCTGAGATAAGAAAACATTCCTTCATCCAAACTCTCACACAAGATAACAGTTAATTGTCGGCTAAACTAAGAATTAATTAATGGATTTCACTGACGAAACATTTGGCACTTGACAACAATATACTACCCATACACCGAATGTAAAGAGAATAGTACTTGACACATCGCAATACATTATACTACCCATACACCGAATGCAAAGAGAATAGTACTTGACACATCGCAATACATTATACTACCCATACACCGAATACAAAGAGAATAGTACTTGACACATCGCAATACAATTTACTACCCATACACCGAAAGTAGTCCTATCTCAAATTACTAAAATACCTAAAATATTGAAGGCTAAATAGGGACGAAATTAATCCACACCATCATAAAGACTAATTACTGCTGTGATGGCTGCTCCAGGAAATCGACTAATTGCTCGGTTGACAAATGGCTTCCCAAAACAGACTCTCCATAATCAAGAAATAATCAGAACAGTCCAGCAAAGCTAGAAATGGAGATGTAAGTACAAACATCACATGCCCTAGGTTTATTACAGTACTAATTAACACCTATGTGTATTTTGGTTTATACCATCAAGGATACAATTTCCCGTATTATATTAATAAGTGAAACTGACAATACTAAGAGAGATGACAAGATGTACTGGAAGACATCAGGAAATTTAATGTTGAAAGCTGACGTCTTCACTATTAAATGCAGTGGTGAATAACACCCAATTCTGACATCCGTGGCTTGCCCGATAGAACCGGTTGATAAATTGTGCAATGTGTTGCACACTTAGCACTAACAAGAAACAATTAGCATAAAGCTCTGTTTGACGTCAATGCCTCTCGCATGCTGATGCAAGCATATATGCACTTGATTTACCGTGTACAACCTCGTTAATCGTAGTGCATATGTTATATGTTGCATATAATTTAATAGCTACTCACAATCAAACGATTAACAACCAAAAATCCCACTGTTTTGTATGGTCTAGCTATCGGAACATTCTGTACATAGCTCAACTTTTAAATTAAAAGAAATTTAGTACCTGGATACCTGCTAACTTGTTATCTATTTTTGGTAACGAACAATTACCTGTTTTTCCCCCCGTTTGCTTCCATGGGTGAATCTTGGGTGAATCATCTACAGTGCATGTCCATATAACGTTTGATGAGAATGTCTCCAACTCCGTCCTGAAAAAAGCAGGTATACTGTTACAAGGTACAGCCAGCGATATCCGACAAACTAACCTTATAGAAAAACTAAAAGTCAGTGAGACGTACGTCATAGATCATAATTATTTATTTTAATTGAACTAAGTTGTAAAGATCAAGACAGGTCATATTGACCTACTTTAATTGATCTATGTTGTAATCACACACACACACACACACACACACACACGCGCGCGCGCACGCGCACATAAAGTTGCATGGGTCTTTGTCTAACAATGCCTGGGAAAAAAACTCAAGGCCAAGATGGGATTGATTGACAAATAACGATGACTTATACATTCTTGGCGGGGCATATACAATAAACAGTAAATATATGTTGAATATGTGCCCTTGTATTTATTTGGTGACAACATTAAAACATATCTTAAAGGTCACCTCTAATAAGCAATCGCATGATTTAAACAGCCGGTGAGTAGAGCTACCTTACGAGCCTAAGTTTTTCTGAGATGGTTCCTTAATAGAGTATGGCAAGAGACAAATCCTTTTTTAATTGAAATTTAACAGCTATGTTGTCAGCCAGTTAGTAACACCCTTAAAGGGAAGACCTGACGTCATATAATCCTAATTTTATTGTAACTAACCTGTCTTAAAAAAGTTTCAGTCAGTCAGACATGAAACATTTGATTGGTCAAAGTCGAGTCGGACTTAAATTTTATTAAATTAGATTGCTCGGTCATGTACTCTGGTCTATGTTTACTCTAAAGTTTAGTTATGAAATTCGGACTTAAAAATATTGCAAAGTACTTAGTGACTAATTTAGGCCACAATTAACCATTGTTATTCGTCGACACCTAGTGAGGATATGAATTAACTGATTTGTTATTTATCAATCGACACCTGTAAAGAACATGAATTATTTGATCTTGGTCATAACTAATCAACACCTGTGCAGAATATCATTGGTTTTAAATTAACGTTTACTGTCGCATACAAATTAACATAATTATTAGTATTTCTCGCTGAACGAATGTTTGAAAATCGGGCAATAATATACTTATTAGTTCACTTTGATACAGAGAACTGTCATTCTTTCCATAGTCACCTGTAATTTAGTACATTTCTTTTACGTTGTTCATACAAAGGTACATTAAAACGCTTCTCCTTATACGAAAGATGTACACTCGAATAAGTTAATGTTTGTATGTTACAAGTGCAGGAATATTATGTTATTAACATATTTATTGGATAAACTATGTCTTTAGAATAAACATAATAATAAACAAAGTGCTGTCCCCTGACACTGACCGATTATAGCGTGAAAAAAAACGTAAATTAATAAAGAAATTATGATCCACACTGATTCCAGCCAGTCTAGATAAAGGTCTTTGCCTTCATACCTTGATCTTAGACTTGTACAAATTTGCAGGCAGTTACATTTCTGAAAATTTGATGGGTAAGGTCTAGACTAGGTAGCAGTTTTGGGACGTATAAAATCGGTAGTTACAAATATGATATTCTGTTTGTATAAATAATCATCACTAAATATTTGCTTCCAGTCATGAAGAACTAGGCACTGGTAAACCGTGTACATTATTTTAGCTATATCAGCTTGACCTTGTGATCACCATTCTATTCCTTTCTGCATTTGACCTTGCGGTCAAGCATATTCTGTACCATGCTCAGACATCATGCTGTCCTTGGAACAAATGTTGAACGATCTGAATGAGTCATTAATAAAATTAACATCTATCTTAACTCTTGGTATCCGGATTTCTCTTCTGAAAATGTCTTTACATTATTCCTTGAGTCCAAAAAAAACAAAACAATACATGTTAGAATGAGTACAAAGGAATGAGTTAATCAACAAACGAATGATGACAGGGAATGTGGGCTGTCGTAGTCAAATTTTGCTGGCTGAAAAGAGAAAGTGTAAAATGCATATGAGAGAGAGAGAGAGAGAGAGAGAGAGAGAGAGAGAGAGAGAGAGAGAGAGAGAGGACAGTGGGGTTTAATGGTTAAGCGGTCCTTGTGCTTCAGTTTGACTGGTAATAATTTTAGTATGTTATTATATGGCATATCTCCCAGATGCATGGTTAGTTATTATTTTCAGTTCAAATCATGTAAGAAATGATCTATAATTAGTTTCAAGTCGAATGCCCAGGATGCTATACTGACAAAATTTTTTTAAAAAATACACTGTCCCAAAACTTGATATCCACGACGCCCTGTTAATTCTTTTCTGTTCACCTAATATTTCTATTGAAGAAACGCAATTAAAAGACTGTCTAAAATTAAACATATAGATCGATAGACTTGAATTAGCTGTATAGTTTAGGATGATTTTTGTCTTGCAAGCAATGGCTCTCGTAAAAGCCGAGCCATGGTAGACTAAACGTGACCTTTTATGGTTTTACTTTCTACGGTAATAATTTTTTTTTAAAGCGCAATGACTCTGTCTAATGGCTGCATCATTATAATGTAATGTTTAGAGTCAGACATCTTCTGGAAGGGAGAAAGAATTACACATTTCCGATGGCAAGATAATGGGTGTGGTTTCAAATGTGGTTAGCGAGACTATTCGAATCATTTACATATATCACGTTTCGGATACCTAGTGCATTAAACAGTTCGAATTCTCAAATACATTACTCTAAGGCAGGTTTTCTCGTTCCAGTTCCAGCCGTCTGTAAGGGATTGTATGCAGGCCCCTATACAGAGTTTACTGATGGGCCTATGCCTAACCTATAGTGTCAAAGAGAATTCGTGGGCCACTATGCCTGGTATACTATTGCTACATGTTACCCACGCCCCTGCTTCTGTGGTACCCTCTGTTGATGATTCTAGACTGTTGTTTGCTACAATGGTAAAAGGTCATGCATTTATCTGGTCAATGTTTATTGTGAATTTGCTTTCCGATTTCAGATCAACAATAACAATTGGTCTGACAATTATCACGTAGCATCTACTGCGCTTTTATATATTCACACTGTGCATAATAAAGTATGCATATTACATATAATAGGTCCTATCCACTTAATTAACAATCGAGAAACTGATTTTTCACCTTTCCCTTTACTGAGGATAGTTGGATATGGTAATGCCTTTTTGCATACTAAGATATCTAACATTGTCTCCTTTTCACCATAGGTGCAAATAGCACTTCAAACCAGTGATAGTTTATATTGCTATGAAAACAATGTGAAGGGAAGAAAATAGTATTCTCTTTTTGAATCCGTTTGCATTACGCTCACTTTATTGTCTAGATGAGTGTTGATTTTCTCTAGATTTGAAAAGCAGTCATGTTTTGTGTGTGTTCCCTATCTATCTATCTATCTATCTATCTATCTATCTATCTATCTATCTATCTATCTATCTATCTATCTATCTAATGTTTGAGTTTTTCATGTACAGTATACCTGCATTTGCACATGTAAGTAGTATACATGTCCTTTCCTTTATATGCGTGTTTATAGATGCATTTGTATGCATGGATATATATGTATGTCACGATCCGGACAAGAGACGTGATGATGAACGTCAAGCATGACCGTCATTGTACCTTTTAGGCCAAGTTTGGGGCTTTGACATTGACATATGCAATTTTGAATAACTAGGTCTTTAATCTCGAGCAACCGTGACTGTTTTGCACCGCTAGGAAACAAATCGCACAAGGCCACATGTATGCAGCTGCCAACACATAATTATGCACTTAATCACAGTGTACGATTGTTTATCTACTTGCCTATACTGCTTGTGAATAAAGCAAAAAATATAGTAGGTCACCTACAATAGAATGACTCTTCAAATGTATTCTGTGTCTTATTTCTTTTCAGATAAATTATACTCTTTTCGTGAGATTATTTACAAATAAACATTCAAAATCTCTTAAACAGTCTTTTTTAAATATATATAAAAACAAAATGTAAAAAACTTATATTCAGTATAAACCTAAACGTGAATGTTCAGGAAAACTTTAAAACTACAAGGGTGAACTTTAATGAAATAGAATTCAAAACGATCGATTTCAATGCGACGTGCTTTATAGATAATACACTCATCATCATTATGCAGGTAAATTCGTCGTCAGGGATATGCTAAATAGTAATATATACTATGGCAGTGATGTTGCACCTTGCCACGGACTGACACATGACAATCTACAATATGCAGAGCATGCATTTGAAGTATCATGGTACTGGTGAAGATTATCTGTGTAGCCGACTCTCTACAAAAGCCTCCTTATTCACATGAAGAACAGAAACTTGATTTCACCTGTGCGAAGATTGGACGCTAAATTGAGTTAATTATAACATTATGAGTATACATTTATGTATAGCATTTATCGGCACAACATCACAATCCTGGCTATTAAGTGCAGAGACGATTCTTGGTAGTAATAAAGTTAACACGTTGCACCACCCATTCCCCCACCCCCCGCACAAAATAAAGATAACAGCAAAAGAGGGTGGAGTTCTAACAATACACAATTTATATTAAAAAAAACAACTGTACTCTTTTAAAAAATAAAGTCCATGATTATAGTCGGAATAAACGATAGCAATAGCAGATTGAGAAGAATTTTTGGGACAAATTAAACCATACACATACAATTTATTTTTAGGACTAACAAGTAGAGGCCGACCGAAACTAAATTTCTGGTTTCGGCCAAAAACGAAACCAGACCGAAAGTTAAAAATTGACTTTCGAAACCGAAAAGTTTACCTACACCTTTGGCCGAAACCGAAACCGAAACCGAAAGATAAACCGAAGTTGCCGAACACAAGATTTATTAAACAGGCCTGGGTCATGATGCAATGCCACACTAATTAAAAACGAATACAGAAGTAAATCATTCAGAGCCTGCATTAAGGGAACTTCGCTAAATGTCAAATTGCCTAGCGCCGACTGACCGGCCGACAAACAGAGTAATAGATGCAGCACTCGCGTTGCATTCTGAAAGTTAAAATAGATCTTCGGATGATGACCGAAAGTCAATATCAGTTTCGGCCGAAACCGAAAGCAAACCGAAAGCTAACTTTTTGGCTTCGGCCGAAACCGAAACTATGCCGAAAGTGGTCATTTGCCAACTTTCGGCGCCGAAACCGAAACCGAAACCGAATTTCGGTCGGCCTCTACTAACAAGGCCATGTACATAAATACCGCTGTACAATTCGTTCCGTAGAGATTATCTATTTTTTTACATTTTATTTAGATTTACAGATTAGCCAACCACTTATTGTACTAATACCATATATGCATGTGTCATGTGTAAATTATAGCGTAACTAAACATTTATTTACACGATGCAAGCAATGTACACTTGTACAAAACTATATTGTCAAAATGCAACTTTATGATATCAAGTACATTCCAATTTTGACGGGTAATTGAGTAGGGCTAAATTATCCAATGGCATTAATCATTATACGGTGCTAGCATGAGGGACTATGTTCTACACTGGAACCTTAAATAAGAAAACAACGTCCTTAATGTCTTTGATATGTTTCTTTTGAGGACAGATATTGTTTCGTACGATTCTTTTAAATCGCTAATTTCTTATGCCTAGATTTAGGTCAATGGCATGCCATTGCATAGCCTCCACATCATTAGGTCAATGGCATGCCATTGCATAGCCTCCACATCAATGCTGTGACACTGGGGCAATCGCTCGACAATGGGTGCGAAGTGTTGCAAATAATTGTATACGGATAGGCGCCTTTTGTGTCAAGGAAATGTATCTATCGTTATGGGGCGAAATATAATCCAGGTCCAAGTCCCTTTTGACAGGGGCAAGATACAAAGCCTGTAATGGATGCATAGTGCTATTCAATTTACACATCCCAATTCCTTACATTAGTTAATAGGGTAGAGATCAAAACAGCTGCCAAGCTTGGATCCGGATGAGGCGTAGGTATTATTCGTGTTTCTTTACATTTATGTACAAGACATTTCACATCCATATGAATCTAATTGTAACATATCTGACCAAATATTTAATTAGTTTGTTGTTGGATTTTACATTTGCATATAAAAAGAAAATTGATATTCAAAGAGATTTGCACACATAACACAATAGATTTTCGGTTGTAGTAATAAACCAAAAATTAACCTTCAAGATGATCCACTTTTCTGCCAGTTATTTGAAACATTTGATATGTTAGTGTTTTTCCCGTTGTCGTTTGTGTTTCGAATTTGAATTTTGTTGTGCTTCGATGTCAAGATTTTATGTACACCGTCAGCTGAGTGCGCACTCACCCTTCGGATTTTTTGTTTAGTTGAAACTCGCTTTGTAAAAATTGTCATTCAGCAAAATACGAATATCTCGGTTATGCATGTTATCAGACAGATTATTCTGAAAGATAATTATTCACTGTCTATAATGACAAGAATATATTATCAAGCAAAAAGGTCATCACGTTGTACATTTTGGGGGTGGGGGTGGGGATAGCTGAAAGTTTCCCTTAAGGGGGCGGTATACATAAGCATACCGCCCCCTTATATAAAGGGGGCGGTATGCTTATGTTTTCGATTTTAATCATTGTAATTATGCCAGACTTACATGAATTTGGATGTCATACATACATACATACATACATACATACATACATACATACATATATATATATATATATATATATATATATATATATATATATATATATATATATATATATATATATATATATATATATATATATTAAAATCCCTAAATCGCTATACGTCCAACTTTCTAGATGTATATATAATTCCTTCATTTAGGTTACTCAGAACACACTGACTATCTGCGTAAGCCTAACGTCTGTAGTACCTTGCCCTTGCTTCTCAGTACAAAAGTCACAAATTATCACGTGAGCAGTCTATCGAAGCTGAACCGTATGTTCGATAGCTGTTGCATAAAATTCACAGATCCTTAACCTACAATATTATGTAAACATTACAAATGCAAAAATAATAGTTAATTATCGTTAACTCATGATGATCAGTATCTTACTAACAGATAAAGTAAATTAGTTCATATAATTCTCTGAAATCCTACACATATGACAATTTGAATCACATGCAATCGATTTCGCTAATGAACTAATAACTGTAAAATTAAAGGATAAATTGCACAGCAACTCTAGTTTCCATGTAATTTCTATGAAATTGACTAAGATAAATTGCATAACTAGCAACAACACATTTCCATGAAATTGAATAAACGATGCATAACATTTAACATAGTCATATCAAACACATTTGCATAAACGAAATAATAAAGAATATAATAGTAAGTACAATTATAATTGCTTACCTTAATGCTGTTAACTATCGAATCTTCACAGTCAGCTCCAAACCCTGTCTTTCTCACATGACAGACACATAGTCCCTTTCTTGTTTAACGAGGAAAGCACTGTTCTTTTCTGGGCTTCCTCAGATTCCCGCTTCTCTGTCTCAAAAAATTTCGGACTAAAGAATTTCGATCAAAGTTGTCACTTTAAATTCACATTACTCCCAATGTGTACACCTTAATTTTACTCGACAAATCAAAAGCAGTGGTTTCTAAACCTTTTCCTAATAGAATCATTTGTTTCGTCGGTCAGAATATCCGAATTACGTTATATAACATTTCCTTTTGGAGAATTACCATTTGACATAGATCGGAAGTTCGGCTGTCTCTCTCTGTCTCTCAAACCTGTGTTAAGATATCCGGTCCGTTTCATTGAGACAGAACACTGGCCCGTTTGAAGTTTTAACACTGACATGGGAGAAAAGGTCGCAGTAACCCTTCACAATGACTCCCCCGGTCTGAATGTGATAAAATATTAATGCTCCATACATTCAACTTTAAGGTTCAATGCTTATTCGAAATTCGATACTTCACATATGCCCCTGTTTTAATAGAAACATCTGAGATTTTGCTCTCCGA
The DNA here is from genome assembly GCA_029339505.1 of Unio delphinus. NCBI lineage: Eukaryota > Metazoa > Mollusca > Bivalvia > Unionida > Unionidae > Unio > Unio delphinus. The sequence continues at coordinate 7,385,456 of JAQISU010000115.1, read as the reverse complement.
ATTTTGTCCTTAAGCGACTCCTTGTCTTCAGAATCAATTAGTCTATCCAGACAATCTACTCCTGCATTTGGGCTTCCATTATTGTAACGCAATGGAACTTGATATAGCTGAAGAAATAATGAACATCTCATTAAACGACCATTTGTTAGTTTAGCTTGGGCCAAAGAAGAAAGTGGTTCGTGGTTTGTTTCCCGAACAAACTTTCTCCCATAAAGATAGCGCTGACATTTAGAGATCACAAAGATAAGCCCTAGGCATTTTCTTTCGGTAACCGAATAATTATGCTCAGCTGGCAAAAACTTTCTGCTACCATAATCAACCAGGAATAAGCTCACATCATGCTAATGCAGTACAACTGCGCAAAAGCCCCTGTCAGATAGTCCACATAACCTTTGTCGGTGACTTCTTCCTGTCAGATCAGTCAACGGACTAGCAATAGCGCTGAAGACTGCAGCAGATTTACGATAATAATCTGCAAGTCGTAAAAATGTTTGCATTTATGACTTTTGTAGTTGGACTTGCGGCGTTCCGAAGTTGGTCGACTTGAACACTTTCTGTGGTTAATGTATCTTCACTGAGTGTATGTCCTAGATAAGTCAGTTTACGAAATCATATATGACATGATTAGTGTCGGGCGGCGAGCCCTGCCTTTCTAATTCATTCCAGAACGTGTCTCAATAAGATCAAGTGTTCTTGCCAAGCACAAATCGTCCATAACATTTGAAACTCCGGTCCCTGTTAAAAAGTTGTAGCAGTTTTCTCGTTATTCGTGTGAAATTGCTGGGTACATTCTGGACCACGAACGTCATGACTACCCATTGGTATGTCCCATCTGTTGTCGCAAAGGCAAGTTTTGGAAGGTCATCCTTACGAACTGGAGTTTGCCAATATCCTTTTGACAAGTCTATTATAGAAACAATACTTGGCGTTGGTTACTCCGGACTCGGTATCCGGTAACATTTCGACTTGAAATTCTGTGATCCTGTTTAATTTCGATATTCGACACAAAAGGATGATCACCATCCTTCTTCTGAACCAAAATAACCGGTGAACCATACGCAGATTCGGCTGGTTGAATGTCCCCTAAGTCAAGCATAGTTCTAATTTCATCCCCTGTAGAGCTTTTACCTTCTAATGGGGTAGTAGATAGGGTTTCAGTGTTACAAGTGTTTCATCAGCAAATTCAAATTGAACTTGTCCAAGTCCGTCATGCCTGGTCTTGAGTAGTCATGAAGTATCTCATCCACCTCTTCACGTTGCTCTGTGCTTATAGTTATCTTAAGTACGATGTCGACGTAGGTCTCTTCCCTCGTCAAAGGACAACTAGGAAGTACTTCCGCCACTCCTCCGCTTTAGTTGGATTCTTCTGTTACAATTGTAGCAACCATGAACTCAGTGTGTCCTAGACAAAAATGTATTTCGTCAGTCAACATCTCTGAATTATGGTATTAAACGTTTTCCTTTGAAGAATGAGCATTTGACATGGATCGAAAGTTCAGCTGTTTCTCTCTTAAAACCGTATTAAGATATTCAGTCAGTTTCAGTAAGTCGAAACAATTGAAGTAACGCTGACATGGGATAAAAGGTCCAAGTGACCCCTCACAAGGACTCGTACGGTCTAAATGTCATAAAAATCTTAATGCTCAATGCATTCAACTTTAAAGTTCATTGCTTATTCAAAATTCGATTCTGCCTTCCTATTCTCCTTAATATTTGTTTATTAAAAATGTATTGCCGCCTTAACATTCGTATACCAAAAATATACATCTTCAAATCAAGGTTTTAAGATGTGTTACGAAATATTGTTTTAACAATGGTGTTGTCTTTTTGTAATCATATCATTATATATGTTTTATTTTTATGTTATAGGTGTTTTAAAATGTTGTAACGCGAATAGAGCTTCTAGAGATTAGGCGCTATACAAAGTCCTCGTTATTATTATTATTATTATTATTATTATTATTATTATTATTATTATTATTATTATTATTATTATTATTATATTACCCAAAAAATACATATTGTTACATTGTTCTAAATAATTTTAGATTTGTTATAGATGTTTCATATTTGTATTAAATTTTGTTTATTCCTATCCGCTCTCCAGTTATTTGCAATGGCAGCCTTCAAGGTTACACCCGTTTGTGCCAAATATTTAAAATATTTTATGTTGTTGCATGTAAATAATTTAAGAGAATGTTACTAATTATTGTATTAATTTTGATTAGGATTCATTTTATTTAGATGGTTTAATATTTATGGAGTCCCTTCTCAGGACATGCTCTTCCTGTTTCCAGGCCTAAAGTTTAATATATCTTATTACCTTCAGTAGGGTTTGCTCTAGTTGGCTAGTTTCCTTGTCATATTCCCTATCAGTGCTTTTTCTCGTGGATCTTTTAATGTCGAGTGTTTGCTTTGTGTATTTGTACTATATTGTGCATGCTGGTAAGCCGTGCTTGTTTGGACAGGCTGCAATTGCTCAAAATTCGTTTTATTAGTTTGTGTCAAAGGAAAATAAATTTACAGTTTTTATGGTGTTCCTTTGAGTTTTTTTTTATAGGGCGGGTGAATGCCTTCGGGTTACGTTCTTCCAGTTTTGTATGTCCTTCCTTCCTCCCTTGTTAGAGGTCTTTGGTCGTCCAACATCTTTGCTTATGATATAAAGTCGATCTAATTGTACATTTGCGTACATTTTAAAATAGGATGCATCTTAATCGTTTTCAAATTTGAAATTAGCAGCGGGAAAGAAGGGAGGCCGAGAAGGAAAAGATAGAGTTGGAACAACAGGCCGAACAAGAAGGGATAGGAGGGGAAAGAAAATCAGAGAGGGAGAAGATATAATTATCGAAGGGGAAGTCAGAGTTAGAAGCAAGCGGAGAGGGAGAAGATTGAACTGCTGAAAGAAGTAGATAATAGGAAATTACGATGAAAAATCCGATATGCACGGATCGAACATGTAGTGTAGGCTGCATGGCCTGTATATAAATTAGCTCATCGTAGAATAAAGCATTACAATACGAAGAGTCTTGTCAGTGAGCAGTCTACATTCATGATCAGCGATCTCCAGCTGTAGAGGTATGTGAGTTAAATTTTAATCATATTTGTATTATAGGATGTAATTGTTTTACTATTACATTTGTCTTGCATTTTAATTAAGTCCGACTTTTGTCGTATAACCCAAAGTTATTTTCTGTTTCCTAGTTTTCCTGTATCTAACTTAGCATAACGTTTATATTTGCAATATGTTGTATATATTAAGGAAGAGAATGTGTTACTTTAAAAAAAATTAAGATTCTTGTTAGATACAGGTTCACTTATTAACCTGATTATCATCTGGCACAGTAGTCGCCATAATATTATTTGTATCCAATAATCAGCTAAAGTTTACAGTAAATAACGTCACTGCGTGATGTTATGCATGACCGTGTCATTTGTACTACATGGATTCGGAAATTATATTTTCATCTGACTGATTGGTAATTGATTCATTGATAGGCGGTGGCTGGTGAATAGTGAGTGTAGTGCTGAAGGAGTGAAGGAGGGGTGGAGTGATATTTACGCTGTATCTTCGTATATGCACCTATCTGTAAGTTGTAGGTGTTGTTTAGCCGTGGTGCTAATTTGAGTTGTGTTATACCCAGAGTGCTACTGTCGGGGGGCAACATTAGACCGGAAGTAGATCATCACGTAGTAAAGAACCAAGGCTTCTGGACTAACGGGTCTGCAGAGGATTAATGATTTTACGGATCTTTAGAGAGACCAGAAAGGGCAGACCGTTCGTGTGGCTCTTCAACCATTTGCTATAGCGTTGGAAATGAAAAGACCTTTCGAATTTGTATTCGATTCCGCAAGATATATGTCCCGATGTTTCATATCATATTTGACTATTTCAGTGAAAACAAATCATATATCATAAGTTGAGTAAAAGTCATCATTATTGTAGCTAACTATATAATTTTCCTGTGGAAATTGGCAATGTTAATGTTAATAATATTTTCCATTGTGTGTGTGGAATTACTATAAGTTGAGTAAAAGTCACCATTATTGTAGCTAACTATATAATTTTCCTGTGGAAATTGGCAATGTTAATGTTAATAATATTTTCCATTGTGTGTGTGGAATTACTTTGAATCATTAATCATTGTATCATTGTACTATTTAATTTTTCTTGCATATCAGTTCAAATTTCATTTAAGTCGCAATACTTTATCAAATTCGTGCATATTTTGTTAAATATCCAATATCTGGATTTTGTCGGCGCTCGAATGAAAGTCTTTTTGATTGAATCTTTCATAAATAAACATTAAATGTTTTTTGTCACCATCAAAAGTGTTCTTTGTTATAATCCAACCCCAGCAGCAGAGAGGGTGAACCCTACAACGTTTTGAGACAAAATTTTGATTGAAATCTTAAAACGAGCCTTCCTACGATCTCATTTTAACCAAAAAAATGTCTCAGGGGAAAACCCTACAACGTTTTGAGACAAAAAATTGATTGAAATTTTAACGAGCCTTCCCTACGAAATCTCATTTTAATTAAAAAAATGAAAACGGAGACTTTTACGATTTTTCAATCGATTTTGGTCGCAACGTTGTTGTCACTCACCCTCTCTGCTGCTGAACTTTCAGTTCTGGTTTACAAAAAATAATAAATGATTTCAACCGAATATTTGATCGAGTCCGATACGATATCGTGTCCGAGGATCATTTAAATTTATCGTTACAAATCCGTGCGGGGTTGACTGAGCGTTACTAAAGAAATTTCTAAATTGATTATGATCCATATCACCGCAGCACCATGTCTGCCAAATATTTCTAAGAGTATGAGTATCAACTCCGTTGAATACACACAATAAATTGCAGTTATCTCTGATCACTTTTGGAATCTGTGTGTAGCGTTGAGTGACATATATCACGTCAGTGTTTTTGTGCCTGCCTCGGGAAAATATTCTAGCTGGGTTTGTTTGTTTATCTAACATCACATCGTCGTATACAACTAAATTGTTAATGCTTCCATCGAGATCTTCTACTGATGGCGCCTCGTCAATATCGGTAATAAAATCAACGACGTTTTCATCTTTAATTTCTGAAGCGTTTTCATTAAAATCTTTTAGCACTTCATAGCATCGTTGATCATCTACGCTAGGGGCAACTAAATACAACTTATCCCACTTCATCCATCTCATTATTAAATTGAGCAACAATTTAGTCTTGCCGGATCCAGATGGCCCGATTATAATCATCCGGATAGAGTTTGGTAGCGCTGCATGATGCTTAACCGGTTCTCTTGCTTTAGTCGCTGAAAAATCAATTATATCCATATCTCTATACATAAATTATGGATCTATATTGTGTGAAGTGTAAAACAGGTACTGGCACAGATGACTTGACGACGATTACAACTAAAAATAACCGATCAGCGCTTTCTGGTAAATGCGTACAATGTGGTACAAAGAAATTTAGATTTATTTCACTTGGTAAACCCAAGGAACCTTTAAAAAAAAAAGAGGAGGTGATATCGCAGCCAAATAGGCAAAGCTCCCTGGAACCCCATGGGCAAAGTACCCCGGAGAAAAGCACCTTCCAGGATATAGCTACTGTGGCCCCGGAACACGATTAGATATCAGACTTGATGATCAAAATCAACCTCGACGTGGTGAAGAACCGATAAACGCTATTGATAAGGCGTGTCATGCTCATGATGTTGCATATAGGAGCAGCGATTTGCAGTAAAGACATCTCGCAGATGTGAAATTAATTCATGCGTTAAATGCTATTCCTGATAAATCTTTCAAAGAAAAATTAGCTTCATGGTTAATAAAACCGGTTGTGAAAAGCAAATTGATGTTAGGTGCCGGTAATTAATAACAAGATGGAATATATTTATTATTCTCCAAAAGGATACTGGAGGGGTAACGCTGCAATCAATAAACTCGCTAGCGCCGCAAAAGTGAAAAAAGCTACTGCGGCTAATTGGTTATCCAAACAGGCTATATGGCAAATTTATCTACCGGCGCCTACACAAATTAATTACTCGCATTTTGATGTGACTGTTCCTAATGAAGTTCATCAGGCTGATTTATTGTGTTTACCGCATGATGGTGGTTACAAATACGCGTTAACCGTAGTTGATGTTGCGAGTCGATACAAACAAGCAGAGCCGCTGAAAACAAAATCATCAACTGAAGTCGCTTCTGCATTTGAAAGGATTTATCGAAAGGGTCCTCTGAGTTGGCCAAATCTATTGCAGGGTGATCCTGGTAGGGAATTTCAAGGCGCTGTTTTATCAGCGATGAAACATCATAATGTCACCATCAGACGAGGGCATACTGCGCTACATCGCGATCAGGCAATTGTAGAACCATTTAATCGGACTCTTGCAGAGCGGTTATTTGGATATCAATACGCGAAGGAGTTTATTCAGGATAAAAGATCCCGTGAATGGGTTAAGAGATTACCAGCTGTGATTACCGCACTGAATAACGAGATTACTCGAACAATTAACATGAAACCTATGAACGCGATTAAAAAGAAGTCTATACCTAAAATGGAAATGGAAGGAATTTCGCAAAATGATTCTAGCGTTTCCCAACCAATTCTTGGTAGTAATGTCACTGTTAGGTATTTATACGAACCAGGAGAGCTGGAAGGTGGCACAAAAAGGGCTACTGATCCTATTTGGAGTGTTACTGCACACAAGATATCTACTATAACACGATCAACTGGTAGACCTCCAATCTATAAACTGGATTCAACTGCCCCTCAGCGGGGTTTTACACGCGAACAACTCCAAGTGATTCCTGACGATACTCAATTACCACCACAGGGTCTTAACTAGCGCCGTTGCGTCTATTGCACTCAAGACAAGTCAACATCACATTGTTTCTGATATGACCGAGACTGCTATTCTTTCTGTCTACGGTAAATTGGCGAGGATCCTTATCCGAATACTGCCAACGCATTATACAATTGCAACTTGCGCAGTGATTATTCTGTTGTTGTTTCAGCGTGATTATTAATCCAGCATCAATGTCAAATTCTCGTTGTGTTTTTTCTGTCTTGTTGTTTGTAACCGGATAATTTTTTATCAATAATTTTAACATCAATATCATCCATTGTTGTGTCATTATCATCGCCTGACTCTGTCAGGACAATTCTTCGAAGTTGATTTATTTTTCGTACTCTGGATACTGCGAGATAGACTAAATTTGACCATTCGATGCGATTATCTACCATCCAAACAATTGTATCCGATATAGTCAATCCCTGTGAAGAATGTATCGTCGCTGCGTATCCTAGCGTCCACGGGGACTTATTATCACGCAATGCATCTTCAACGACGCTGATATCAACCAGCACAATATCATTTAATACAAGAATTTGTTTTTCACGCTGTCCTGGAATATCAACTTCTATATTCTGCTTTCGTGTATCCGATGGCCTATAACACCACGGTACTGGAAGCGTTGCAAATTTTTCTTTATGCAATTCAAATAACTTCATCTGAAGTGCGTCTCTGACAATTTTTCTACTTGCAATTATCAAATCGTTTGGTCTCCATGTTTCCCAAAAATCATTCATTGGAGTCTCTGAAATCACTTCACGCGCTATTTCACATTGGATTCTATCTGGTTGTAATCTAATTAGCGCTTTGAACTCTCGTAATCGTTCATCAAGTGATCTATAATCAGTGTTAATTTCTTCGTAATAGTCTACAAAACCCTTTAGCCATTCATGTGAGGATACACCGACAAATGGTGGTGGTTGGCCGTGATCACCGCACATAACGACTTTTGTGTTTTTGTTTAACAACCACTCAAGAAAGGTTTGTAATACATCTAATGATACTGTGCATATTTCATCCCAAATTATGATTTAAGGAATAAATTTATCACCCATACGCTCAGGAGTCCATTTGTCACCCTTCCATCGAAAGAAACTATGATAAGTACAGGCATTTACCCCTCGTTGTTTCATCTCTCTGGCGAGTCTGTGAGTCGGTGTTAACACAATCATGTTTGTGAAATCCGTAGGATTTTTCCCACGGAATAATTCGATTGCACGAGTTGTCTTTCCTGACCCACCACAACCGTTTAAATAAACTGTCTTGTATCTACATACGGGATCAGATACCGGTGGTGCATTAGAAAATTCTGATTGAATTTCAATACGGTTACAACAAAGATATTTATCATCCATGGCAACGTCTGCGGATTCGCAATACTCGTATAGTGTTTCCTTTTTAAATCGCCAACGTCCCCACGCTTCCTCGGGATCTGTGAATGCTGCTACAGCTGATTTGTATTTATTATGTATATACATCGAATCAGTGGCTACTCTAACTGCGGTATTAGGAAATCTATTTATCATCGAAAATAGATTAATACAAGCATAGGCTAGCATAGAACTTCTTAAGTGTGTGTACTGGGAATTATATCCATCACAGTAGGTAACAACCGTACCTAATTTTTCACCATTGGATAGAAAAGCATCCTTACGGGATACAAGTTTTCCCTGTTTCGTTAAATCCGCTACAATAAAATCGTATTCAACGACGTCTATGATCAACCGCGAAGAGTATTTTGCATTGTCGTATCTTCCACCCTGGGTAAATTTACCGATTATTCTTCGTCCAAAATTCTTTGCTTGTTCTTCTTTAATTTCAAATACCTTCTTAGACAAATTCATGATTTCTTCCTCGCTGAGATCAGGAAATAGTTTTCGCTGTTCGCTAATTATTCTATCTAGATCGGGTTGTGGTAGCCAAACTTCTTTCCGGGCTCGATAGGATATAATCGCCTCACTGACAATTAACGATATTAGCATACCACAATCGATCATATACCGCAATAACACTATTGGTATCCAGGCCTTTTCAGATAGGTGTCTACCAAGCCAAAGATAACTACGCGGATGTAACCCTGCAGCGAATTCGAATGATATCACACGAGCGAATCCAGTTAAATCAAAATCAGGCAATGGACCATTAATCGCAACACGAGTCATTTCATGCGTGGGGTGTCCAAATCGTTTAAAATACTCAGAGCATTCCCTATACCCGAGAAAACTTCCAGGATAACACGCGGATATATCAATTGAAATCATACCATCACGTGAGTATTTTGTATTCCACAGTCCTCCATGACCAAATTCGACGCAACTCAATTTAACGTCCTCGAGAAAATCACTTCGTGTTGGACGCCATGAGATTTTTTCTCTTGCAAAGTGAGCTACCACTGATGGAATAGTAAAACTATCCGTGAGTAGTTTTTCATGGAAACTCTCCGGTGAAAAATCATTTGCAATTTTTCTCATTCTGTTATCTAACTCTTCAACGCGATATAATTCACCATTTGGTCTTACAAATTGATCGAATCCTATTTCGGGATCTTCATCACTTCTAAGTAACCACACTGACACAGGATCATCCTTACACAACGCGTGAACAGCATCGAATAATTTCTCTTCATAGAAAACATCCCCGGAAAATTCCTCGGGGATATATTTCACGATTCGTTCTCGTGGAAATATTGTTACTGCAGCCGTCCACGCGTGTTCGTTATGATCAATAATTTGTATTGGCGCTCCATTTTTGTTATATTTCGGTTCATATAATACTTCTCCGGTTATCGTCATAACGGTTATTGGGAATCTTAATGATGTTTCTAATTTAGCTATATCAGAAATCTTTGCACCGTTCTGTTTCACTGTCAGTTCCCATTCGGTTATTTTCCTACGTCGTAGATCAGTTAGTTTTTTTCCTCGGGATGAATTTTTGAAATGTTCCATTACCCGTGTTGCTACACAATTCAACGTCGAAGATAGTTTCATAGAAGCTAGTTTTGTAATATCAGGTTTATCATTTAGCGGGTATATTCCATAAACAACTGCTGTTACAGGATAAGATCTCTCGTAGTATGGTTTGTCGATTCCAGTTAGAATTCCTGGTTTGGAATTTCTACTCAGTGTGATTGTTTTTTAATTCCTAAGGATTGGTTCAAATTTATCCCTGATAATCAATTTGCCTTCGACTTCGATAATGAATTTTATTCTGAAAAAATACTTCTGTTGAGAATTGCTTGGCCCACCAAGGTGTGAAATCACCTCAGCTGCTTTTTCATCGTTCATAGTAGCATCGATGATTGGTACATTGACACCGACATCAATAATTCGAAATGTCGACCAACAGTGTGCTGCACCATCTCGGTAGAATTCATCAAAACACTCTTCGATTTTATCCAGTATAGTTCTATCACCGATTAGACGTTTTGATGTATCAGAGACTCTATCGAGATTAAAATTAGTATTTTTCCAGGGATTAATTTTCGATAATCTCTCAAACTTCTTCATTAGACGTTTTTTTGGTTTACCGTTTACTAGACGTTTTTTTGGTTTATCGAGATTAAATCTAGGACTAATTTTTAATAATCTCTTAAACTCCTTCATGTTACCGTCCACTAGACGTTTTTTTTTGGTTTACCGTTTACTAGACGTTTTTTAGGTTTATCGAGATTAAATCTAGGACTAATTTTTAATAATCTCTTAAACTCCTTCATGTTACCGTCCACTAGACGTTTTTTTTGTTTATCGAGATTAAATCTAGGACTAATTTTTAATAATCTCTTAAACTCTTTATCAGGATTGAATTGAGCATTTTTCCAAGGCTTAATTTTCGATAATCTCTCGAGCTTCTTCATACTATAATTAAAACAAGCATTTAAATGAAAGATTTATATATAATGAATCACTGCAAATGGCTCATGATTGGATCAACGACTCTGTGTAACAAATCATGCAGAAAGGAATTCTGTGGGTATCATATGCAAAGCTTTCGTCGTGGAAGACTTGGTCCATTACCCTGCATACGATGTGGGGTTGGGGTCAGGGGAGAATCGCAGTTATGTCTACGCTGTGGTGGTAAACGATATAGGGAATTGAAGCGTTATTATGACAAAAGAATACAAAAATGGACAATCAATCAGAAATTATGACCCTGAAAAAGTCCTTGACGTTGACAAAGTCAAGGATAAAGTCATAAGAACCCCCCAAGACTACATCGAAAGATTTTCCAAAGATGTAATCATTAGACCAAACAATGAATTAGACAAATAGTATTAGTATATAAATGAACCAAGAATTCAGACCACACCCTGTGATCACAAACTATGAAGCATCCAGTGATGGTATTGTAAAAAACCGTAGACTGAAGAAACCAGTTGGTGTTGTGACTAATCAAGGGTATTTGATGTTTGGTGCTGGAAAGAAAAAATATCACAATCATCGTTTCGTATTTGAATGTTTCCATGGATTAATCGAGGATGGTTTTGTTATAGATCATAAAGATTTCAATCCAAAGAATAATTCTTTATCAAATCTGCAAGCTATCACACAAAGTGAGAATACCAAACGAGGAAAGACTGGTACTTGCTCAAAAAAAGCGAGACCAGTCAAATCTTTGAATACAACAACTAACGAAGAAAAAATATTTCAATCGATATATGAAGCCAGTGGGTACTTCGATATTTGTAGAGCCTCAGTACGATTTGTTGCAGAGGGGGTTTATCGATCTGCGTTTTCAAAAAAGAACGGACAGAAAATTAAATTTAGTTATGTCTGATGCGTCATATTTTTCATTTAGAAATATATAATTGTTATAGAATAATGAATTCTGAAAAAATGAATAGCATTATAGATGAAATTTCAAAATTGAAAAGTCAGGATATCAAACTATCAGATGGTTTAAATCCTGATCAAATCATGTCAGATTTTTAGGATATAGAATACGGAGTTAACACTAACAAATATATGCTACCCATGAAATACGCGCTAATCAAGAGAATTCAGAATTCTATTCGAGACTCTCTTTCATTTTCCAGTGACGTAAGTGTGTTCGTTCCGTTATTTACTATCGTAGAGGGAATACGAAAAGAATTAGGTAACGAATACGAATTGAAAAAGGATGTCAATTCTAAAGTTAGAAACCTAAGAGCGTTAATTCAAGAAAATGAACAATTTTGACCGTGACCGATCTTCAAAGAGATTTTGTCATTTTTTATTGTGACCGACCTCAGAGAGATTTTCATTCTTTTTGAGCATTGTTTGATTGAAAATGTCAAATCGATAGACCGTTAATGGATGGTTTAGTCGATATGATATGTCAGATTGATCAGCGTAGAAATGAGGAAAGTGTCATAATTATTATTTTATATACAATTTGGACACTTTCCTCATCAATGCTAGAGCTGTTAAAATAACAAAATAACGCTTCCATGATCGTGTTAAAAATCATCTGACATGTCTGACATGTAACAAAAGTGAGGAAAGTGTGGTATTATTTATTTTATATACAATTTCCACACTTTCCTCATCAATGATAATGCTGTTAAAGACTTCCATGATCGTCTTAAAAATCATCCGACGCGTCGAAGTGTTTTCGTCTGTTAGGTCAGGTTCGGAAAATTGTTTTACAATTGAAAAATTGTTTACGATTTCAAATAATGGTCAATGAAGCATTAACGACCCGATTGGCTCGTGAACGACTTGATGCAATCAAGAAATTTATACCAATTCGCGACTCTGTAAGAAATAAACTGCAACAACGACAGAGTTTACAAACGGATTTTGCTGTGGGATCTGAAGAATTGTTTAAACCAGTAACCACAGCAACGAAAGGGGTAGAGCGCGCTATACTGGGAGATGTTCCCGAGACGGGGAAATCTGTTATCGGTGAACTCGAAAAAATAGCAGCGAAAACTGAACAAACAAAACAGGCTGTACAAAAAATGGAATCAAAAGAAATAGTAGATGATTTACGCGTGATATTTAACGAGGCGGGGTTAGCAGAAATTAATAAGACTGATCCAACAGGAATTCCTGAGCTTGTTGTTACGACTTATGAAAACAGGAAAAATATGTTGAAACCAGAACATCATAAGTTTGTTAGAAATATAACTCATTGGGCTGATATATTCTACAAAATCAAAACTGAAAAAACAAGAATTAAGAAGGATAGTGCATCATATATTCAATATATCAATGCGGTGGGTATAGTGTATAAACAATACGAAGAGTTTAAACAACAACAAAAACCGCGAAAATTGCGAGGAAGGCGACAGCAACCTGCAAAGAATGTAGTCTACTCGCCTAAAAAACAACTACCACCTGATCGAGATGATGATTTTCTTAATTATTTACAAGAAACCGATTTAGAAGAAATGGATGAAGCAACTGGTTATAGCGGAAGTGGATTGCAAAACGCTAGCGTTGGAAACTTTTCGAGGGAAAATCCTTGGATTTCATGTCCGGGTAGTGTTCTCAGTGATATATCACGATTAGAAGTTCTTGTAGAAGGGTTTCGAGCTGGAAACAACTCACCGGAAATAATGAAGCAGCTGATATCTGTAGACGTTTATTTCAAGGCGGTATCATAGATATCAGCACATATCGAGACTTCATTGGCGAGTTAGTGGAAGATTATCACAGTGATTAATCACCGGGATTGAATAAAAACGCTAGCGTTTCCAATTGATAAATTGTTTTACAATTGAAAAATTGTTTCTGATTTCAAATAATGATCATACATTACAATCATGATAAACCAACCCCCGTCTATGTAGTTAATTCACGGTTTCCAGTTTATAGAGCATACTATGGTGATGGTTTAGGTAATACCATTGCGGGGTTATTTGCAAGAATGGCTCCAAAAGTGATGCCGTTAGCTAAACAATCATCAATGAAAGCAATTGATGTTATTCGTGATGAGGGTACCAGCAAAATCGGAGATTTCGTTGGAGATTTTGCCGGGAAAGCGTTTTCAGCCGCGAAGAATAAAATAACATCATTGGTGAAATCACGAAAAAAGAAACCGTTACCGTCTACCGCGGAAATGCCTGCACGGGTTAGTAAAATAATAAATAACGCAGTAGACGAAAAACTAGCGTCAATGGCTTTACCATCGTTGATAACTCCAGACCAAAGCAATATTGCAAATATGATAGCAGGAAGCGGCTTTAAAAAACCACGTCGAAAACGCTAGCGTTTTTCACGATGAAAATCGTTTACGATTTCACGATTTAGACTCTGATAAATAGAATAAAATGTTCAAAAAGTCACATGATCCGGCGTTTGATATAGACGCCCCAGTTGGCAAGGATGATTCTGTACGCGATTATCAATATTACGCCTATCATGCAATAGACTCAAATAGTCGATCGCGAATTGAACTTCAAGTTCATGATACCAGTAAGTATTTTCTACCCGCTGAAGCGTTTATCGAAGTAGAAGGAGAACTTGTAACAGCTGCTGATACTACTGCTGTACCAGCACCGTATCCAGCTGGTACTCAAGTCGGTTTTGTCAATAATGGTATTATGACGTTATTTGAGAGTGCAAGATATCTCATCGATGGAAAAGAAATCGAGTCGATAGATCGCGATGTTGATGTGGCTACCACAATAATCGGGTTAGCGAGATATTTTGATGATTATACAAGATCAGCAGGACCTTCTATGATGTTTGCAAAAGATGTTAAAAATACCGCTGGAGGAATTCAATTCGTTGTAAGACGACCAAAGAATAATGCTGGCACTGCTAATATTGATGCCGAAGATATGATTATAAACAACGATGTTAATTTCAATCTAGGAGCTGCAACACGTATTTCAATGTTGCAAGGAGCTCGTAAATCATTTTCATGCGCGATTCCACTGCATCACATATTTGGATTCTGTAGAAACGTCCGAAAAGTTATCTACGGCGCGAAGCATACAGTAGCGCTTGTACGAAAGGGTGATGATAATGACGCAATTCGGAGGATGCCAGCAGACAATGCAAATCCCAATGCTGATGCCGGTAAAGTTATTTTAACAAAAATATCATTGTGGATGCCAATGTTGACTCCATCAATCACCGCAGAAGAACGATTACTATCATTTATGGACCAAGGAGGAAAGTCGTTGTTAAGTTGGTTAACGGTGAGTACAGATGTTAAGCAATCAAGTCTGAACGGGTTATTCACGTGGAATCTAGCATCAAAACAAGGTGTTTCAGCTCCACGTCATATATTTGTAGCGCTACAGGATAACACACGAGTTGGCGATCAACGTTTCAGTCATATGAGATTTGATCCATTAGGTGTTAAAGACGTCTCACTGTGAAGAAACGGCCAGCAAGAACCATCCGAAGATGTGCAACTTGATTACGGTCAAAATCATATTGCACGCGTGTATCATAGATTGCTGTCGTTCATGGCACGCGATCAAAATGTCGATACTGGTTTGCAAATATCACAATTTGATTTTAAGAATCTATATCCGATCTATTACTTTTCGCTGGAACATCTCGATTTAACAAGACAATCCGTCGTTGATATACACTTTAGAGCTAATGTGACTCGTGGTGGTATTGCTAATTATAGAGCGGTTGCTGTCATTCTCAGCGATAAATCAATGCTACTTGAAGGTGTTGGAGGAAGAATGAGAGTGGTAGATGCGCCAGTGGAAAACATGTAATTGAAATCCTCTATTTAGAATTAATCTATTACGTATAATGTCGTATAGTAATATCAATGTGTCGTTGACACCTGGTCAATTAAAAAAATTGCAATCCAAATCAGCTAAGCAATGTGGAACCACAATTACGCTGAAACCCAATCAAATGACTGGCGGGGCGAATAAATTATCGCTTACAACTCGTCAAGTAAAACATTTCAATGATGCACTTGTAGCAAAAAAAGGGTGTTCAGATTACTATTTCTGCGGCTGCTATCAAAAACATGGAAAAACAGGCGGTATATTCCCGTTGCTAGCTGCGATTCCAGTGTTGATTGCGGCAGCAGCCCCAGCGGTGGCTAAAGCGGCAGCGTTAGTGGCTGTTGGTACCGCGGCAGGAATGGCACTAAAGAAAGCAAAGGGGAAGGGTTATAAAAAAAGTGGAAAGGGTCTAAGACTACCAGGAACCCCGTATTCGTGGTACAGCGGAAAAGGTCTAAGACTAGGACCGGTTTATTAACTCGGGAACCGATGGTTCCTATGTCCAATTTTGATTTAATTGATGCTGCTAAAAAAACTCGCCATAAAAAACTTCAGAGGTGTTTTTATGAAGGATCAATTACCGACACAACCCAACAGCGTTGAAACCGGTATCATTAATCTCGATAACAGCACCGGACCTGGTACTAACTGGGTTGCATACGCTATTGATCCACGTGGGATTGTCTATTTTGATTCATATGGATTAGCACCGCCAAAGGAATTCATGCGTTATATAAAAACTTTTCCAATGAAGACTTGGTATTCTACGCTACCAACACAACAAATGAATGATCCACCAATATGCGGCAGCGAAGTATTAAATATCCTTGACGCTATTTCTAACTCCTTGGGTAACCCAAGGGGAAAACCACCTCATGTTGTCGTGAATGAATACACTAGCAATCGCTTTTTAGAGAGAGAGAGAGTTTTACAATAATATGATTGATATTTGGGGAAGACCTCTGAAACCTAAACCCGATGGCGTTGCAACTGGTGATTCTAACAAGGATATAAAAAAACTAATCGAAGATTAAATCGCTGAGACGTTAAATTTAACAGATGTTGATCCCGAGGATATAGTTGTATTTCAAGATCGTCAGGGTAAATTAAAAAGCAGTAATGTGTCGTTGAATGATATTTTGGTTAAACAACAAAACGCCGCTGAAAACTCTATTGCGCTGTATTCCAGCGGCGGACGACTTAAACCAGGCGCACTTGTGTCTACGATCACCGACGCAATTGCCGCCCACGACCGTAATCTGGATGATCATATACGAGGTTATAATAATTTTCGCAAAAATGTCATTCATAAATTCTTTGGAACCCCGCTTGTGGTTGGCATGACTCTCGCTGAAATTAAAAACTTTCTGTCGCTATTCTTTTTTAACAAGGACGCGGAGAGGATAATGAATGAAAATGAAATCAAGGCAAATTATCTTGATATTTACAATGATATTTCTAAACTAATAGAAAATCTTGAAAGAGTGCAAAAACCCACTAACGACGTCGTTGTTAAGTTTTTTGGAACCCCACTTGTGGCTGCCATGACTCTCGCTGAAATCAACGAGTTTATCGGCAAGCATACTCATAATGCATACGTCTCTAATAATTTCTTTGGTGTCCCGGTTACATCTACAATGACTCTCAAAGATGTTAATATGTTTATGGTGAGACAAACAACACTTAATACCATTGTTGTTAAATTTTTAGGGAGAACACCTGTTTCTGAAACCACATCGTTGACAGGCCCGACTCTCGCTGAAGTTAAAAAAGCTATTGACGAACAAAAACGCATCAGCGAAATGGCTAAAAATTTCTTTGAGGGCTCTGAAAATTACAATATCACGACGACATATTCTCAACTCAGCGGGCATTATGGCATACAAAAAGATATGGAAATAGACCTCCTTTTGATTTCATTTTTTAAACGCCGCAATGAAACGATGATGAAATATACCGAAATCAATAAAACCTATCTCGACGTTTACGACGATATTCTTAAACTAAAAGAAACCTCTAAAAGGGTAAAGCATGGGACCTTTGATTGGGTAAAAGAATCTAATGCTAAATTGAAAGTCAATATCGAGAAGTGGCCTCATGGTATCTACAGGATGACGTTAATCTCTGACAAGCAATTTGATATCATCGTAAGCGGTAAAACCTACTTTGGTGGCACCGCAACAGTAATTATCGGTGGTGAAGAAGAATTTGAGATTGTCACGGTTGATAGTACGATTAGAAAAGAAATAACCTGGTGCTTAGAATTCGTAGCGGATTTAAGTAAATAAAGCCACTAGTGGTTTCAACTGAAAGGAAAATCCTTCGAACTTCACAATTGAAAACGCTAGCGGATTTAAAATAAAAATGATTTCATCAACGCAATGTCGCTATTATCAGGTCAGAGAATTTCAAACTAGACTCAAAACCCTCGCCGAGGAGTATCAAATACAAATAAAAAAATACCGACGAAGAATCACCGCGATTGATATTACTATGTACTCGGTGTCAAGCGTTCTCACTGGTGCCGGAATAATACTAGCATAGGTTACAATGATTGCCCCGGTCGTAGTTCCAATTTGCATTTCTGCGGTGGCTACAATCGCGGGTATATCAACCGGGATAACAAGAAAGATATCATCATGCAGCCAGAGTAAACTGCAAGATTACTTAATTCAATTTCATATTGTATCAACCGCGTACTCGCAATTATCCTCGATGATATCGTCGTCACTCGATAATACAAATATATCAGATAGTGAGTTCTCAGCGATGCTCAGTATTTTTGATTCCGCGATATCAAAATTAGAGCGACAACAACAGTAGAATAATAATGACAACACAGATGGAATTAGAAAACACGAACCCAAAAACCAGAATGATATCAATAATATCAACGATATCAGATTCTGAGTTCTCAGTGATGGTCAGTATTTTTGATTCCGCGATGTCAAAATTAGAGCGACAGCATGAGTATAGCAACGATGACAACACCGATGGAATTACTTCAACAAATAGTAGAAAATACAAACCCAGTACAAACAAGTATGATATCAATAACATCTACGAAACCCGAGTTTAGTGTAAATTTCCCTAGCCCAGTCCCCGTGAAGGAGATAGCGCTAGCAAAACTACGAGTGTATCACAGTTGGCCTAATATCAGATCAAAATCATTTGGTGGTCAACAACCGAACAATTCACTGGTATTTGCGAATAAGAATAAACCAGACGGGACTCCAGACTGGAACGTCATTTCAATACCAGCCGGATCATATCAAATTGAACAAATCAATAATGAATTCGCGCGTAGAATAAAATCGATTACTGGAAAAGAATCAAAAATCGCTATAACGGTTCATGAACCGACACTATCATCCGCAATTGAAATAAGCACAGAAGGATACCTCGTAGATATCTATCAGAGTTCTATTAGAACCGTACTAGGATGGCCTGAATTACCACCCGGGGAAAAAACCGTTGATATACCAGAACCACAAAAAAATGATTATGTCACCGACGTGATAAAACCCGATAATCCAATAAAAAGTTATAAAGAATACAAGGAATTGATAGTTTTCACTGTAGTGAAAAAGTACAACAACCCAATATATCACGCAACTCGACAAGATAATCGATGAAAATTTCACAGCAATGAATAATGATTTTTCGCTGCTGTTAATATCTCTTAAATCTGGCTCTCTCACCCGAGATGAATTTATCAACGTCGTAGAAACATGTAATAAAATCATCGACGATATGGAAAAATTTAATTTACGAAATATTCAAGTTATATTAGGTAACAGTAATCCTATAACGAGAACAGAATTTGTGACAGTATATAATATACGCGAAGAAGACATTCCAACATTCAAACTACCAGGATATAACGTACCAGAACTAAAAAAACTTCTCAGTGATACCATCGATGTTGGTTTCAAAATAATTCATGATGCATGGAAAAAAACAGCATCATCGGAAATAAAAACCCTTAAATACAATAATGACCCAGACGGTGGCAGCAGACATATCGCTCCGTTCAACGTGAATATATCCTCAGTGATTGCGCACAATTTAGTATGTGATGTTATCGAAGGAAGCTATCAAATTAATCTCGAACGATCAAATCAAGCTCAGCAAGGATATATTCTATACTCATTTGCACCAATAGCCACTCCAGAATTTTTAATAATTGAGTCTCCGGTTAATCCAGTCTATATGCGATGCCATAATAATTCGCTAACGAGAATTAATTTCAAACTTACAGACCAGTCAAATAATTTGATTGATCTACAAGATGAGGTGTTAGCGATTAGTCTGTTTGTGAAATCTTAGTGATTTTTATCGTAAAAAAATTATTAACCCAGAACTGAAAGTTCAGCAGCAGAGAGGGTGAGTGACAACAACGTTGCGACCAAAATCGATTGAAAAATCGTAAAATCTCCGTTTTCATTTTTTTAATTAAAATGAGATTTCGTAGGGAAGGCTCGTTAAAATTTCAATCAATTTTTTGTCTCAAAACGTTGTAGGGTTTTCCCCTGAGACATTTTTTTTGGTTAAAATGAGATCGTAGGAAGGCTCGTTTTAAGATTTCAATCAAAATTTTGTCTCAAAACGTTGTAGGGTTCACCCTCTCTGCTGCTACCCCCAACCAGGCTTTTTTTCTTACATAAAGTTTTGTCACATACACATACTATATTATTCCGTATTTATTTAATTTCTCTTATTTTGTAATCGATTTTGAATTCTGTTGTGCTTCGACTTCAAGATTTCTGTGTAAACGGCAATCTAAGTAGGTACAAAATACTCCATATACCCCCGCACCCCCCCCCCCCCCGCCACCACCACCGTTGTTTTATACCAATCTACTAACATTCAAGTTGAGCGTGAATTCAACCCTTCGGATATTTTTGTTTTGTTAGCTGAATCTCGGTTTGTAAACCTTGTCATTTCATAAAAAATACGAAAATCTCGGTTATCAGACAGACCGTTCTGACAGGTCTATATTCACATGCTAAATGATAAGAATACATTGTCATGGTCATCGCTTTGTTCACTTTTTTTCAGGGAGATGGTGTGAGCTGTACGTTTCGCTTTTTTCAGGGAGATGGTGTGAGCTGTACGTTTCGCCTTTTTGTTTTGGAGGGAGATATGCTGATGGTTTATGTTTTATTCAGTTTAAATTGATTGACATGAATTTGGAGGTCATATATTTACTTCTAAATGTAATTTATTTAATTAAGATCAAATGTCTTGATAAAGACGATATGGATATATATTGTACAATTTTATTTTGGCATCCTCTTCATTTGATCGTTTTTTCTACCTGCAGTTATTTTGCATCTGTTTTTATTTCCCGAAGCAAAAGAGTACTTCCTTATTTAGACTGTCTTTCTCATCACATAAAGAAAGGTATACCGTTCTAGCAGAATGGTGCACTAGACTTTTGTACGATGCAAACAAACACTGTTTGCCGGGAATATAATTTACTGTCTTTTGTATATTTATGCACGGCAAAAAAGCTGTCTAATAATGGCAGATTTGTTTATCCGTCTCTCATGAAGCAAAAACCACACAAATCCTAAACAGTAAACCCAAACCCAATCTGCAAGCATTCACGACAGGACAATTTTAAAAATAAATAAATCGGTATATGGTTGATCCTTTTCTGCTTCCAATAGATAAACAATCCCAACTTCGTCGTCAGTTCTACTGATTAGACCTCGAATGTATGCCGATAGATGCTTTTCGGACCACCTTGGCTTTTTATGAAACAATAAAGTTTAAGTAAATCTAAGGGGCAATGTATCCAGGTCACAACTTCAATGTCATGAGCCACTGAGATTACATATCGAGGTTGTTGTACCTTTTCTAAACTCAGCTCAACTGTTGAGGGACAAAATCGCCCGTAAAGTTAAGGTCTCACTGGATAGTTTCGTAGTTTGACACCTAATTTTAAAATTAGAATGCATGAGCCTAATTATCACAATCATGACATTTTTATATTGACACATAATCTAAATCTGTAATGTGGTTTACATTTACTTTGAGTTAGGTTTGGAAAAGGGTTGCCTTTTTGGTGACTGCCTGTCACAGACTAGCAATTGAGATCAAATGCGTAACTTGGGCTGCAAATAAGCAGCCGACATAACTTACGTATTTACATGTGTCTGCTACAGAGGTAAATATCTAGAAATCTAGATGGTTGAGGGGTGATGAAAAAGTATGCTAATTTGTTAGAGTACTATATTCATGCAGAAGGCACATACTGATTCTTTCAGTTGCCTTGTCACAGGAAAATATTCAGAATAGCTCTTTACTGTTAATAATGAATGTAAAAAGAGGGGTTGGTGGCAGTTTTGGGTCAGTATAAAAGCCACTAGTTGCATAAGGAATTAACTTTAATACCTCAGTCAGAATCTTACAAACATCCTTTCAACAAAAATCATCTTTTATTTTTTATTTGTATCTTTAATGTAAATATTATTATCATTGTTCTGAAATAGGTCATCGTCGGATGAAATTTTACCTAAAAACTGCACAGTGAGACCTAAGCGTAAACATAATTTATATCCTTCTGGTCAAACGGCCATCTTTAGTCAACACTCTGTAGTATGGTCGATAGAGATGGACAGATTCGTCATTGAGTGCAGATAAGTCAAAGCACAAGATTCTGTGCTGATGTTTTGGACCAATTTATTCAAACTATGTTTATTAGCATGAGTGTAATTCTTTAAATACGTTTTATCAATACAAAATATGGCTGTCATCTTGCACTTATTGACATTTCATGTTTTTGGATTAGTATTGTGATCAAGCGATTCTGACCAATGCCGATCACTGCGCATGCCAATTTTTTTTTATCAAAAGGAATAGCTTTGTAATCTCCCTGCAAAAAGAGTAACCTGTCAAGGTTTAAGAACAAGGGTTTGGCAAGGAAGAACACAATAGACACATAACAGAGAACCAAAATAAGCAATTTGTTGTCATAGCAGCCACACAAAACCAATATGTTTAATCTAGACAATCACTCCATCTGAATGGACCTCTCGTGCTGAATATTTAACTCCTTAAGTTCTTTTGATTACAGGACATTTAAGGGTCAAATCCTTGTTGAGTTTCATTTTATTAGAAATGCCATATCACACACATTGTCTTCATGTAATTGTCTTTTTTGTTATAATTTGTATTATACGAATGTTAACAATCAAAGTCGTCATATCATTGTCTTTTTGTTATAATTTGTATTATACGAATGTTAACAATCAAAGTCGTCATATCATTGTCTTTTTGTTATAATTTGTATTATACGAATGTTAACAATCAAAGTCGTCATATCATTGTCTTTTTGTTATAATTTGTATTATACGAATGTTAACAATCAAAGTCGTCATATCATTGTCTTTTTGTTATAATTTGTATTATACGAATGTTAACAATCAAAGTCGTCATATCATTGTCTTTTTGTTATAATTTGTATTATACGAATGTTAACAATCAAAGTCGTCATATCATTGTCTTTTTGTTACATGTTTGCACTCATTGACAAATACACAGCCAAAAATACAAACGCAACATTAGCAATACAAACAGATGACAGATCGATAAGTGTATGTAACAAACGTGCAACATATATTTGTCCGGGTCTTTTCATGTCTATAATACAAACATGTAATTAATTTCAATCACCGTAATGTGTTAGCATTCGTTCATATTTATTTACGATGAACCTGTGGCGTAGCTGGGGGGTGGTGGTGCAGGGGGTGCAAGTTGCATCGCGCGCCGTCTTAAAGTCACTAACTGTTGGTAACATTTTTGTTGTGGTTGTTGCAGTTAAAATTTATTAGCCTTAAATTGCCTTTGTATGATGACTGTATTATTATGTCGACTTGTATTATTTGTATTGACTACTGTTTTCCTATGTTTCAGTTACACTGTGGGCGTAAAATTTATACCTTGTACCCGGGCGTCCATACTCTCCGTTACGCCCGGGCGGGGGAGTATGAACCTTTCACTGGGCATCGAACACCCTCCCTACGTCACTGCCATCAACACCCTTGATAGCTGCGGTTAGTTCTCGTTGATCATGCCTTACTAATGAATATAAAGGTCCCTAACCATGCTTAGTCGGCATGCTGTGTCTCGTAACTAGAACTATATACCAAATGCCTCATTGCGATATGACCCTTTATTTGTTATTGTACTGTTAAACATCAATCAATTATTCTGGTAGCATGTTAATTATAATTCTGGAGTAAGTACTTTGGACGTCTTTCTCCTTACATTTAGATCAATACAGGAATACGATGTCTGTTTTTCCTTTAAAGATTTTTGTCGGAGGACGAAATGTTAAGATTTTCTAACACCTGAGGAATTCCTCAACTATTTTGCTACAAGGTTTTGCTAAGGTTTACATGTGTTACATTTTAAACATAAAATTGTTATTTGACATCCTTTAAAGCATATGAGGCAGAAATCCTT
Source organism: Unio delphinus (assembly GCA_029339505.1). Taxonomy (NCBI): domain Eukaryota; kingdom Metazoa; phylum Mollusca; class Bivalvia; order Unionida; family Unionidae; genus Unio; species Unio delphinus. The sequence continues at coordinate 7,361,452 of JAQISU010000115.1, read as the reverse complement.
AAGTTTGTTAGACGTATCATAAGCAAGACAATGTAATATCTAAATCTGAAGAACAGTTTTTTCCCCCTCGAAATTAGGAGAAATCGGTACATTATTGAACAATGTAATATTTCTTAAGTCAGCTGAAACAGTACCAAAATCCTCAGGCTGAATAACGGAGGAGCTTTCAAAGAGGTTAAATATGTTGCAGAATGAAAAGAAGGGAATGAGATCATAAGCTTGATAGAATAGGTCGACCCACCTACTATAATTCCTAATATCGACTAAGTAGATATATTCCAAGATACTTACATGATTTTGTCGTTTTATTCTTGAGCTTTAACTGGAGTTATGTAGTCAAAATGTTTTAGGAATAGAGGACCCATTTTCATACTTTAGTACGATAAAGAGTTCAATAAAACTATCGCGATGTGTCAAGGTGGAAAGCCTATTCACTGACAAGCTTGTTTATGCCTAAGGGTCAACGAGGGCCGTTGACAACTGCAAGCTGCAAGCAGAGATAAGAACCGCCTTTTTCCTTTGATCAAAAGATAAGTTGTCATTCTTAGCAGCATGAGGTATAAAGGTTAGGACAATAATCAGGTAGGCTTTTGAAAATAAAGAATTTATTTAAGACAAGAATTTGAGTTGTTTTCATAAATTAAAAATTGATAGCAATTGTATTATACTAGTATCAACTACAAAAATGACCCCATGCTGGACGAGGAACTTTGTGTAAAACATAAGAACATGAATTTATTTTAACAACATTTACAGGACGCACATGAACAAGGAACCACCGGTTCAATTTAAAATAATTTCAAACACAATTTACTAGAACTACTTTAATTTCCTTATGCAAAAATAGTTCCCAAAACTGTACCTGGTGAAACGGAATGATGATTTCTGGTTACAGATTCAAGCCATATTATCACTGCTAATGGTTACAGAAATACACTCACCCTGAGTCTAGCTATATCATCAGTATGTTCATACCTGAAATAATAAGGAGATATCTAAAGAGATGATAACTAAGATAAATGTGATTGTCCTAACTTGTTCAGAACTTTAGAAACTATAATTGGACGAAATTTCGACAGTGATAATGTTATAGTGAAAAATTTTGCAGCATAAATTTTGAAGAATAATTTTACAGTATCTTCTGTCGTGTTAAGCGTGACACGTAACCATTAAGATTGATGTATTGACTAAGCTCTATATAACTTGGTAACTTGTCATGATTAACCTTTCCTGATTGGAATCATGAATTGCATTATAATTAGGACTCGCTCTGTTACCGGTTAGAGACAGATTGTAAAAATAACGCAAGGTTAATAGCAGTAACTGCCATGAGTTGAGTCAACCATTACAAATATAGGACAACTTAGACCATGGATACATGTCATCTTCGAGTTTGTGAGTCCAATGCAGTTTGAGATTTTTCCATTTCACTTTGCATGTACAGTTATATTACTTATGTGTTATCTTTTTTGAAACTCCCATTTTTCATATCATCTCAGTGACATATAATTTAATTATCTGCTAAAAAAAGTAGAACATGTGTATATTTAGAAGTGCTGTGTCTCTTCATGTTTGCTACCCGGGTTACAGTGTATGTGAATTATTAATCAGCCAGAGGACAAATGGAAGTTTGTGGTAAATGTGTTGCTGTCTCTTCGCCTTTAATATTTCCCCCTTTTCCTCGAGAAATATAAAATTCTAAATCAGATGCGCAGACTTCAAACACTCTTACTAAACATCAAAAAGAAACAATCATTCTGTGTGAGGAGGTAGATGTAAAGAGGAGGTTAAACACATTGACTAAATGAAGAGAAGAGAACCTCAGAACCTGACCAGACGGAAGAGATTTTGTCGAAGGGAGTTGATCATTAAAGCTAGGTTGCACTGTGTTTCTGATAACGTCTGTACCTTATCAAGATTGCATACAAACATACATCCATCCAACCAACCAACCAACCAACCCGATACATGTTTCATAAAATCAAATTTATATAAAATTCTACAATACTGTTAATAAAAACAAAGGTAAGGCTCTATTCTACAATACATTTCCCACTTTACCCCACCCTATCCCTCCCGTGCTGCCTTAAGATGTAGAAAATGCCAGTGCGTCCCGCCGAATTTCGTGAAGGGCGACTAATATGTAGAATATTCCATATACGCCCCATCGCATTTCATGAAAGTCGACTAAAATGTAGATTAGGCCACGAACGCCTTTCTGCATGTTGTAATAGGCGTGTCTTGGAGATAGTGTAATACAGGGGTGCACACACTTTTTCAGCATGCGAGCTACGTATAAAATGACCAAGCCAAAATGATCTACCTACCACAAAAATGCAAAACATATATTTATTTATGAATATTGTATGTTGATGTACCTTGCATAACCGCATGAGTCCATATTGTACAACACAATTAACTATGTACATTTTTTGTAATTACCTTACTCTGATTGACTTGCACTGGATGGAATCAGCCAGGGATGCATAGTCCGGACAGTAGCTGCTGAGAGCCAGCCTCAAGCACACTTCCAAATGATCACCAGTCATAGTGGAACGATACTTGGACTTAATGATCTTCATGTGGGAAAAGGCTGACTCACATAAATAAGTGGAGCCGAAAAATGCAGTCAAGGAGGTAGCACATTTCCTCATGTTGGGGTACTTTTCCTCTGTGAGTAAGTTCCAAAAGTGTCCATGAGCTCTGGACTTCAGCTGAATGTCGGCTTGTAGTGTCAAAATCTCATCTTCCACTCCAGAAGAGTTCAGGTGAAACAGTGTTGCAATTTTTTTATGCGAGTGAATCAACCTCAGCATCTTCCTGAAAAGAATAGCACATGAATGTAGCGACTGGCTCGAGCAAAGAAAAGTCTTGAAAGCGTCTATCAAACTCTGACAGACAATTGTCAATCAGTTCTGTGTAGCGTACACTATCAAGTTGCACACAGGCCTTCCCTTGTATCTCCAGCTCTGATGCCAGGTTCTGGAAGTTTGCCAAATCATGGTGCTTCAGGTTTGAAGAGAGATGTTGCATTTTTCGTTTAAAAGCATTAACTGAGCTGATCATATTGATCACTGTTTTGTCTTTTCCCTGCAGCTCTAGATTAAGGTCATTCAACATGTTTGTCAGATCGGTTAAAAATGCCAAGTCTAACAGCCACTGACCGTCATTTAGATGCTTGTATTCTGCATGTCCAGCTACATGGAAAAACTCCTTAATCTCTGAAGCGAGCTCTCGAAATCTTTGCAGGAATTTCCCTCGACTAAGCCATCTCACGTCAGTGTGTAGAAACAAGTGAGAGTGGTCGCAGTCAGCCTTCTCCAGATGTGCGCGGAATAGCCGTCTTTGAAGAGCTCTGGCGCGAATAGAACAGGCGATCTTCGTTGCCACATCCATGATCTCTTCCATGTTGTGCATTTTAGCACATAACGCTTGTTGGTGTATTATGCAGTGGTAATTGAGGAAGTACGGGAAAGCATCGTCCCCCCTGCACTTGGCAATATATCCAATCAAGTGGCCAACCATTGCGGGCGCTCCATCCGTGGTGACGGACACCAATTTGTACACTGGGAGCTGGGATATCTCGATATAGTTTTTAAAAGACTGAAATATATCCTCTCCTCGTGTCTGTTCTTTCATGGGCAGTAATGTTAACAGCTCTTCTTTAGCAGTGATATCAGTAAACACCATTCGAATAAAAATGCACAACTGGGCTGTGTCACTCATGTCTGTAGATTCGTAAAACTGCAGTGAGAAGCACTCGCAATCTGCGATGTCCTTTCAAAGTTGCCTGGTCAAATCCTCGGCCATGGCTGCACTGCGCCGTGTAACTGTAGTTCTTGATAGCTGGAGAGCTTTGATCGAAGATAATATTTCTGCCTTGTTTTTAAAGTCTCGGAACAATGAGTCAGCTGCTTCAACGAATGCCTCTTTTACCATCTCTCCGTCTTGGAAGGACTTCTTGTTTTTAACGATGAAATGACTCACCCGGAAAGATGCTTCGGTGGCGGCTTTCGCTTTTGAAGTAAGCTGTGAGAAAGATGACTGCTGCCCGGATAACTGGCATTTTAGTTCCTTCACCTTTCTCCTTCTCAGCTTGCTTGTCGGTGGGAAGTCGGTGTCGTAGTTTTTATGAACAGTCCGAAAATGCCGCTCCACATTTCCCTTCTTTGGTAGTGCGATAGTAGACTGACAGATGAGGCAAATGCACTTCAAAAATGACAAAAAAGTTCTCCTCCCATTCCGTATGAAATTGATACGGTTTTGGCTTCTTACTTGGTCCAGCTCCTCCACTCATTTTCATACTCTTTCTTAAGTTTAAGAGAAAAAACCGAGGGCTAAAAATTGGAGGCTAACTTGACAACTCGCTAGCTGGCGTGTTAGTTTTGCTGCACTTGGCGTCGTTGTTTGTGCATGCGCAGTGCCCACAATTTCATAGTGCCATAGTTGGGATGGGTGATAGGCTGGCGTCTTTTTTTATTAATGCTACACGATTTACTGACACTACCTTCGCGATCGATCGATGTATTGTGCACCCCTGGTGTAATAGGTGGCTCCGTGGTTTGCATGCCGGTTTGATGACCGGAATGGTGCGGATTCAGATCCTTTCATTATCGCAGTACGGGACGAAACTATGGTGTGGCATTGTATAAGGCAATTTACTCGAGTTGCAATTAATGTGTGTATTGTGCCGTAGTCTTCCAAAACCAGAAATGTAGAAAGCGAACACATTGCATGAGAAATGAAACACAATGAAAATCATAAGCTAAAAAGATGCAGTTAAGCAAGGGAACGTGCTGTTGCAGGCAGTACATAAACACGAGTTACCACTCCAATTTAAAGATGTGTCCATATCTGAAAGGATGAAAAGGATTTGTATTACGTTCTGAACCATGATGATGCGATAGCGTCATGTTTCACAAACTCCAGAAGCAATATTTGTACGTACCTTCAAGGACGAAACCTTCGGCTTTTTAATAAAGATTTCTCAAGAACAACTTAAACTTAAAGTGCAATTCTCTTCTTTTGGTATTTTCCCTGCTTTATGTTATTTGACTGACCATGTCCCACCATGCAACAGTAACTGAAAATGGAGAAGATAATGTATTTGTTGATAGCTCATTTACTTCACTCGCTTAAACTTTTGCCATTCCGTTTCAGAATGTTGCGAATTTGCCAAAAAATGGTTTAGTAAGATATCGTAATAAAGAGAACTTTCCTTGTCTAATTTCAAAGCGCGAAGGAAACTAACAGAAATGGCCGTAAGGGTCATAATGTTTTTATCAAAGACATGACCACACCAAAGAAAGGTAATACAATTCAAGAAATGCACCCATTGGTCTTAATCGAAGGCTTTTACGAATTGGAAGACACCGATCACAGGTAGTATAAAGAAAGAGTGATACAATGAAGGTCTGTACGAACTGGAAGGCACTCATTTATAACCTGCCAAGACACGTGATTATATTGCTGTATCATAACATCCAAAATTATAGACATCTTGCAGTAGTGAAACTTTATAAATGTTTGTTTGAGAAAAAATTTGGAGGACATCGTCTTTTAGCTTTTGTGGCTAATACAGTTAGAGCCATTTTCCATTTTAGTTTTAATGCTATAATTCACCGTATTAATTCATTAAACGATGCAACTTCTATGCTTTATTACAGTCACCTTTGTCAAATCGCTTGTTGTTTCACCATTTCTAAAGACAAAAATATTCAATGACTCTAATTCGTTTTGTGATGTTATTTCTGTATCCCTTAAAGTTCCTAATCGCTAATAACAACATATCTAAATAATCTTTGAAAGCAAACGAATAGAACATGGATGGAGAGAATAGGAGTTAATGTCAGTCGAAGGTTTTGGCGTAATAGAGACTTATGATGTATGTAATTAATTGACCAGTAAGCGGATCAATAAATGTTTTGTGAAAAAAAATTGGTGCTGGATGTTCACCTTTAAATGACCGACTCTTTCGAGAATCATACAACATTAGGAACCTAATGTGTAAATAAGTAGAAATTAAATGAAGAATGGAACATCAAGACGTGACTGGATGGACGCTTTTTCGATTGCACTGTATTTGTGACAACATGTGTACCCTTATCGTTCTCCTGTCACTACGTTCGTAGACTTAGTGTCAGAAAACGTTGTAAATTAGTTAATGAGTTATACTTGTTTTCTTGCGCATGTTGACCCGTGTCGTGGAATAGGACCAAGGTATTTTTGAAGATTTATTTTGTTACCGTTTTGTTGTGCAATCTTTCTATGCTGTTCATGAAATGGAATCGCAGTACAAATTTCAAAAAAAAATTCGGACATGGCATAATGATGATGTCATTTTAGTCAATGGCTTCGAAACAATGTCACACAACTCCAACTGGCTAAAATTTTATTGCATGACTTGGACCTGTATTACACGAAAATAAGACTAGGTTTCATACCTGAAACATATCACGTCTTTACTATAGAATGACTGAATAGCAAATGTCTGGTATAAATGTTAGACACAGACAAACTACATATGTTTTATTCTTAATGAGCAGAGACGCATGCTCCTAAGTTGTATCAAACGGTTCCATTCCCCCGACTCGAACAACATTTGTTTTGTATTTATTACATATAAGTGTTTAATTCAAATATTATACTTTTTTAAACGTATACTTCAAATATTGAATTAGGGATTTGACATCTTATGAAAGATATTGTAGAACCCTCAAAATATCTTTCTGAACGTAATGGTAATAAACCTAGATACAAATTGTAAAGCTACATGATCGCTTTGTCTGCATTGCAGATATGAATATTAACTCTATTGCTTTGAAACTTTCAGTAATGTTGTGTATATGAATGAATTTAAACTGCAGTCATATGCAAGCGTTTTGTCCCCCACTTACTTTTCAAATAAAACAAATTTTTGGGATCAGTATAGGATACCTTTTATGACACCTGAATACGTATACCCTACTTACAATTAAATTTCACAGATTAACAGTAATTACATATATTTAATGTATACAAAAAAAACCTCATTAATTTAGTTTCAAATTCTTTATCTGTATATGTTCATTTAATACCAGCAATTAATGAAGTATTGAACTTAAAGGTGATAATGTAGGCATAAACGTTTAAGAAAACCTGCCGACTAGATTTGTAATGTTCTGGATATTTTAAAACAAAAATTAAACATAGTATTAAGCTGTTTTCTTTTCTTCATTTTCTGTTTTTAACTTTAAAAAGTAAACAAACGTACACTTCACTACATGTACCCTAGCGAGGCAAAACTTGATTGGGGGGGGTGGGGCAACGTATATAGACTAAAGCAATTTTACAGCACGTGTCCCATCTCTGATAAATGCCTCCCACCCAAATTACATCTCTGCTTGAAGGCACATGAAAAGGAACCGAAGAAGCCTCTTCGTCAGCTGCTAGAAAATTTGCTACCTTATATATATATATATATATATATATATGTATGTATATATATATATATATATATATATATATATATATATATATATATATATATAACGTAAACGGCTCCTCAATAAAAATAAACGGAAATTGTGCAAATGTGAGAGACACTAATCCTCATTGATGGAAGGTATTTTAAACAGCTTATAATTGATGCAGATCTCCAATCAGATGTGGCTACAGTCATTACAAACTGATAAACATTCAGGCAACTTTACATCGATTTATCATTCACTACTGGACACATGATCATGCCGATGTGCCATTAAATAAGGATTGTGACAGAAAAAATAGAGTGCCTTTCAAATAATTGTTTCTATATCATGAAAAATCATCAGAACTGAAAGAAATTTCTAACAGAAATAGACCTCTTGGCTAACGGCTACTGCATTTATTTATAAGGAGATCTTAGCCATATGAGTGATATCAAGCTCACTTTGACCTCTTTGTATTATCTAAGGCCTCACAAATCTATGAAACAATCATCATCATCATCATCATCATCATCATCATCAATTTGGCCTGGAACATAAGATCATCAGCTTCAGAGAACTTGGAATTACGTACTGACACCGCAGTTTTTTTAAAATGAATTTCCCAATTTTTTTCCGGTATGTTTCTCTTTCTCTTACATTCATGAATATATAAATTCGATTTGCACGTCAGTGCAACAAAATATATGTTCACAAATTAATAATGTTTTGGAAAGCCTGTCTTTGGCACACCTTCCGACCCTACAGATTCATGCGGTATGTTGCTGACTTTGTGGTCCTTCATTCTATTTTTGTAGACACAAACCAATTTGTTTTAAAGATGATCTAATAAAGATACAATTTCATTATCAGTTGCATGCATATTGTGTATTTGTAGGGCTAGAATTGCATAAAATTAACACCTGCATTAAATTTCAAACTTATAGTAGCAGTTGTAAATTTGTTGTTGATATGCTTTTCCTGAAACATTTCGTGGATATACTTTGATCGCGTTCATTAACGTGGATATACTTGATCGCGTTCATTAACATGGATATACTTGATCGCGTTCATTAACGTGGATATACTTTGATCGCATTCATTAACATGGATATACTTGATCGTGTTCATCAACGTGAAAATTGTTTAATATCTCAAAACTTTGATATTTGATTTTCTGCAATGGGACATTCTATTCCGGAAATGTATAGCTTGAATTATACGGAATATATTTATTTACATGTTTTGCGTCACCATCTGTGTTTTAACGTTATTACAAAATTGTTTGTAGTTGATTTTCGCTGGCATATTAACGTAAGAACGTCCTCGAATAAATAATATTTCATTATATTTCATTGTGTGAAACAAAATCTCGGAAATAGCTTCGAACTTACAACCTGTTGATGATGAAGTATATTCTTCAACCTTTGATTTTCTTTCTTAATAAATCTCCTACGACAATGCGGCTAGGTTAGTTCCAAGTAATACGCGTTGAGATTGTATGCCGATCTATGGATCAACAATTTCCTCTTCGATGTTATTATCATCTTGTAATGTCACATGTATCATTGATACCAGAACATGTTCATCTTGTAATGTCACATGTAACTTTGATACCGGAACATGATGATCTTGTAATGTCACATGTAACAGTGATACCGGAACATGATGATCTTGTAATGTCACATGTAACAGGTATACCGGAACATGATGATCTTGTAATGTCACATGTAACTTTGATACCGGAACATGATGTTCTTGTAATGTCACATGTAACAGTGATACCAGAACTTGATCATCTTGTAATGTCACATGTAACTTTGATACCAGAACTTGATCATCTTGTAATGTCACTTGTAACCGTGATACCAGAACATGATCATCTTGTAATGTCACATGTAACTTTGATACCAGAACTTGATCATCTTGTAATGTCACATGTAACAGTGATACCAGAACATGATCATCTTGTAATGTCACATGTAACTTTGATACCAGAACATGATCATCTTGTAATGTCACATGTAGCTTTGATACCAGAACCTGATACTGGACTAAGCTTTTCAGTCCCTTGTGTTTGTCATGTTCGAGTATAAACGTTGGCTGCATCAGATGAAAAAGATTAGTCGATGCAATGTTTGTATGCACAGCATGTCGAATTTCCAATTACTATAGGCTCTGGTAAAAGCAGTTGCAATTTTAACCGTGGCGATATTTATGATTAATTTATCTTTTGTGATGTATCGTAATTTCAGCATGTTATTTAATATGTTTTGAAAATTTCTAATTTATCATCAACATACGTATAATGAAACAAATTAATAATACATATGGAAATGATGGAAATCATAAGATTAACAGATCTTAAGGTAAATATGAACGAACAAGAGATTTATTGAAAATCCAATTTACCGTAACCGTGGTTAGTCTGGTAATATGCTTAGATCAGTTATTAGCAATAAAACCAAAGCTCCATTTGGCAATAAGACGCAAGAAGGTTAGAAACTAAAAGTAAAATGAAGAGATGAAAAATATATCGAAATCTTTAGAAAAGATTTATGTACACGTTGTACTGTGGAGATGTTCCAGAAGGAATGCGTATTTATCATGTTAACGTTGTAGTTACCGACATTAACATTGCGAATTTATCATTGCATAAAGATTTTCAATGACATCCAATTTACAATCTTTGTGAATGTTCTTATCAAGAAATTGTTCAAAATATTAAAACCAAGAACGTTATTGGAAACCAAAGAAACTAGGTTATTTACAAGTAAATGTTAGATGATTGCAAACTGACTAGGTTAATTACCAATCAAATATATTTATTTATGAAACTGGTAATGAAATTATATGAAACTGTTTAGTGTTGGATCATTAGAATAGTACTAAAAGTGACAATGGACTGGAAAGTTAGAAGTGAACAGCCTTCCAGACCGGTTATTGCAACAACTTAATAAACGAATGAAAAAACAAAATTAAGGTCAATGTCAGCTGCAAAATATTTTAAAATAACTTCAGCATCAGTCAAGATTGATGGACTTACACTTCAGCAACTTCACAAAAGACTGAGCATAATTCATTACTGCGTCCCTGTCGTACACAACAGCAACTTTACGTTTTCCAAATAACTCCTTGTTTTTCGTCCTCATTTAAAAGCAATTTGTTTCTTCCGTCGCGCTCAACAATCAATTTGACAGCAACAGTGTCACCGTCACCCAGAACAAAGCATGCAAATTGCCTCTTCGAGTTTGTCTATGTAATATTTGCGATGATGTGATATCTGATATTTTTCCTTTTATTTTATTAAAATAGACAAAAGTTAATGGTAAATAGACATGCTGCAACAGTTGGCAGATATTTATAGCATCACCGTACATGAAACATATTCACCGAAATATATTATCAAAGTGGACAAAGTTGGAGAATTTGATATTTATTAGCACATGATGATATCGAATAGAATTATGCGATTGACAATGTCGTTGTTGATAAATACATATTATGGCAAATCGTCAACTGGTCGATACGACGTCAATTAACATATACAAATTAGCAAAATTTGATTTTAATGATGCCGAATATCAAGTGTTCTGACAAATGCATAGACCGTTCATGATCCTGTCATATTACCTGGTCGACAAAAGATATTAAGTTTGATTTTGTATTTGTTAAGACCTTGAATCGGATGCAACTAACACCAGAACGTAGAAAGTATTTGACATTGTTATGCGCTCCGGAAAAATGTGAAACTGTCCTTTATCCTTACAAAGAAATTTATTCGCTTGGTTTCATGTCATGTAAGTCGTTTAACATTATTTTATCACAACTGGGTTTATTCCTTATCGCGGTTGCGATAACAAATATCATGACGCATCGATATAGCATTAATAGCATTATAGGATTCTAGTCCAACTGCTGATCAAGCGGATTATAAAGTCCGTTATAATTATGTCCCGGCAATGTCCAGCAGCCTTTTTGTTTTGGTAACTTACCAATAAGTTTGTTTATGTCAGTACCAGTGTCAACTATTTCAGCGTTGGCAGTAAGTTTGTTTGTTTTTATGGTTTAACGCCATTTTTCAGCACAATATAGGCTATACATGGCAGCCAGTATTAATAGTGGAGGAAGAACCCCGAAAAATCCCGGAAAGAACCACCAACCCACGAGAAGCTACTGGCAAGCATTCTCACTTACCAACATTTGCCGAATCTTAGACTCGATCCAACGCAGACAAAAGTGAGATGGCAGTGATCCGTAACGTACAGCGCTTTAGACCACTCTGCCTCTCGGGGCCCCTGGTAATAAGTTAAAATTGTATCTTGCTCGAGACAAATATCTCGATTGCATTCACATTTGCATTGTTGACTAATACTTAATTGCTGACTAAATCTTCAGTGCAATTATAGTTTTCGGTAGGATTATTAAAATAATTGTTTGAGACATTCGATTGTCATAAAAATTATTAAAATACATTTTTTTTAAAATTTGCTTGAAATATTAAAATTTAAATAAATGTTATATTAAGAAAACTGTGAAAAATCGTGAAATTTGCATTTTCGACTAGATTTTATCTTTTTTAGGCAAAATGCTCACTAAAAATTGAAATTTTCGATCGGTATTAGAAAAAAATCACGACTTTCTGCCGGATTTTTATTATATTTAGTAGGTGTTAGCAGGAAATCATTTTACTTTGATACCAGATTTAAAATTTAAAAGAACCAAAATGTTGTGTCAGATTTCTTAAAAATATAAATATATTTAATATTTTAAAAAACTTTGTTCAGATTTCTCAAAAAAAAAATTTATTTAAAATTTCACTAAAGAATTTTAGTTTCTCCGACTTTAATCAATCTCTGACCGAAATTAATTTTGGCAGCGTCTGGCAGCGTCATCGGAATAACCTGAGGAAAGTCCAAACGTAACAAAGTAGTTAGTACCGTACAAGGCAACTCAATGTGTGCCGGATCCATCGACGAAAACATGTACGTTTATGACACCTGGTTACCTGTACTTTGTGCAGCATCAAGTTAGTCTTTGCAATATACTCCATGAAATCGTTTTGCTGATTTTAGTTGAGTTTTAAATTTATGGCTTGCTGTTGGTCTCTAAATAAACTTAACAAACATTTTCTTGTATTTTAGCAGTTCATCTGCGTTTAACGTTGAGTACTCAGGGTGGCGCACAAGTCGAGTCCGACAGGCCATTTGAGTATGAATAAAATAACACGAGAATTGTATTAGCCAAAGGTTAACAGTGACGTAGCACAAAGTTTTCGCTCGTGCGATATTTGTCAGAAGACGGTCTCAAAGGAATTGGACTACGTCATCGACATGGAAGGTAGCGCGAATATGCTGAAACTACATAGAAAGACTTAGTCATACAAATTGATAAAGGGGTCTAGCAGCAGAGGAGGTGAATCCTACAACTTTTTTGGTTAAAATATGATTAAACCCTCAAAACGGCAAATAGAGCCTTCCTGCGAAATCTCATGTTTTAACCAAAAAAAAAAAATAAGTCTCCATTTGGCAAATAGAGCCTTAGTGATTTTTGTCTGAAAACATGAGATTTCGCAGGTGATACTGTATTCGCGTTTTCGTTGCTTAACCATAAAATGTCGCAACGTCGTTGTCACTCACCTCCTCTGCTGCTAGAACTTTCAGTTCTGGGTTACGATTTCAACCGAATATTTGATAAAGTCCGATACGATATCGTGTTCGAGGGTCATGTAAATTTATTGTTACAAATCCGTGTGGGGTAGACTGAGCATGACTAAAGAAATTTCTAAATTGATTGAAGTTCATATCAGAACACCATGTCTGCCAAATATTTCGTAGCGTATGTGTATCAACGTCGTTGAATACAGCAAGAATATTACAGTTATCTCTGATCACTTTTGGAATCTGAGTGTATCGTTGAGTAACATATATCACATCAGTGTTTTTGTGCCTGCCTCGGGAAAATATTCTAGCTGGGTTTTTTTGTTTATCTAACATGACATCATCGTATACAACTAAATTGTTGATATTTCCATCGAGGTCTTCTACTGATGGTGCCTCGTCAATATCGGTTATAAATTCAATAATACACTCGCCGGCAATCTCTGAAGCGTTTTCATTAAAATCTTTTAGCACTTCATAGCATCGTTGATCATCTACACTAGGAGCAACTAAATACAACTTATCCCATTTCATCCATCTCATTATTAAATTGAGCAACAATTGCGTCTTGCCGGATCCAGATGGCCCGATTATAATTGCGCGGATAGAGTTTGGTAGCGCTGCATGATGCTTAACTGGTTCTCTTGTTTTAGTCGCTGAAAAATCAATTATATTCATATCTATATACATAATTATGGATCTATATTGTGTGAAGTGTAAAACGCGTACTGGCACAAATGATGTGACGACGATTACAACTAAAAATAACAGATCAGCACTTACTGGTAGATGTGCAACATGTGGTATAAAAAAGTTTAGATTTGTTTCTACAAAATCAAAGATTTTACAATCCGGAGATGTTTTTAAAAAAAACGAGGAGGTGATATCGCAGCCAAGCTAACTAAACTCCCTGGAACCCCATGGGCAAAATACCCTGGAGAAAAGCACCTTCCAGGATATAGCTACTGTGGACCGGGAACCAGACTTGATATCAGACTCAATAATCAAAATCAGCCCCGACCCGGTGAAGAACCAATAAACGCCATTGATAAGGTCTGTCACCTTCATGATGTCTCTTATAAAAGCAGTAATCTGCAGCACAGGCATCTAGCAGATGTGAAATTAATTCATGCGTTAAATGCTATTCCTGATAAATCTTTCAAAGAAAAATTGGCTTCATTTTTGATAAAATCGGCTATGAAAAGTAAATTGATGTTAGGTGCTGGTAATTAATAACAACATGGAATCTATTTAGTATTCTCCAAAAGGATACTGGAGGGGTAAATTAGCAATCCATAAACTCGCTAGCGCTGAAAAAGTGAAAAAAAAAACCACTGCGGCTCATTGGTTATCTAAACAGGCACTATGGCAAATTTATCTACCACCGCCTAAACAAATTAATTTCTCGCATTTTGATGTGACCTTTCCTAATTAAGTTCATCAGGCTGATATATTATTTCTGCCACATGACCACGGTTACAAATACGCATTAACCGTAGTTGATATTGCAAGTCGATACAAAGAAGCAGAACCGTTAAAAACAAAATCAGCCACTGAAGTGGCTTCTGCATTTGAAAGGATTTATCGACGAGGTCCTCTGCACTGGCCAAATCTATTACAAATTGATCCTGGCAAGGAATTTCAGGGTGCAGTGTTATCAATAATGAAAAATCATAATGTCACTATCAGACGAGGACATACTGCGCTACATCGTGATCAGGCAATTGTTGAACGGTTTAATAAAACCCTTGCTGAGCGGTTATTTGGATATCAATACGCAAAAGAATTCATCTAAGAAAAAAGATCCCGTGAATGGGTTAAAAGGTTTCCAGCTGTGATTACTGCACTGAATAACGAGATTTCTAGAACAATTAATTTGAAACTTATCAATGCGATTAAAAAAAAGTCAATACCTGAAATGGAAATTCAAAAAGATTTCAAAGAACCAATTCTTGGTAGTAATATCACTGTTAGGTATTTATACGAACCAGGAGAGCTTGAGGGTGGCAGAAAAAGGGCTACTGATCCTATTTGGAGTGTTACTGTACACAAGATATCTAGTATAACACGATCTACGGGTAGACCTCCAATCTATAAACTGGATTCAACTGCCCCTCAACGAGGATTTACTAGACAACAATTACAAGTGATACCTGAGGATACTCAATTACCACCACGGGGTCTTAACTAGCACCGTTGCGTCTATTGCACTCAAGACAAGTCAACATCACATTATTTCTGACATGACCGAGATTGTTATTTTTTCTGTCAACGGTAAATTGGCGAGGATCTTTATCCGAATACTGCCAACGCATTCTACCATTGCAACTTGCGCAGTGATTATTCTGTTGTTTCTTCAAAGTGATTATTAATTCAGCATCAATGTCAAATTCTCGTTGTTTTTTTTTTGTCCTGTTGTTTGTAACCGGAGAGTTTTTTATCAATAATTTTAACATCAATATCATCCATTGTGGTGTCATTATCATCGAAAACAATTCTTCGAAGTTGATTTATTTTTCATACTCTGGATACTGCAAGATAGACTAAATTTGACCATTCGATGCGATTATCTACCATCCAAACAATTGTATCCGATATAGTCAATCCCTGTGAAGAATGTATTTTTGCTGCGTATCCTAGCGTCCATGGGGATTTATTAGCACGCAATGCATCTTCAACGACATTGATATCAACCAGCACAATATCATTTAATACTAAATTCTGTTTTTCACTTTTTCCTGGAATATCAACTTCAATGTTCTGTTTTCGTGTATCCGATGGCCTATAACAAAGAGGCACTGGAAGTGTTGCAAATTTTTGTTTATGCAATTCAAATAATTTTATCTGAAGTGTGTCCCTGACTATTTTTCTACTTGCAATTATCAAATCATTTGGTCTCCATGTTTCCCAGAAATCATTCATTGGAGTTTCCGTAATTATTTCACGGGCTATTTCACACTGGATTTTATCCGGTTGTAATCTGATTAGTTGTTTAAACTCACGTAATATTTCATCTAATGATCTAATGTCATCATTCATCTCTTCGTAATAATCAACGTATGATTTTAACCATTCATGAGGAGGTTCACCGACAAATGGTGGTGGTTGGCCTTGATCGCCGCACAGGATAATTTTTGTATTTTTCGTTGACAACCATTCAAGAAATGTTTTTAATACTTGTAACGGTACCGTGCATATTTCATCCCATAATATCACCGGTGGAATAAATTTCTGTCCCATTCTTTCAGGGGTCCATTTATCACCGCTCCATCGGATGAAGCTGTGATAAGTACCAGAATTTTTTACATCTCGTTGTTTTATATCTCTGGCAAGTTTGTGAGTTGGTGTTAACGCATTCATGTTGATTTTATCCTTGAATAAATTGATTACTCGTGTTGTCTTTCCTGACCCACCACAGCCGTTTAAATAAACTGTTTTATATCTACAGATTGGATCAGAACACGGTGGTGCATTAGAAAATTCTGAACACTGATTGCTTTCTAAATAATTTTTTTCAATTGTAACAGCTGCTGATGGAATATAATCATGAAGCATTTCTCGCTTAATTCTTCATGACCCCCAATTCTCGTTGCCAGTAGCCTTAAAATCAGCCATTTTGCTATTTATGTAAAATGAATCAGTGGCAACTCTAACTGCGGTGTCAGGAAATTTATTAATCATTGAAAACAGATTAATAGAAGCATAACAGAGCATAGAAGCTCTCAAATGTGTGTACTGCGGATTGTATCCATCAATGTAAGTAACAATTGTACCCAATTTGGTTCCATCGGACATAAATGCGTCCTTACGATTGACATATAGGCCTTTATTCGTTAAATCCGCGATTACAAAATCGTATTCAGCATTGTCTATAATTAACCGTGAAGAATATCTTGTATTATCGTATTTACCACCCTGAGTGAATTTACCGATTATTCTTCGTCCAAGATCTTTTGCTTCATTGTTTCTGATTTCAAATAACTGTTTGGACCAATTCATGATTTGTTGTTCACTGAAATTTGGAAACAGTTTTCGCTGTTCACTAATTATTTTTTCTAGATCAGGTTGTGGTAACCAGACTGATTTCTGTGCTCGATAGGATATAATTGCTTTACTGACAATTAATGATTTTAACATCTTACAATCAAGCATATACCGTAATAACACTATTGGCATCCAGTGTTTTCAGACATGTGTTTACCAATCCAAAGATAACTACACGGATGAAGCCCCTCAGCCATTTCAAATGATACTACACAAGCGAATCCGGTTAAATCAAAATCAGGCAGTGGTCCATTAATCGCAACACGGGTCATTTCGTGTGTGGGGTGTCCAAATCGTTTGAAATATTTCTCGCATTCTCCATACCCGAGAAAACTTCCTGGATAACATGCAATCATATCAACTGAAATAACGGTTTCAGCGGTGTATTTTGTATTCCATAACCCTCCATGGCTGTATTCAAGACAGGACAATCTGACATCTGATAAAAATTCACTTCGTGTTGGTTTCCACGCGTTTTTCTTTCTAGCAAAATGTGTTGCAATTGATGGTAGTGTAAAACAGTTTGTTAATAATTGATCGTTGTCTTCCCCCTCCCCAGAAAACTCAGTAGCTAGGTTTTTCATTTGATTATGCAGCTCTTCAGTACGGTACAATTCTCCGTTGGGTCTTACAAACTGATCAAATCTACATTCATCGTCTGAAGCACTATGAAATAGCCACATTGACACAGGGTCTTCTTTACTCAAATTGTAAATAGCATCAAATAATTTCTGCTCGGTAAAACATTCTTCAGGTCCCAACCCTGTTGGGGAAATATATTTTACGGTTCTATCCTGTGGGAATATTGTTACTGTAGATGACCACGCGTGTTCATTATGATCAATAATTTCAATTGGATTCCATTTTTATTATATTTCGATTCGTATAATACTTCTCCGGTGATTGTCGTTACTGATATTGGAAATCTCAATGATGTTTTTAATATAGTTATATCCTGAATTGTTGCCCCATGCTGTTTCAATGTCAGTTCCCATTCGGTTATTTTTTTTTCGTCTTAGATCAGTTAGTTTATTTCCCCGGGACGCATTTGTGAAATGTTCCATTATTCGTTCTGCTACACAATTGAGCCCTGTCGAATATTTCATGGGTGCTAGTTTTGCAATATCAGGTTTGTCATTGAGCGGATATATCCCGTAAACAACTGCTGTGACAGGATAAGATCTTTCGTAGTATGGTTTGTCAATTCCAGTCAAAATTCCTGGTTTTGAATCCTGAGTCACAGTGACAGTTTTTTTGTCCTTGAGAATGGGTTCGTATTTGTCCCTAATGATCCATTTTCCATCATCACGGATAAGGAATTTGATTCGAAAAAAATTTCTTTCTTCCCCAAGATTTGAGATTATCACTGCTGCTTTTTCATCATTCATGGTAGCGTCAACAACACCATCAATTCGAAATGTTGACCAACAGTGAGATGCCCCATCACGCTTGAATTCATTAAAACAGTCTCTGATTTTACTAATCAAGGTTCTATCAAGAATTTTATTCTTTGGTGTATCAGAAACTCTATCAAGATTGAATTGAACACTTTTCCAAGGCCTTATTTTCGATAATCTCTCAAACTCCTCCATACTATAATTAAAACAAGCATTTAAATGAAAGATTTAAGTATAATGAATCATTGCAAATGGCTCATGATTGGATCAGTGACACCGTGTAGCAAATCATGCAGAAATGAATTCTGTGGGTATCATATGCAAAGCTTTCGTCGTGGAAGCCTTGGTCCGTTACCCTGTATTCGATGTGGGGTTGGGGTTAGGGGTAAATCGCAATTATGTCTCAGGTGTGGCGGCAAACGATACAGGGAACTAAAACGCTATTATGACAAACGAATAAAAAATACCTTCATTGACCCCAACGATGACAAAATCATAAAGACTCCTCGAGATTATATACAGATACTTATAATTAAACCAAACAATGAATTAGAAAAAATAGTATTATTATACAAATGAGCCAAGAATTCAGACTTCACCCTGTGCTTGTTAATTATGAAGCATCCCGTGATGGTATTATCAGAAACCGCAGATTGAAGAAGCCAGTTGGATTTGTGACTAATCGAGGGTATTTGAGGTTTGTTGCTTGGAAGAAAAATTATTATTGTCACAGATTCGTCTTCGAGATGTTTAATGGAATAATCGGGGATGGTTTTGTTATTGATCATATTGATTCCGATTCTCAGAATAATTCTTTATCAAACCTACAGGCTATTTTACAAAGTGAGAATTTAAAACGAGGAAACACTGGAAAATACTCGAAAAAAGCGAGGCCTGTAAAATCATTAAATACAGTTACTAACGAAGAAAAAATATTCCAATATATGAATGAAGCCGGTAAATATTTCAATATTTGTATAGCCTCAGTACAATTTGTTGCAACAGGAGTACAAAATTCGGCTTTTTTCTAAAAAAATTGAACAAAAAATTCGATTTTCGTATGTCTAATAACACCAAGGGAGATAACTCTTAAATATAACCAAGGGAGTTATCTCCCTTAGATTGTGTCGGGTTATTGTAATTCAGCGGGTATAATTAATTATCTGTTTTGTAAGAAAAGAAATCAAATATAAAATGTTTTCAAACAATTATATTCTTTTTTAGTGTTTAAGTCAAATAATCGGTCTAATTTAAATACTGTAAAACAGCATTAATAAGTAATTCAAGAAAATAAAGTAACACACCCTGTGGATTGCTGTATTAAGTCACCTTATATACTCTCTCCCTTAGATTGTGTCAACTTGTTTTATGGGTTATCTCCCCTTAAATTGTGATGCAGCGGGGGGTATTGTTTTGCAGGAAAAGAAATAAAATATAAAATGTTTTCAAACAATTATATTCTTTTTTTTAGTGTTTAATTCAAATATGCGGTCTCATTTAAATACTGTGAAACAGCATTCATACGTAATTCAAGAAAATAAAATAACACACCCTGTGGATTGACACTGCTGTATTAGTCACCTTATATACTAAATGAAAGGTTTAAAGCTGGGCTTTCGAAAGCCAATCCGACCAATCAAAAATAACCCACGCCATTGACACGTGTGCGTGGTTGACTTTTCTCAATCATGCAACCGGGTTTAATTTCATGGGTTGCTTTTGATTGGTCGGATGGCCGTAGAAAATCCGCCCGTCGTTTCATGTTTGTGCTGTCTTGTGCCGTCCCATCATCATTACATCATCATTGAATTATAATCCATCCTTAATTAAGTTAATTAAGTATATGTATACCTACAATCTGCCACAACACTCGAGTGGAGATATATACGGTATTGTACTGTCCTTAATTAAGTATATGTATACCTACAATCTGCCACAACACTCGAGTGGAGATATATACGGTATTTGTACTGTCCTTAATTAAGTTAATTAAGTATATGTTGTGACGTCACCCCCCAAGCATATCTTCTGGGCGGTCTAAGATGGCGTTTGCCACGTTAGGCCTCCCTTCCGGAGATGTATGTTTCGGGGTTCCTTTGGGCTTACTTGGATGTGAAGGCAACCAAGGAGTTCCTAAGATGTGTTGTCGTATATATGTAACCTCTAGGTCATTTTCACGTAAACATACCCTCTTGTGATTCTAACCCGTTATTTGACGAGTTAGATTCACTCTTAGGGGAATATGTTTCCGGTGAATGTAAATATAAATGACCTAAAATAAATAACATCCATGGATGTAATTAGCTCTCCGTCACATTTGGGTAGCCCCGTATGGTGTTCAAAAATGAATTACCGGCCAAAAGAAACGGTCATAGGGTCAAATCGAGATTGAAGAAATCTCAGGAAAAAAAAATGGAAATTTGAGAAAAATACTCAAAGAAAGAACCCTATGAAAGACACAGTGGCCTATATCAAGGGGGCCAAATGACTGACAACCGCTCATCATGGTTGCTATTTATTTTTGTCTGCATTTATATTTATATATACAGAATTATTTTTAAAAATATATTTATATATACAGAATTATTTTTGAAAAATACATTTATATATACAGAATTATTTTTAAAAAATATATTTATATTTATATACAGAATTATTTTTAAAAAATATATTTATATATACAGAATTATTTTTGAAAAAAACGTTTATATATACAGAATTATTTTTAAAAAATATATTTATATTTATATACAGACTGAATTCTGAAAAATATATTTATATTTATATAATGAATTATTTTTAAAAAATATATTTATATATACAGAATTATTTTTGAAAAATACATTTATATATACAGAATTATTTTTAAAAAATATATTTATATTTATATACAGACTGAATTCTGAAAAATATATTTATATTTATATACAGAATTAATTTTAAAAAATATATTTATATACAGACTGAATTTTGAAAATATTAACAGCTCATTTTTTTTTGAAAAATGAATTAGAAATATGTATTATCATATATGAATTCTGAAAATATGAATAACATTATAGTTGAAATTGCAAAATTGAAAAGCCAGGATATTAGATTGTCAGATGGGTTAAATCCTGATCAAATCAAGTCGGATTTTCAGGATATAGAATATGGTGTTAGCACTAACAAGTATATGCTACCAAAGAAATATGCACTCATCAAAAAAATTCAGAATTCTATTCGGGACTCTCTTGCATTTTCCAGTGAAGTAGGTGTGTTTGTTCCGTTATATACTATCGTGGAAGGAATACGAAAAGAATTGGGTAACGAATATGAATTGAAAAAGGAAGTTAATTCTAAAATTAGAAACCTACGAGCGTTAATTCAAGAAAATGAACGATTTTGATTGACCGACCCTCAAAAGATTTTGTCATTTTGTATACTTGACCGTAAAATCTCCTTGAGATTTTTATCTTTTTATCATTTTTTGATTGAATCAGTGAAAATATTTCACACTGCGAAAATAAACTTTTAAGAACTTTTCCCTATGGAAAATCCAATGCAAAATCGACTACTTGACCCTACGAGGTTTTTTACCAAAAACCGATGAAAAATGACAAAAAATCACTGAAAACAGGCACAAATTGATGAAAAATGGCTAAAAATCATCAAAAATGAGTTTTAACAGCTTTTCCCTATGGAAAATCCCATGCAAAATCGACTCCTTGACTGTAAAAATCTGAAAGGAAAACCACCAAAACTGACAAAAAATCAATGAAAATCAATGAAAACCCACCAAAAATCAATGAAAAACCACCAAAAACAGTGAATAAAAAATAAAAATATTTCACAGCAATAAAAATAAAAATATTTCACAGCAATAAAAATAAAAATATTTCACAGGAATAAAAAATTGGACCGTTAAGGGATGGAATCATCAATGGGAAAAATTGTTTTGCAATTGAAAAATGGTTTGCGATTTCAAATAATGGTCAATGAAGCATTAACAACCCGATTGGCTCGTGAACGATTAGATGCAATTAAGAGATTTGTACCAATTCGTGACTCTGTCAGGAATAAACTGCAACAACGACAGAGTCTTCAGACTGATTTTGCTTTGGGGTCTAAAGAATTGTTTAAACCAGTAACCACAGCAACGAAAGGGGTAGAGCGTGCTATACTGGGAGATGATCCTGACGGTAAAAGAAAAGAAAAGGGTCTTATTCCTGTACTTGAAAAACTAGCAACGAAAACTGAACAAACTGAAAAAACTGAACCACCTACTAATCCGAAAAAAACGACTGTTTCTCTGTTGAATAAATTTACTGATAATGCTAAAACATTAATAAAACAATTTAATTTATTCAAACCAAAGGATTATCAAGCTTTTGGTGATTTTGCTGCTCAAAGCTATAATTCAAAAAAAAAGTTTTTAAAAGACGAGTATAAGGATGATAGAATATCAAGTAATGATTGGTCCGATAATTTGTATAAAATAAATAAAGGGATTGGTCGTTTGAATAAGGATGAGATGGGGTACAAGGAATTTCAAAGGGGAATTAGTAATTATAAAAGAGAACAAATAGAAGAGCGACAACGAGAAATAGAAGAACGACAAGAGCTAAAACGTCAAACACCAACACGTAGACAAACAAGAAGACAAAAAAAACAAGAAGAACTTGATGATGATCCTCTTGATTATTTACAACTCTCAAAGGATGAAAGTTTCGGGAGTGGGATTTCAGGGAAAAATCGTCTAGTTGGAAACACTTGTCCTGATAGTGTTATCAATGATATATCACGATTAGAAGTTCTCATCGGAGGAAAACGAGCTGGAAATAACTCTCCAGAAATAATTAATGAAGCAGCTGATATCTGTAGACGGTTATTTCAAGGTGGTATCATGCATATCAGCACATATCGAGATTTCATTGACGAGTTAGCAAATGGGTATCACAGTGATTGAATAAAAACGCTAGCGTTTCCAATTGTTTTACAATTGAAAAATTGTTTCTGATTTCAAATAATGATCATACATTACAATCATGATAAACCAACCAGTGTCTATGTGGTAAACTCACGATTGCCTGTTTATAGAGCATATTACGGAGATGGTTTGGGTAATACCATTGCAGGGTTATTTACAAGAATGGCCCCAAAAGTGATGCCGTTGGCTAAACAATTAGGAATGAAAGCCATTGATGTTATTCGTGATAAGGGTATTGGTGCTTTTGGAGATCTTGCGGGAAAAGCGTTTTCAGCCGCGAAGAATAAAATAACATCATTAGTGAGACGAAAAAAGAAACCGTTACCGTCTACAGCAGAAATGCCTGCAAGTGTCAGCAAAGCAATAAATAGCGCAGTGGAAGAAAAATTAGCATCATTAGTGACTCCATCACTTGATGTACAAAATAGCGCTATCATGAACGCGATAACAGGAAGTGGTTTGAAACCAAAAAGAAATTCGAAAAAGTTTCAACGACGATAATGATTACAAAAAGTTAAAACGCTAGCGTTTCCAATTAAAAACACTAGTGTTTTATGAAAATAATGTTCAAAAAAACAGCTGATCCGGCGTTAGATATGGAAGCCCCAGTACGCAAAGATGATTCTGTCCGCGATTATCAATACTATTCCTATCATGCTATACAACCCGACCTACGATCGCGAATTGAACTTCAAGTTCATGATACCACTAAATACTTTTTACCGTGTGAGGCGTTTATTGAAATCGAGGGAAAACTCGTAACAAATGTTGCAGCTGATACTCCATATGCAGATAACGCAAATGTCCAAGTTGGTTTTGTTAATAATGGCATCATGGCGCTATTTGACAGTGCAAAATATCTCATTGATGGAAAAGAAATTGGATCAATAGACCGTGATGTTGATGTTGCAACAACAATAATCGGGATAGCAAGATATTCTGATGATTATACAAGGTCGGCTGGTCCATCTCTGATGTTTGCAAAGGATACTTCTAATTACGCTGACCACCTTCAATACATTAAAGTGTTAACAGCAAGAGATAATGCAGAAGCCGATCAACAAGAAGCAGCTAATCCAGAACATCGAGCTAGACCCGGAGCTGCGTTTGATATTCTCAAAGGCGTTAATGATAATTTCAATTTAGGATTTTTAGCACGAAAAGGAACATTGCATGGACAGCAACGATATTTTTCATGTGCGATTCCACTCCATCACATATTTGGATTCTGCAGAAATGTCAGAAGAGTCATCTATGGAGCCAAACACACAATCGTGTTAGCGCGAAAAGGCAATGACAATGATGCAATCTGGCGTACTGGTGCCGTTGATGGTAAAGTTGTTTTAACTAAATTAGCATTGTGGATGCCAGTAATGACCCCATCAATTACCACAGAGCAGCGGCTACTTTCATTTATGGACACAGGTGGCAAATCATTGCTAAGTTGGCTAACAACAACGACTGATACCAAAGAGGATAATGTTGCTGATACATTTACATGGCACTTGGCATCAAAACAAGGCGTTTCAGCTCCACGTCATATATTTATAGCACTGCAGAATCGGAATCGATTAGGCTCCCAAGAACGCAGTCATATGATATTTGATCGATTAGGGGTAAGTGAGGTTTCACTGAGAATAAACGGACAACAAGAACCATCTGAGGATATACAGCTTGATTACGACACTAACCATATAGCACGTGTGTATCATAGAATGCTGTCATTTATGGGTCGTGATCAAAATGTTGATACTGGTTTACAAATATCGCAACTTGATTTTAAAAGCCTCTATCCGATTTATTGCTTTTCCATGGAACATCTTGATTTAATGAGACAATCCGTCGTTGACATACATTTTAGGGCTCGTATAGCTCCTGGTGGTGTTGATTATAGAGCGGTTGCTGTCATTCTCAGTGATAAATCAATGTTGTTAGAAGGAGTTGGTGGACGAATGAGACTTATTGATGCACCAGTGGAAAATCTTTGAAAATCCTTCGATTTTTTTCCAGAAATATGTAATTAAAACTTTATAGCAATTAGATCAATCTGTATTTGTATAATGTCGTATAGTAATATCAATGTGTCGTTGGCACCTGGTCAGTTAAAAAAATTACAATCAAAATCCGCTAAACAATGTGGAACCACAATAATGCTGAAACCTAATCAAATGAATGGCGGAGCAAATAAATTGTCACTGACAACTCGTCAAGTGAAACATTTCAATGATGCTTTCAAGGATAAAAAAGGTGTTCAGATCACTCTCTCTGTGGCTGCTATCAAAAACATGATTAAAACAGGAGGCATATTCCCGTTGTTAGCTGCGATACCAGCATTGATTGCAGCAGCAGCCCCAGCGGTGGCTAAAGCGGCAGCGTTAGGGGCTGTTGGTACCGCGGCAGGAATGGCACTAAAGAAAGCAACGGGGAAGGGGTATAAAAAAGGGAAAGGGTCTAAGACTACCAGGAACCCCGTATTCATGGTACAGCGGAAAAGGCCTGAGACTAGGACCGGTTTATTAACTCAAAAATCTTTGATTGAGGAACAGATGGTTCCAATGTCCAATTTTGATTTAATGGATGCTGCTAAAAAAACTAGCCATAAAAAACTTCAGAGGTGTTTTTATGAAGGATCAATTGCCGACACACCCAAACAGCGTTGAAACCGGTATTATTAATCTCGATAACAGCACTGGACCTGGTACTCACTGGGTTGCATACGCTATTGATCCACGTGGGATTGTCTATTTTGATTCATATGGATTATCCCCGCCAAAAGATTTTATGCGTTATATAAAAACTTTTCCAATGAAGACTTGGTATTCTACGCTACCAACACAACAAATGAATGATCCACCAATATGCGGAAGCGAAGTATTAAATGTCATTAACGCTATTTCTGACTCAAGGGGAAAACCACCGCATGTTGTCGTAAATGAATACACTAGTAATCGCTGGCAACGACGAAGTCGTCAACAAAGATTTTAGAGAGAAAAAGAGTTTTACAATGACATGATTGATATTTGGGGAAGACCTCTGAAACCCAAACCCGATGACACTGCAACGGGTGATGTAAAAAAAAAATTAAAGATGAAATCGCTGAGACGTTAAATTTAACAAATGTTGACCCGAATGAAATAGTTGTATTTCAAGACAAACAGGGTAAATTGAAATATAGTAATATTTCTCTGGATGATATTTTGGTTAAACAACGAAACGCCGTTGAAAACGCAATAGCGTTATATTCCAATGATGGCAAACTCAACCCGGGGCACTTATGTCTACAATCACAGATAAATTCACCGAATACAATAAAGAATTTGAAGAATATTTAAGAAATTACAATAGTTTCCGTAGAAATGTCGTTCAAAAGTTCTTTGGATCCCCGATTGTAGTTACACCATCTCTCGCTGATATTAAAACGTTTATGGATGATCAAAATGTCGACATTAACCTCAAAAATGCGGTATTTGCGCTTAATTTGAGATTCTTCGGCAATGAATATTTAATACCAGATAAATCTCTTAACATGATATACACGTTAAAAAATATCGAACAAGCGTTTGTAGAACTTCGAGATGCCCGCAAAGTAAAAATTCCGAATCACAACGATGAAGTTAAAAATGTTGTGTACACGACGGCCAGTGGAAATTTCGATTGGGTTAAAAACACTCAAACTCAGCTCAGTTACACATTTGGTAGTTTGGGGTATATTGAGGGAATTTATCGATTTACAATAATATCTAACGAACATTTTAATATAACATGTACCGATTTAAAAAATGTAATTTTAGGAACAGGTGTTAACACAGCAATGTTTAAATCTAATCCAATTGAAGTACTTTTTAAAATAAGTGCAGTTAGTGATAGCACAATTAGATTAACGATGCCGTGGGTGATAGAATTTGTAGCAAATGAAACCTGAGCCTGAAGATGATTAATTCTACGATGGTGTTTTCAATAACGATGACATCAACGATTTCATCATCGCAATATCGCTATGATACAGTCAAAGAATTTTCAATGAAACTCAAAACACTCGCTGAGGAGTATGCAATGAAAATAAAAAAATATCGCAGGAGAATTACAGCCATTGACGTTAAAGTGTACTCAGTATCTGGTGTAATGGCCGGAGCTGGTATTATACTGTCTTCAGTGACAATGATAGCTCCGATTGCTGTTCCAATTTGTATATCCGCGGTGGCTTCAATCGCTGGTATATTAACCGGGATCATAAAAAAAATATCATCATGCAGCCAGAGTAAACTGCAAGACTATGTGATTAAATTTCATGTTGTATCAACCGCATACTCGCAATTATCCTCATTGATATCGTCGTCACTCGATGATACAATTATATCAGATAGTGAGTTCTCAGCGATGGTCAGTATTTATGATTCCGCGATATCAAAATTAGAAATACAACAACATGAGTATAATAACAATGACAACACCGATGGAATTGGAGAACACAAACCCGAAAACTAGAATGATCTCAATAACCTCAACGATATCAGATAGTGAGTTCTCAGTGATGGTACGTGTCTATGATTCCGCAATATCAAAATTAGAAATACAACAACATGAGTATCATAACAATGACAACACCGATGGAATTACTTCAACGAATAGTGGAGAACACAAACCCAGTACAAACAAGCATGATCTCAATAACCTCAACGAATTCTGAATTCAGTGTGAATTTCCCTTCCCCGGTTCCAGTGAAGGAAATCGCGCTAGCAAAATTACGAGTGTATCACAGTTGGCCTAATATCAGATCAAAATCATTTGGTGGTCAACAACCCAATAATTCACTGGTATTTGCAAATAAGAATAAAGACGACGGTACCCCAGACTGGAACGTTGTTTCCATACCAACCGGATCATACCAAATTGAACAAATCAATGCTGAATTGCAACGTAGAATAAAATCGATTACTGGAAAAGAGTCAAAATAGCTATAACGATTCATGAGCCAACACTATCATCTGCCATTGAAATAAGCACAGAAGGATATGTCGTAGATATATATCAGAGTTCTATTAGAACCGTACTAGGATGGCCTGAAATCCCACCCGGGGGGAAAACCGTTGATTTACCAGAACCAAAAAAAAAACGATTATGTCACAGACAGGATAAAATCTGATAATCCAATAAAGAGTTATAAAGATCACAGAATTACTACAGATTTTTTTGGTATCCATATCGATATAGGTAGAAAAGAGAAACATCATTTTGTTAACGAATCTAAAATTATTGAAAATTTCACAGCAATGAATAATGATTTTTCACTGTTGTTAATACCTCTTAAATCCGGCTCTCTCACCCGAGATGAATTTATCAGCGTCGTAGAAACATGCAATAAAATTATCGACGATATGGAAAAATTTAATTTGAAAATTATTCAGGGTATATTAGATGATGATGAACCTCTATCGAAAACAACATTTGCAACAGACTATAAAATCCCCATCAAAGATATTCCAACATTCAAACTACCAGGACATAACGTACCAGAACTAAAAAAACTTCTCAGTGACACCATCGATATTGGTTTTAAAATAATTCATGATGCATGGAAAAAAACAACATCACCAGAAATAAAAATCCTGACACATAATAATGACCCAAATGGTAGTGGCAGGCATATCGCTCCGTTCAACGTAAATATATCCTCGGTGATTGCGCTCAATTTAGTATGTGACGTTATCGAAGGCAGCTATCAAATAAATTTAGAACGATCAAATCAAGCTCAGCAGGGGTATATTTTGTATTCATTTGCACCAACAGCTCCTCCAGGGTATTTAATTATTGAGGATCCAACTAATCCAGTCTATATGCGATGTCATAATAATTCATTAACCAGAATTAATTTCAAACTCACAGATCAGTCCAATAATCTAATTGATTTACAAGATGAGGTTCTACAAATTAGTCTGTTTGTAAAGTCGTAAAGACTTTCATCGTAAAAGGATTTTCATCGTAGTGATCTTCATTATTAACCCAGAACTGAAAGTTCTAGCAGCAGAGGAGGTGAGTGACAACGACGTTGCGACATTTTATGGTTAAGCAACGAAAACGCGAATACAGTATCACCTGCGAAATCTCATGTTTTCAGACAAAAATCACTAAGGCTCTATTTGCCAAATGGAGACTTATTTTTTTTTTTTGGTTAAAACATGAGATTTCGCAGGAAGGCTCTATTTGCCGTTTTGAGGGCTTAATCATATTTTAACCAAAAAAGTTGTAGGATTCACCTCCTCTGCTGCTGGTCTTGAATATAGTGTAGGTAGCGGTGATAGAAGAGGATATGTCGTGTGACGAATCGGAATTCGTCTCCAGTACAGAAATGTCTTGTGAATACCCTATTGACGTAGGGAATGAAGGTATATACCAGATCAAGGTATGCCCGGATTTATCCGAGGGTTAGCGTACACATATATTGGTGTTTTTCCCAATACACACACGTGTTTACGGACAAAACAGGCCGTACTGGATTGATTCAATGTGAGATCAAGTTGAACGCCTCAAAGACGATCAGGATTAAAAGATATTCAATACCCTTTAATGCGCGGGAGACGATCAACGAAGAAGTGGGAACATGTTAGACCAAGAAGTGATCGAGCCTTCTAGTTCCCAGTACTCGTCCCCCATTGTGTTAGAAAGAAAGACGGGACAAACCGTGTTCGATGCAGAACAAATGCCAAATATTTAAAGTCTATTTTCAGAGTTGGCAGGTCATAAATACTTTTCGAAATTAGACATCGCCAATGGATAATGACAGATACCAATTTATGATAATGCCCGAGTATTGACGGATTCGCGATGTCACAGGATGAAGCCGGGTTGGGACTGGATTAGTGAAGACACAGACAGCTACTGTGTTAATACGATGTTTATTTATAAACGCAATTTAAATGTAAAACAAATCTGACACCATTATATTATAAACAAAAGATAACTAACAATTATAAGGTTCATAACATGCAACTATCAACAACAAGTAACTCAATGAAAAAAAAAACAACCCTCAAAGGATGATTTCAACGAAAGGTATTTGAAACTGACGTGAATAACGTCTTAACACCGGATCAACAAATACAAGTATATGTATGAATTCACAAATATATATATATAGCTCGTATAACGAGACAGATGTTAATGCCTGTAATTTTGGTTATATCGTTCATATAATGACTTACCAAGGTAAAGGCATGAATGTTGTGATTTTATCGTTCATGTAACGATTTAGCAATGTAAAGCTGAAATTATGCGTTTATGAATGTATTGTTCAAATAACGAGACTGCGATGTAAATATGAAATTATGAATTTATGAATTTATCGTTCAAATAACGAAGTTGATACATAAATGTGAAATATTTGCTCAGATCGTAATAGCAATAATATGGAACACGTATTTTATAACTATCGAGGCGTCCATTTGACGTCCAAGATGTATCTCCGGTTCCACCCGCTCTAGTCAATGGTGACGAAGTCGCCACGCATGGTCCATTCCTCCCTGTCTGTTTGAAGGATCCATCGAGAGCCCTTATTTTCAACACAGACCCGATTGTCGCGAAGCCTTGGTCCCTCGCATCAAGAACGCCAGTGCACTCTTCCGAACCAACGTCACCAGACACAGCGTATACGTCACAAGAAACCCCACAGTTCTGTGACTTCACATCACCCAATTATATATAATACATATATATAACGCAGCATACACAAAGGCAACATACACAAGGTACCATATACAACACGGGCACACACGGCACCACACACGGGCACCATAACATAGCACCACACACAACGGTCAGCTAAAATTAAAACAACCAAACCGTGTAATACGTATGACACGGTTAATTACTTTCACATTTATAGATGTTGCGTATGCGCGCACATGAATTAGTTATCCATGTACATTAAACGTTCAATGCATGCAGCGTATAATTAAGCTCAATTTGTCTGTTCAATTACAACAAAAAGCTATCCCGAAGCAGACTATAGTACATGTATTACTAATCTCATGGCGCTGTAGGACGTAGGTATTTACTCTGTAGAATTTAGAATAAATACTAAAACATCTGATATATGAAACAATTATGTCATATAAAAACGAATAGCGATAAGAATATAATCTATTTTATCTATTTAGCTGAAGGTTTACTTCCATAAAGTGGAAAGCTTTCTGACAAGACTGGATGTAATGTGATATTTACTGAAAATTTGGTCTATAATATACCCTAGTTGTGACCGATATGCGTAGCTAGGTACTTAAACTTTTAAACTGCAGACAATTCGCACATGCAGCATGACCCGAGTTTCGCTCAATGTTTCGAAATAACTAGAGCCGATAATTAATAAACCACCCTCAGTGACGCTGTACTCGGCAGCGGCACCCGAGTACATTTTTGACCACATATACATATTGATACCAGTCATACACAATTCCGTGACACGCGATTCCTTTCGATTTAATCAACGCCAGTGTGACAAAACTAAATGCTTTAATGCAGTACTACAAATACGTCCATAAGAAACTTTGGTGTGTAAAACATTGCTGTAAATCTTACTGCAAAATCTTACGTGAGATATCATGCATACCCTTGTTGTTAACAGAATGTGATATTATCACCAGCGGAGCAGCACCGAATCCGGTTTTTTATATATCCAGAGTTGGTGTTTCTCTTGCAACAGCGTGCAGGAAAACAGAGCCTCGATTTGAGACAAAAAGTGCGTTTAAAACCGTTATTTACACGTATAAAGAAATTGCTTGATCAAATAGGATCTAATTTGCAAGGGGTCAAGTATGATCTGGACGATTTCATACGCGAGTTCCGTATAATTGACAGTGTGTTAACTGACATCTTACCAATGTGAATTAGTGAATATGACAACTTGTATCAGATACGATATCAAGTAGAATGTAAAGGTGATAGTTTGGCGTAACTCGACAAGGGTTGATATCAATAAAATATAAATTTTGTCTAAATTTGATAAATATCTAACAAAAAGAGATTTGATATCCGATGATGGCAATTTCAGTAGGAGACATAAAGGGGTGTTTATGGCGAAGTATCCCTAATTTTACTCAAAAGAAATACTTGCGCGTAAGCGACCATAAGTTTAGTCACCACGATAGATCTCAACTTGAAAACCTTAGCCTGATATTATGAGGGGGTGTCCTTGGGAGGTGGTGGCAAAATGGCGACTATGTATTTGTTTGGAATAAAATTATGGTTACTTCTCCATAAACACCCTTTATGATTACTACTCTTACTAATTTGGAGGGAGAAAAAGCATGACAAAAGCCAGCTAAGACAAGCTGGAATGTAAATATAGTCCTTGTTCTTGTCTTCCATACAAATTTCGAAATAAGAACATGTCATTTTGTGTTTCTTTTTTTAAATGTAAAAATTATTGTAATTAAGACCATGTCGTGGTTTCAACTCGTTACAACCCCAAGGAAGCTAGGCACATATTCGACCTCTTAAATTACAATCTTATATATTTGGAGGAAGATAATGGAAAAAAAGAGACAAATAACAAGAAGCAAAGACAAGATAGAATGTGAATATAGGATGATTTTCCTATACATCTTAACAAATTCGAAACAAGAATGTCATATTGTGTTTTTGTTCTTCAAATTATTGTAATTTAAGACCATTGGCGTGCTTCAACTCTTTACAATCACAAGGACGTTAAGCACCTTTTTGCGTTAAAATGTACATTAGTTCTTCCGCCAGAACAAAGCTGATTAGATTACACTTCGATGCTTCTTTTGTTATTAACATAAAGATATAATGTTGACTCGTCATTAAAAAATTTAACGTTTTACCGATGCACTTGAAATCCTTCTAGACATAATTTAAAAAGAAAACTTTTCTGTTAATTTGTCAGGGTTTGACTGTGTAAATTTTCAAGCATATCACGTTACAACAAGTTATAAGACATTGGACGCTTTATTGGACATTACAAACAATCAACCTAACGTTACAACAAGTTATAAGACATTGGACGCTTTATTGGACATTTCAAACAATCAACCTAACGTTACAACAAGTTATAAGACATTGGACGCTTTATTGGACATTACAAACAATCAACCTAACGTTACAACAAGTTATAAGACATTGGACGCTTTATTGGACATTTCAAACAATCAACCTAACGCTACAACAAGTTTTAAGACATTGGACGCTTTATTGGACATTACAAACAATCAACCTAACGTTACAACAAGTTATAAGACATTGGACGCTTTATTGGACATTTCAAACAATCAACCTAACGTTACAACAAGTTATAAGACATTGGATGCTTTATTGGACATTACAAACAATCAACCTAACGTTACAACAAGTTATAAGACATTGGACGCTTTATTGGACATTACAAACAATCAACCTAACGTTACAACAAGTTATAAGATATTGGACGCTTTATTGGACATTTCAAAAAATCAACCTAACGTTACAACAAGTTATAAGACATTGGACGCTTTATTGGACATTTCAAACAATCAACCTAACGTTACAACAAGTTATAAGACATTGGACGCTTTATTGGACATTTCAAACAATCAACCTAACGTTACAACAAGTTATAAGACATTGGACGCTTTATTGGACATTTCAAACAATCAACCTAACGTTACAACATTTGTTAGTGTAAGGTTATATGCTGTAATTGTAAACCAAATCAGAGACGTGGTCGACACAAAAGTTGCTAAATGCTCCATTTGAAGATATTCCAAATGTATTATAATGGGAGCAAATCTGGGGAAAAAAGGTTCAAGAAACATTTAACAAAAGACAAATACAAAATAGAAAAGAATTATATAGTGTGTGTGTATGTGTGTGTGTGTGTGTGTGTGTGTGTGTGTGTGTGTGAGAGAGAGAGAGAGAGAGAGAGAGAGAGAGAGATGAATTAAGTTAGATATTACTTTGTGTTTAAGTACATTATTGTTCATGCCTTTGCAACAGACCTCTAGCAAATTACCGAAAATTACCGAAAATTACCGACTAACACACCGTTTTCACGATAGAAAACCTCTGTACAAATGAGAATGGAACACAAATTTCTTTTCTGATTTGTTGGATTGCTGCTGCATTGAAATGTTCGTTGTAATGGGTCACTGGAATGAACTTCATATATTTCAGGTAGTATATTATAAGAACAAAAAATAACACTTCTTTATATTTGTCAAGTCAGATGAAAGTCGATTTCATTTAGATGGCTCAAAGAACGAAAAACTAGAGCATGAATGTGTCTCAAATAGACAATATCTGCCATTTCTCTGATGCCCCAAAAACTCTCCAATGTATTGGACGGATTTATTTTCCTATTTCGGGGTAAGAAAAAAAGGCACAAAAAATCTATCGAAACAAAATAGTACACAGCCTGCAGTCTGTTTATGGACTAAAAAACCAAGTCAATGAAACATATTCAGAAAAAGAAAAATATTGTTAACTGAAAGTAGATTTTGAATAAGTTTTTAATGAATCAAATTAAATTGTTTCAATATACACAATTATATAGTATTTCGTATTTCATCATGTGAGCAGTTCACAATAAAGGTTACATTTAATTAATGAATGAAATTGAAAATGCTGCTTCTGCGGCACATATAATGTTTCTTCATGGAATACTCTAAATGGATGTTGTCTTTGTTCATAAGATATGTTTGTTTTTGTGGCTGTAACGCCATTTCCAGCACATGATAGGCTATACCTGATGATCAGTACGCTTGGTGAGGAAAAACCATTGAAGACCCCCTGACGAACAACCGACCCAAGGGAGCTAGTGACAATATTTCTGACATACCCACATTGACTGAACCGAGACTCGAACCAATGTGAACAGAGGTGAGATGTCAGTGATATGCAAATGCGATAGCGTAAGACCAATCCACTATCCGGGATCAAATGTACTTATTGTACTGCTGGCGTTTTAGACTACTCGACTATCCGGGAACTAATAATGTACTTATTGTACTGCTGGCGTTTTAGACCACTCGACTATCCGGGACCAAATGTACTTATTGTATTGCTGGCGTTTTAGACTACTCGACTATCCGGGACCTAATACACTTATTGTACTGCTTGCGTTGCTATTGACAAGAATGTATTAGTAATGTAATCACCGGTGAACACAAGATAAATGATAATATCACAAAATATAAAAATATAAAATATTCTGCACGCGATCTGATAATGCAAAAAGTATCGTAACATACTTTATGAAACGAACTTCAGTTATATAATGACAGATCGGTAGAACCAAAAATTGTAAAACAGGAACTAATAAACTATAAAAGTAGAATCAATAGTTTAGGCTACGACTGCATTTCTTCTTCTTCTGAGTGCGAGGAACACATACTATACAACCTGAGATTATTTCAATATGTATCTTCAATACCAATTAAAAATCTGCATTTTTTTTCAGAGAATATGTTATAACAACCTGAATCGCTCACAAATTTCAATACGATTTGTACTCGTATAAGTCGTGGTGCAATGAAACAACATATACCTTGATCTGTGGTCACAAAATATAGATCAGGGTGTACGTTGTTTGTTCTAATGAGTACTCCTAACAAACGTTATGGACCCAGATCTGCTGGAATATCATGCCACGGTAGATATGGGTCGATGCAGTTTGTAGTAGGATTCGACGTAAAAGCGAGTTTATATGGTTCCAATAATCAATCGTGAATCATTATATCAAAATTTATGCGTAATAGATGAGAGCTATACTATGTAGATGGCATATTTGACACGTACTAAGAGATCAATTGCGTACCACAGGTAGCCGTTCTATATTTGGTCTACTAAGACAGAAATACAACTGGAGGACAAAAGCTATCAATAGCGTAATATATTTGTGCGCGTAACCGTAGTTATTTGAGGAATATGACTTGAATATGAATCAATTACGTAAATAACAACTATTAATCACATTTCAAGTAGCGTCAATAACCCATGACATTCGGTGCCTCTTCAGAGTATCGGTGTCCGACTCCAAGACAATCCTAATAAAATCATATCTCCACTAAGCATGACGGCGGAGATCTGATTTTAATCAGATAGACTGGAAAACTCAGGGATTAGGGTGCTAGACTCGCGACCGAAAAGGTGAAGGTTCCTGTTCTACCACTAAACATTTTCTTACCAAATTACATAGTAGGTCGGGCTACAGGTTTTGACAACTTTGCAGCAACCCTCCGGAAATTAAACGAATAGAAACGTGAAAAGTGGCACGGAATAATAGAAGATTGATCAATTGATTTACTGTCATGACACAGTTTTAAGCTTGTCTTGTTCTTCCAGGCAAATTATTTTTTCAGCCCTGACTGTTACAATTTGACAATAGGGGACACAAATTAATAAAAGTTGTTTTTTGTAAAATCTATTCATCAGACAGTTTGTATAGAATTAAGATGACCAGACTGTATTTTTTTAAAAAGGGATGTGACTTGATGGACATCTCAGGGGAAGAATACATCACTTCAATTATCTCAGTTATATGAGTATTACTCACACTGGAAGGATATCCATGTCCAGTATCTCACTGATATAACATCTCCCTTGTAGTATCTAACTGATATGACATCTCCCTTAGTATCTCACTGATAGGACATCTCCCCAATAGTATCTCACTGATATGACATCTCACTTGTTGTATCTCACTGTTATGACATCTCCCTTGTAGTATCTCACTGGATGGACATCTCACTTGAAGAATATTTCTTGAAGGATATCACGCTGGAAGTATCTTGGTGTTCGTCATTAGTTAATTATTTCAAATAGTTTCATTCATTGCTAATTCATGACATGTTTGATTGTCAAATGACCAATAAATGAGATATTTAAACTGAATTGTATTGCCAGATTAAATTCTTTTGTATACAAATGAAAATTATAGATAAAAACTTCATTGAGATAAATGTTGAATACTAGCATTTGGTATTTTTGCGTTAGAATTACAAATTTAGGATATCACTGTATTTTGTTTGAGCACTACATTGTGTTTTCATTTCAGGCACATTCCTGTTACCTGTCTGTGCTCTGCCACAAATAATCAATATAGCATGTTTTATTCACCTTAATACTTTACATGATCATATTCAATTTAAATTAATGTGATTATTCCAAATAATTTCAATGCTTGATGGGAATCCAATCTCATTCAGATACATTTGTTGGTCAATGTCTTCTTAAAATAGCTATTTCGGAAAGAAAAACAACTTTAATTATTGGTATCAAAAGATTGACAGAATACTTGTATATTTCATTGTTGACATTTCATGACTATTCCATTAACACTGATTTGTAGTGGGTGAAAAGAAAATTGGACTAGTGTATATTTTTTCAATAATGTTTTTTTATAATATTTTTCAAAGTATATTCATTTTATATATATGTCTTTCTGACATGATAAACTTTCCTTTACTAGTTATATCAGTGATCTTGCATTGGGTTTTAACTATAAAATAATTTACAGGTTCATTTGAAAGATAATGATACATGACAATTAATTAAAAATCTGATTTCTTGTTGTACTGTTTTATATAAATGTTGACTCTTCCAGCCCTATTATTAGAATGAAAGGTGGAAAACTACGACTAGAACATCCTGTGAACCATAACCAGTCTGGACCAGCAGCCAATCAAACTGGTGCTCAAAGTGCAAGGCCAACCTCTGCTGCAGGTGGGGAGAACAAACATACTGGAAAAGGTTCTTTGTCACAGCGCTCCAGACAGAAGAAAGAAAGTTCTGATGAAAGCAGTGATGAGTCGGATGATGATGACACCTCTTCTGATACTAATTAAATTTGCTCAATATTTGTACTTTTCCCAAAAAAAACTTGATTTAAAATGTAAATATTAGCTTACACAGGAGTCCATTTAAAAAGATTCCCTGATTGAATGTTCATGCCATTAAAGCGATTTGTACATTTGTACACATTGTAAACATTTTAGAATTGAACGTTTTTGAAAGACAACCTTGCTAGCTTGACCATGCAATAACCACTTGAAACTAAAATTTGGATAGGCAGATTCGGATTCCTAGGTCAATCAATCATTTGATTGATCACATTTTTATGCCACCATAGAGGTTTTTCCGTTTTTTGCCAATTTTTATAAACCATGTGGACTTTGTACCTTTCATATACAAATCTACTTAGCATGGTACAGCAAATCCAACTTTAAGTAGCCAGATAAAATTTGGTATGCATGTTTTTATGTATACACAGATAACCTGTTTAAATTTTGTTTCCCCTGAATTTTTAACTTTGGGGAATTATTTGTTATGCATTAGGGTATATTCATATTATACAATCATATTATACAACAGAAGTTATCTCTTCAATTGGGAAGCTATTAAAATTAAACAATTTGTATATCCATATAGGATGTTGCCTTTAATTGCCTTCATTAATCAGTGAATCGCTGGGACACATACAGATTGTAGCATGATATCTATAAAATATTTTATCTGTGTATCTTAAAAAGGATTGAAACAAAATATTTGTACAGAAAAGCTTAAAAACTAAACCTTACAGTTTTGTGAATGGTTTTACCAAACTAAAGGTGATAAAGATCAATGTTTACTGAAATTTATATGGCCATGTATTTCTTAATTATATAGAGAATGTTAAGACAGGAAGTTAAATCAGAAAGAAAGTTTATGATATTCAATACACATTCACTATGGATAGAACATTTATGATATTCAATACACATTCACTATAGATAGAACATTAATGATATTCAATACACATTCACTATAGATAGAACATTTACGATATTCAATACATATTCACTATAGACAGAACATTAATGATATTCAATACACATTTATAGATAGAAAATTTAGGATGTTCAATACACATTCACTATAGACAGAACATTTATGATATTCAATACACATTCAACATACTTTGAACATTTAGGATATTCAATACACATTCACTATAGATGGAACATTTAGGATGTTCACTACACATTTATTAGTGATAGAAGATTCAGTACAAATTGATTCAGAGACTTTCAAAGAACTACAAATATCAAATAATTCATATTTATTTATGTTTCTGTTGACTTTGTGATTGTACAATACTAGAGGTATAACTGGTTAATGGTAACAGTTGTTTATTTTTTCTTTCTTTGTTTTAAAATTTTTGCATGATCTTTTCATTTTTATTCAATTAACTGTGTGACTGTTTTTATATTTTGTACATTTCACTGTCAACACAAACCTTTTTATGAGTTTACTTGAGTACTAATCAAATTTTGTCTCAAACAGAGCAAGTGTGTATTTGTGTGTGTTAGAAGTAATACCGTGTATGATTAAAGGGACATAATCCATTAAGCATAGATCAATTTTGTCAGTTTGAAACAGAAGACATTTCATGTGAAATGTTATGCATCTTTGACCTTACAAGATTGAATTATGAAAGAGTGAATATCTTTCTACAATATATATATATATATATATATATATATATATATATATATATATATATATAAGGAAGGTTTTGGTAAAGAAGAAGTGAAAGAAAAAAACAAAGGGAAGGCTACATAAAATAATTATACTTTTTATATACTGGTATGTGTGTCTTATTCATTGGTCACATTCCTTTATTAATTTATAATCTCGCACTTTAAACAATTATTAATTTAAATAATTTTAGTTCTTACACTCATTCTAATATACTTTTTTTGTAAGTTTCACTTGATGGATGAAAATATTATGTATTTTGTATTAGAGACAGTATGTTCTAAATTGGAAGAAAACATGGCTAATCCATTTAAAGTTCTAATATATGCAATAAAATATATTTAAAACCACACCAAATAAATCATACATTTCTTAACAAAGACATCTTTTTGTTTCTGTTCTTGAGTGAAAAATGACTTATCAAATCATGCATTCATTTAGGACATCATATATTTTTTATTTACATTACAATAGCATCCAATGGAGAAAAAAAATCTTAAAACTGACAAACAAACAATAAAATATATATCAAATCAGATATACATAACACTTCCCCGATAAAGAAGAAAAGGTTTATCTGATAAAGCTTTCTTTTTACCATATATTAAATATATGCGATGTTTAAAAAAAAACCATAAGATGTACTCTTATGACATAAAAACTGTGTACATGAAATAATACATTTCTACGCACAGGAAAGTGCATCTTCTATTAAATTATCTTTTCTCTTGATGTGCCTGATGTCAAGATTATATTCTGGTAACAATGAATTACACCTTATTGGCTGAAATGTAGACTGTAAGAACTGATGCATTTCAAGTATGGCTTTTAACTTATCAAAAGACTCCTGACACTTTTCAGTCCAAAGGAACTTGTTTTACTTACTCAAAAAATTAGTCAGGGGTTCCACAAAATATTCAGGTGCTTTCTATTAACAGGCACGGAAAATTCAGAGATAGCTTCGATCTTTGCATCTATAGGTTTAACTTGTCCATGTTCCATGAAATGTCCTAGAAAAATTACACTAGCATGACAGAACTCACTTTTTTTGATCAATTTTAATTGTCAAGTTTGCAATGGTGAATCTGTCAAAGAATTTCCGAATTGTTGCTAAATGTTCTTTCCAGGTG
This sequence comes from Unio delphinus, assembly GCA_029339505.1. NCBI lineage: Eukaryota > Metazoa > Mollusca > Bivalvia > Unionida > Unionidae > Unio > Unio delphinus. The sequence continues at coordinate 7,320,304 of JAQISU010000115.1, read as the reverse complement.
TCATTGTAGATGATGACATCGATGTAAGCATCACAGTTATTTAGACCAGATGTGATCATATAAAACGTTGAAAGGTACTTGGCAACCATTTCATCCTAAATAGCATTACTTTATATTGGTAAAGTCCATCTGGAGTCAACGAATACCAAATTTGTTTTGATCTTTCCATTAGTGTAATTTTCTAAAATCCTTTCAGAAAGTCGAGTTTGGTGACATACTTGGCATTTCTGATCGTATCAATAGTCATCAGTTCTTGGTCATGGAAATGAATCTGACTCTGTCACACTATTCACCTTCCTATAACCAATACACATATTTAAAGTTTTATCTGGTTTTGGTACACGTTTGCATGGTGAACTCCAGTCACTTCTACTGGGCTCTCTGAAATCATTCTCCAGCAAATACTGAATTTCTTTCTTCAAGTATTCCTGTTTGAGAGGGTTCATCCTGTATGGGTATTATTTCACAGGTTTGGAATCTTCAATGTCATGGAAAATAAGTGCTCATATTCAATTAACAACTGTTTGAGTTCCTTTCTTTCTTGCTCTTGCAAATGTGAAAGTTTATGGTCTAGATCTTTCATAATGTCTGAATTTCGAAGATTTTTCACTTCAAAATCTTCACTAAGTGGGACAGACACGACTACATTAATTGCATGTTTAACCTGGCTGTCTCATTCTTAGACTTGTACTCCTATAATTTATTTCAATCACAGGATCACTAATATTATAATTTAACTCATTCATTTTCTCCTTAACTTTGTAAGGGCTGTAAATTTTGAGGAATGAGCAAGATAGACATAACTCTATTATCATGTCGAACCATAATTTCACTTTTAACTTGAACTGCTGCATTCCAATTTCAAGCAAAATAGGTGGGAAATTCCAGACCTAAAATTTGACCATTGACCCGATTGGACAGATGTAGGAAGGCCAAATTGAGTAAAAATCTTTATTAAAGCTTTTACTATTGTTTTAAATTTAAAATTCCTCAACGGAATTGCCTCTGTAAACCTTGTCGACGCACACATAATGGTCAACACGTATTGGTTACCTGATTTAGTCTTAGGTAAGGGGCCAACACAGTGTACTATAATTCTACTAAATGGTTCGTCAAAGGCAGGAATAGGTTGTAGATGAGCCTTATGTATCTTCTGATTGGGTTTTCCTACCATTTGACAAGTATGACAAGTATGACAAGATCTACAGTATTTGGCAACATCACTTCTGATTTTTGGCCAATAGAAGTGAGTCAAAATTCTGTGATAAGTTTTATTAATCCCTAAATGACCAGCCAAAGCAGTTTCATGGGCCAGATTAAGTATTTCCTGTCTGTAAGGTTTTGGAACTACTATTTGATAGTTCACCGACCACTCATCACCAGCAGGTAACTCGGGAAGTCTCCATTTTCTCATAAGAATTCCATTTTTGATGAAATAACAGACAGGAACTTCAGTGGCTTCTGTCTCACGTATGGCGCTTTGAAGCAAGCAGGAGATCTCAGGATCTTTTTCCTGTTCTACGACAAGTGACTGTCGTTTATCACCCTGATTAGAATAAAGAGAATGAGTTGTTAAAAGAGGATCACTATGATCATTACCTTCTGATTGATCCAAACAAAGAGTAAAAGTGACCTCATCAAAAGCCTGACCTATATACATGTCAGCTAAAGGAATACTGCCATCATCAACATCATTCTCAAGAGCTTTCTTTGACATAGCTCTGAAGCAACAGACAGGTACTTCAGAGGCTTCAGTTAAAGTATTGACCCTTTGAAACAAATTGAAGATCTTGGGATCTTTTTCCTGTTCGGCGACAAGTGATTATTATTTGTCACCCTGATTAGAGTAAAGAAAATGAGGAGGTAAAAGAGGAACACCATGATAAATACATTCTTATTGATCCAAACAAGGAGTGAAAGTGACGTCATAAAAAGCCTGACCAATACAAGTCAGCTAAAGGAATACTTACCAAAGTCATTCTCAAGAGCTTTCTTTGCCACATCTCTGGTAACTGTACAAGCTAGGAATAAATCAGGAAATTAGTTTTCAATAGGTTCGAATTTCTGATCCAACAAGGGTTGTCAGTTAGGTCGTTGCCTAGTAATAAACGAATGCCATTTACAGGAAAAACAGACGTTTGACTGTCACTGGTCCTGAGGCTAAGTCTGATGACAAATTTACAATATGGAGAGGAACATTAACAAAGCCACTATATACTCCTTGAATAAGAAACTCTCATTAGATGAAGACTTCTCAGAAAAAGGCAAAGTACCTGACAATACAAGACTGAGAAGCTCGTGTGTGCCCTAAAATTTTAAGGGGGGGGGGGGGGGGCATTGGCCGAATCACCAAAGAGTGATATAGAACCCATCGATATGAATTGTGCATACTTCTTCAATATCAGACTGAGGTTTATTACACCCAACAATAACATTGCTTTCAATACATGACCGTGACCATGACCTCTTGGAAATAAGAAGATTTGAAATAAGTCTGTCGTGTTTCTGGAGACTTTGTTCAAATCTGTAGCTATCAGAAATAATATGTCCTTCTTTCTAGCAATATGTGCACGTAAGAAGAGACAAAGATCTAGAATGAAGCTTCTCTTGGAGTTTGATTTTTAGAAGTTTCGCCAGTTAGAGTTTTAGAAGGGCTTGTATTAGGCTGAAATACATTTCTGCCAGAATACGGTTGAGTAACAGTCTTATTTACAAAAGGAACTTTATGAATTAAAGAATACTCAGCGGCAAGTGCAGTATTTTCCAAAGTTTCGATCTTGTGCTCGTCAAGATAATTCTTAATGTCACTATGGACACAGCCGTTGAACTCTTAAGGTAATACCAGTTGGTTGAGACTTTCACAATCGTTTTCAACTTCTGTAGTTAAGCACCATCGATCAAATAACTTATCTTTACTCTGGCAAATACGACATGAGTTTATACAGCTTCTTTGTTATAGTTTCTGAATTTTTGTCGATAAGCTTCAGGGACTAACTCGTAACCCCTTAAGATGTATTCATTACCCGCATCATAGTCACCACATTGGTGAATTGACAGTGAACGGTAAATATCACTAGCCTTACCAGTGAATACACGTTATAATAATTGATTTCACTGCTCCAATGGCCATTTCCAATTTTCAACAACTGTTTCAAAACGAGTAAAATATTAGTGTACTTCTTTTTCTCTGTAAAGGCGGCACTAATCTAATGTTCTTCGCAATATCAAATCTTAAATTTGAAGTTTAAATATGAATGTGCCTTTCACATGCCAGCTCTATTGCATTCTGCATTGATATTCCCTCTCCTCCTTCGCACTCTACACCCGTCCCACCCCCACCCCTCTCTCAAATTACATTTGATTTTCTTGTAACTGCATTTATCTTGCTTTCTCTTTTTCTTATGCTTGTATTTTCTTTTTCTTTCTTTAGTTCCTGAAGTTCGAGCTGTCTTAACTCCAATTCCATTTTGTATTTTAATTTTACTTTCCGATCAGAGTCTGATACAGACTTACTAATCGAAACCAAATCAATTTTATCCAAAACGTTTTTTTTCTACCAAATACTGAAACAAACTTTTTTTATTTCTTGTTTCGTTAAGTGAACTTTCGCATAAAAAAGATCGTATTTTCTGGCAAGTTTAATTAATTCATCTTTTTTTGAAAAAGTCTAATTGTTCCTGGTTAGGATTTGAAAGAAAGATCTCCACTTATGATGACAATTTAGAAAAAAATCTCGACCTCTTTTGAGTTTTCTGAAATATTTTGCCAAAATTACTATTTCGAGGACGAGCGCCCATATTTGTGTTACGTGCTTATGCTCTAATAAACAGTAAGACTAGCCACTAGCCCTGAACCAAGGCCAGTATCTAGGTCAACTTACTTGTTGACCAAAATTCAGGTCAACTGATTTTCTGGAGAAAAAAAAACATCATCTCTAGTGAATACATTTACATTACAATATCATGTAATGAAAAATGAATATTTTTAAAACCGGCAAACAATTATAATAAATATATATATATATATATATATATATATATATATATATATATATATATATATATATATATATATATATTAAATCAGATATACGTAACAATATGTACATTTAAGTATAGAAATAGGATGTCAGAATGATAAAAAGGTACAGGACCTGATCAAATTGGTCCATGACTCATTAAATATTCTGTCTCTGCTTTGTAGATAGCATAACCTTCATAATCTATGTAAGTACTGCAACCTTATCTGACCCCAAAATATTGAAAACTGCAAAAGTAACTCCTATTCACAAATCTAAGGATGACGCTGATAATTACCGGTCAATCTCAATACAACCAAACTTGTCAAAATTGATTGAAAAACATGTCCATGACTCAATCATATCATATTTAACCAAAACCTTGTTGTAACACCCTAATCAATTGGGTTTTAGACAGAAACATTCATGTGAGACTACCGTGATCTCCCTAACTGATGAATGGTTTCAAGCACTCCCATACGAAATTTTACTAGGACTAACCAAAGCGGATTTCAGACTCTTTTTTTAAAAGCGCTCTCTGCCTAAACCATAATTGCTCATATTAATTGAGCTTAGGCAGAATTCAGGCGGATTCAATGAGGAATGTTAGGCGAAATATGCAAATTAGTTGTTCTAATATTCAGCTTGAAAAAAAAAAAAAGAGTTCCGCCTGAAATAAAAATCGACCTGAAATCCTGCACAAAATTCTCCAGGCGGACTTTATGCAGATTCTTAAGCGTTTTGTGCCTAATCATAAACTTAAATAAGCATAGGCGAATTTCATGCGGACTTGAGGAGAATTTCATGCGGACTTGAGGACAATTTCGTGAGAAATTTTAGGCCAAATATGCAGATTACTTGTATTAAGATTCCACTTAAAGAAAAATCCATCCAAGATATCCTTCTGAAATAAAATTCTACCTGGAAAAAAAACCCGCATTGAATTTCCACCTCAAGTAAAAATACATATAAGGTTTCTGTCTAAAAAAGACTGCTTACAATGTCTACTTCAATATCATCCAATTACAAATCTGTTTCAGATTTCTATCAAACTGCCTAATGATTCTTGGACATCATTGGGAATCGATGATAAATATTCCCAATAAATTTTGAAACTGATCATTAATTTTATTTTGATAGACATTATCAAACAATACTTAGGTTTATCTTGTCATAATCCGTGATGGCATGATTTAAGGCGTTGTCCTTTTGCTTAATGATTGGTGCTTTTCGCAAATATTTTGACCAAAACTTTCATTAAAATTATGTGGAGATAACACTAAAATTTCACTGAAATATTTGTGAGCTTTCACACAAATTCTGACCAAAACTTTCACTGACGTTTTGGTTTGGTTTCACAAACATTTTAGTTTTATGAGAGTTTATTAAAACTTTGGTGAGATTTCACTCAATTGTTATCATTATATAGTATTTAACTGATTTTTCATTAATTTTTCAGGTATTTCAAAAGGCTTCAAATAAGTGTTGGATATGAATTAAACATGACTTTATTAACCAATGTTATATTCCAGTGTGCATGAAACAAAAATATGCAGATGTTGCAATTATATAACATCCAAGGCCAGATATATGGGAGTTAACAACAACAATAACAATAATAATAATAATAATAATAATAATAATAATAATAAAGACTATATTTAGAGAAGGTAACTCGGTTAGTTACAAAACTAATCTACAATGAGGCCTTCCATCTGTTATGTACAATATACGCAGTACATACACCATGATGTGAAGAACATGGCTTGACACTAAATAATTAAGTGATTTTGAAATTCAAAGTATCAAGCCTGGAACATATGCACTGGTATCTATGAACACATAAACTAATATAAATATAAAATATCATCCTGCGTTGAAACATTCAACTGTGAAAATGATGCAAAATTACAGAAAAGCATCTAGAGCCTGCCTTACGTAACGGTTGTATTGCAGACTTGATGCTTGTTTAATGTACAGACTATGATGTATTGTATTCTCTTGATTTAGTCCATGTTCCATAAGCAGCCACGACACAACGTCTATCATGATAGAATTACTCTTATTTTACACTGAATTGGAATATAACTAGAATATTTTGAAATATAAACAATAATATCACTCAAGATATTGAAAGATGGTTCTACTTATGATCCAAGAAAACTCCGCAAAGATATGACCATCTCTAATAGACATGGGTATCTGGCAACAATATGAACAATTCCCACCAGTGATCTATCTATACGTTGTCTCTCCTTAAGGTCTGGAAGTTAATCAGTTTGGAGTGAGATAACTACGAAATCATCCTATTTCAGTTCCTTGTCAATGAGATAGAACTTTTTCCATTTTCTTTACTTTGTGGAACACTTTAACATTATACAGTCATAAAATGTACTCAAAATTTTATATTTTAAAAAATACGTCTTTATTTTAAAGAGGACAGAAATAACCACCAATATTCACTTCATCCTTAGCTATCTTAACCTAATTTGTGTGTGTGCACAGATGCAAGTTTGATAAAGTAAAATGTTTATTAATGTTTTAATGTTTCAGAAAGAGACCTTCATAAAAGTATTTCATTTGGATAAGGTAGTATCAGAATTCATACCGTACAATTCCTAATAACTTCTATGATCAGTAATAAACCCGACCCCAATTTTAGAAACATATTCTGGAAATCCAACATTTTTATATTGGGCCTAAATTGGGCCAACCCGTTTTTGGCGGTGAAAACATATTCATTTACACCACTTTAATACTTCGTCTTGCCTAACAATTCAAATTCTCTTAGCACAGAATCTAAAAATAAAAAAAAATATTGGAAAATCTTAAAGTGTTATTAAGCTGTAAATTTTAAGCTTTCAATGAAAACAGCAAACTACAGTAATTTTGTTCATTTTTAATGACAATGGTCTAAAGAAGTACTCTCAAAGGGAAGTCAACATGAGGACCCATACTAGCTCAATGACAAAATCATTTAAACTTTTGATGTATAAAGGTAAGCAGTTGAACTGTTGAAATGTAAACAATATAGAAATTTAATTGTTATAACAACTGGCTGGCTGTGAAGAAAGAGACCTACATTACAAATTAATTTAGAAATTCTGGGTGTCTTTGCTGGCTCCATTAGATAACTCTATTGGTCACGTGTTTGAGACCACTGGTCTAAAGGGCTAATGATAGAAGTCAAACATCTACTTTACTGAATTAGGTAACAGTTAAAAGGGTAAATACCCCTGATGACATTGTAAAATTGTTAATAGGAATATTGTAACCCCTTATGACATTGTTTTTGTTTGTTTGATTAGGATTTTTAATGTAGCTTTAACAACTTTTAAGTCATATCGCTACGATGACTGCAGTGAAGCAGTTTATAGGGATGTCTAGCACTGGGACATCATGCCGCAAACATGTATCATGATGTCCCACCCAGTCACATTATCCTGACACCAGTCCTAACACTAATCTCTTAATGCTAAGTCTTTGGTTATGACTCGGCCGGGGATCAAACCCATGACATCCCGCTTCCGCGTGGGACTCTCTAACCACTATGACATTGTAAAATTGTTAATAGGAATATTGTAACCTACTGCATCTTCATTATCCCCACCCCCCAAGCCATGCTGCTTTTAATAATATATAACAAGTGCAGTCCAAGACATATCAGAAGATAACATCCTAAGTATAATCATTTATAAGTGTTGCAATATACCTAGTTAGGATAACTGCCTTTCGCGTGAAAATATCGCTGTTTTCACTTTTTTCCTATGAAAAAACATTCGCAATTTGTATGAAACTGTCAATTTAGGAGCCATTATGTGGCACACCCAGAATTAATTTTCATGGGTATTGATTTTCCTTGTTTGGCAAAACTTTACATTCATTCATACTTAAATTAGTGGTTTGTTGAAGGGATTTTAGTGTTATCACAGTTGGATCATTGTTCATTTGATCCATGAAAATAAGTATGTATTTAAATCCATGAAAATCAGTATTCCATGAAATCCATGAAAAAGTTATTCTATGAAATTTATGAAAATAAATATTCAATGAAATCCATGAAAATAATTATTTATTGAAGTCCATAAAAATAGGTATTCCATGAAATCCATGAAAATAATTATTTATTGAAATCCATGAAAATAAGTCTTCCATGAAATCCATGAAAATAAGTATTCCATGAAATCCATGAAAATAAGTATTCTATGAAATCCATGAAAATAAGTATTCCATGAAATCCATGAAAATAAGTATTCTATGAAATGCAGGAAAATAAGTATTCTATGAAATCCATGAAAATAATTATTCCGTGAAATATAGGTTAACAAGTATTCCATAAAGTGCAAGAAAATAAGTACTATATGAAATACAGGAAAATAAGGTTTCTATGATTTACAGGAAAATACGTATTCCATGAAATTTATGAAAATATGTATACATGTATTAACATTAGTTTGATATCACGGACATGGATGATTGTAAGAAATGGAAACAAAGAAGAGTAATTTCTTTATTTGAATCGACTTGAAGATGTGATGCTTTATACTATACCGGACTTTAAACTTAAATTCACACCACTTCGCTCTTTGTTCATAAATCAATTTTAGCTTTGTTGCAAAAGATATATTATGTACGAAAAGAGATGGAAGAACAGATACTTTTCAAAATGTTTTAATGCTGCTACCGACGTTATAAATGAAACTTATTGTTCGATGAAAACCCAGTGCCATTTCAATCGCCAAGAATAAAGCTGATACAACAAGTATGGTTTTTAGAGACAACCATGTCCACTTTATCATTGCTAGCAGAGTTTAACCTTCGAGTTCAGTAATTTATTGATTTTAGAATATGTTTTATTTATAGGAATAGTAGGGGTATTTTTGTATATATCTACGTGTAGGTGCATAACTCAGTGTAGCAATGACTGCATAAAATTTACTATACTGGGATTATGTGATTAATATATGATTTTATTTACAACTAGCTCGCCTTTTGTGTGCTTTTAGGTAAAGCCATTAATGTGCATTAGCAAATAGAAGAATGGGAAAAAAACCAAGGTAAGTAAAAGGAACATATATATTTTTTTTACTGTAAAACGAGAATTGTCCTGAGTCATATTAATACTTTGCCAAGATTTTGTTAAAGATTATGTGAACAAAACTTGTTTACGATCGCGAAAATTAAAACATTTTATGAGTGCTTGTAATTTCCGTCTGCACTTTTGAAAGGCTGTTTTTACATACAGCACAGCAACAGTGATGGTGAACAATCCTTTTTGATGGAACGTCAGTTTTGAGAAAAAAAGCTTCCTACGAATTTTTTTTATACAATGGTCGATAACGCCAAACCGATGCCTCTAACTAACCGAGAGTTTCTCTAATTAGGTTAGTTTACTTTCTTACGTTATCCTGTCGTATTTTGTTTCTTCCAATTTTGTATGTGTGTTCTGTTTACCCATATGACGTATCTTTCAAGTCGCACCCTCTCTGCTGCTTTTTTGGTTTGAGTAATTAAATCATTATTATATATCAATAATATGACACCAGAGATGTTATCTTATACAGCTAGATTAGCATGAGAGCGACTAGAATCAATTAATAAATATCTTCCAGTCCGTGATTCTGACAGAGAAAAATGACAAGAACATCAGGAATCTCAGGTGGAGTTTGCAGAGGGTTCAGAACAATTATTTAAATCGGTAAGAAAGGTTACTGAAAGAGTTTCATAGGCTACTGAAGGTCTTTGTCCAACGTTAGAATAAACTGCCACAGTGACTGGCAAAAACTGCGAAATAAACTAAGAAAACAGAAAGACTCTTACGAGACGTTTGGGTTATATAGTTGCTGTTCTGCCTCATGGTAGAGAGGAAGGAATACTTAAATCAACTCCTGCTGAAATAGTTGAAATCGGAAGAAAAGAAAAAGGAAAAGAGAAGGAGATAAAAAGTGTTTAATTGGCTGACAAATTTAATAAAGGAGTTGTTGACGATATTAAAAATATTAAATTGAATCTATTAACTGATCTTGAAGTGAAAGGTTTTCTAAATAGAGGTTCAATTCTTAAACCTAATTATGTTAACGTAGATTTCCATAAATATAAAAAATGGTTGTATCGTATATATTTTAAAATGTTACAGGTAAGAGATAAAGATTTGGTATTTCGAAAATTCGATGATGAAGTAATTGTAAAATATAAGATAATGCTAGAACAATTGCAAGCTTAACAATTTTAACTTCAGGTTTTATTCTTGTAAAAGGTTATCGACCCACCCCTTTGATTGTCAACG